>CM070540.1:39604189-40043979 GCA_036346415.1 Raddia guianensis
AGGTTATGTTTTGACAAGGCCAGGTACATTTTGAATAATTGAAATGATGTTGGATATGAGTACGTTACCAATGCAAAATTTTCACACAAAACAGTAGATATATGCAATGCTAGTATCTTCTCCTTTTATAGACCACTCTTTTCTTCATGCTTGATTGAGTGCATGATTAATTTTTTGTTTTTTGCATAATGCTGGTGCAATTAAAATTTTCTCTGGTATTTTTGGATCATTTATTTGAAGACTTGGTATCTTTCCTGGTGCTTAATGACCTTATATTAAATAGGAAAATCCTCAAAACTGCATTTTTGTACAATAAAGTTGTGATGGCATTGCAGGGTTTACCTCTGTTTACTTTCACCAGCCTGGAAAACCTTTTGCTTGTCGTTAGCAACTTAGCAACGAAAGGGAGTATCTTTATAGGGGAGGTGCCACATTTTCCAGAGTGGAGAGCAACAGGAGATATGGTGGTCTATATGCTACAAAATTTCATTTATACTTTTAAACTTCCTAATTAATAACACCTCCATTGTCCTACACTGCGCAGGTCTCAGAGAAGGACAGGCTGGAAAACCTTTTCTTTACTCAGGGCTTTCGAATCACCTTTATTCACTATGAAAAAGTTGCACTGGGTATTGGCCTAAGTCTGCCTCCTCCTTTGAAGAAGCATGATAGAGTCCTTTTTGTTGCAGAACAGCTGCGCTTTTCAGATGCACAGGTAATAAAACTGGTGAAGACTCTTCCAAACGGCTTTTCACTTGGATAACTCTAGGGGTTGCATGAGCTTAAAAAAGTATAGCCATCATTTTCACATGAGAACCTTGTCAATCGTTGTCGGATCAAGTTTTTTGTGCCTGAGTGTCTGATTGGAATTTCTTGACTCTTGAGTGATTGGAAAGCCATGGGACTTTTCAGTGCGTCCTCATGCAAGTTCTGGCTCTACATTAATGCACACACAGTGAACTTGATTTTTTTTGGCGCAGTGAGATTCACGATGTTTCAACATTCCCAAATTCCCATGGCATGAAGGAAATATATCTTGTAATTTTTTTAAATAATGCCCATTATAATTTTGAAATGATACAGCTCTAACTAATATATGTATGACATGGACACTTGAACAAAAGAGGATTGATATTTGAAATTTAATAAGGTTCTTCCTAAGAACTATAACTACTCTTATTTATGTCCTTTAGAGAGAATTTTCCCAGCAAAACAGTAGTACAGAAAAAATAATGAAGGTTTTCAATGTATTGTTTCAGTAGAAAAAACTGTAAAGCACATCACAAATTTGTAGAAATTGTTAATCATTGCCAATGATTGCCTTAACTAAAGTAACAGGCCAAAATAACAAAAAAAAATGTAACAAATATGGCCCAACTGTAAAATAAAACGGTATGAGGGCTCAAATAAATAAAATTTAGCCTAAGGGCCTTGACTGCACATAGTTGAACGGTCGATCGTTTGAAATCAACAAAATTGTTCTTTGTGGTGTCTGAATTACACAAGGTGAATTATTTTGATGGCTTCAAATGCAATTTTGTTCCCCTTTTATTCACATTTTTTCATTGCTTCGTAGCTGGAGAGCTTCCGGATGCATTTTGAAAGAATAGAGGAGGATGCTGATGAAGAAGGATTTGAGGAACTTTAATTCAGTATATGAAGTTTGTTGGAACTGGGACTTGAGCATCGATTAGACATGTGCTGAATCCTGTCAGAATTAGGAAAGAACCTGTACTACCGTGCTAATTAGATTGTTGTGATGTATCCGTTTAGAGTACAAGCTATTATCAATTTTCATATATGTATATTTTGTGGTGACAGGTTTCTATTCTGAGAATGTTATAAGCTTTCAACGGAAGAATACATACTTCAAAACTTTCACGTTATCACCTTTTTTTTTTTTCCAGTTCCAACCTGGTGGCAGATGAGATGATAGTATGATACTGCTTAAGCAAAGCTGATACTGAATATTCGCAAATAATTTTGATCAAGTATAACTTCCATTGGTTCTTTAATGAAAAGTACAACTTCCATTGTTGCTTGAGAACAATGTATGTACATACCTATTTGGTCTATGGCCACATATTGCGAACTTCGCCATTGCATTGCATTGCATCAGATACTTGATATGGGAGTTTGATACATTGGTTGATTTTTTTTTTTTTGAGAGGAAATCACATTCCATTTCAATCAAGAGCAGATTACAAGCAAATTCGTACAGACCCTCCGAGGTCACAAGCTGCAAAAGAAACCCTGGTTACAGACTCTGAGATACATCCAGGGGGCTCATAACACCACCCTAAGCACTCACGGACTAACAAGGATCGTCTCCTGCCTTGAAACTCTTAGGCACATCCATGCCCAGCATGGTGCATCAATCAGCAGGAAGACAGATCACTACAACCTAACAAACAAAAAAAATTTGATACATTGGAGTTTGATACATTGTTTGATTTAATTGTTGTTTCCTTTGAATTGAATTACTAATAAGATTTTGTTGTCTTTTATTTTTATACATATACTTTGATGAGTATTTTCGAATACTCACTCTTACTTTTATTTGGTTTTTAGGTAACCGATGATATCAGCATACATGGGAATTTGAGAAGTAACACATCGTCATGAGCACTCACTACCTCTCACATTAAAATGACTAGCTGATTTACTAGTGTATAACTTGGATATATTTGTTTTTTATACCATTTTAAGAGCAATTTATAATGAAAGGTTATGTTAGAATTGTATTTAAATGAAAGGTTATGTTAGAATTGTATTTACTAAGTCCTTGTGGGTTGCTTTGTTGATTGTTTTTATTGGACATCGTCATTGCCAAATATGAGAAAGGTAATTGTAAGTCATGTTGGGTTCCCGTTGTGGGGGAACCGATAATTAACTTTTGTAGACTTGGTGATGAATAAAGCTGGATATATTGTGTTTTTCTGAATATTTACATTATCTTTGTGGTGTGAATTTAGAGAAAACAGGGGAGATGTTGAAATTTCATAGTTTTTTGGGGGAATAGTAGCATTCTGGGTTCTCGAGGAACCAGGATGTTACAGAAGTGTTGGTCCCTTTACACGCTCTAAAAGGGCTCTTATATAGTACTAAGTCCAAAAACGACACATTGTTGCCTTGCAGATAAACTTAGAATGTTAAAAGAAAGGAATATGCACAAAAGCTGATATTAGCTAAAATCCTTATTTGATACGCCTCAATCTGATTCTTCTGATGGGCCACCTCGAACTCTTGGGTTTATGCAAACTTCTGGTATTTGTCAGCTTTTTAGCCCACATCAGCTTTTGGCCTGCATTAGCCTTTTGGGCTTCATTAGCTACTTTTAGTTTTAACAAGAAATCTGATGACTATTTTCTGGTGTAAACATATGCCCCCGCCCCCCTCTTGTATCTTGAGAGTCATGTTGCAAAAATCTTCTTTTTGGCGTGACAACCTAGATCCTATACTTTGTTCTCACGCATTGATTGAGCTCACACTGCTCGGGAAACGCACAACGAGAGCGCGATCGACCCTAGCCGGTCAAGTATCCTCCCAGCGCAAAACTCTCATACTGTTTGAACCTTTCGATTGCCCGATGATGGACACATGTTGTTCTCTAGATCGGTGGTCAAAATTCCATTTGATTACGAGCTCGAATATAGCACGCAACCTAAAATCATAATCCTCCTTAATGTTTTTAGCCTTAAGGAGATTATTTACCTCATTCAAGACTTGAGGGCTAACTGTTGAGGATGGGATTATGCATGTTGACGTCATCCACCTCGCCTTGTGAGCCCAAAGTGGTTCCTTGCATTTAGGCCCAAGGAGAGCCCGGATCATCTCCCCGATGGTGATTGGGCTCTGGCCCAAGCATCTATGACCTAGGAACAAAAGTTCCTGGTTGATTCTTAGTTTGGGACACTACCTATCCTAAGCACTAGCCCGAGTGGTTCTCACATGCTACGAATATGGTGATAGTTGTGCATCGGTTGCACGATATTGCCTGGTCCATGTATATCTCTAAGATTCTACAGGTTTTGCTATCTATAGGGTCAACATGCTACCCAAGGCAATGCTATGCCAAAATGGAAGGACTCAAGGCGCCTTGGAGATCAAGTTCGACTCATATTCGGCATGAACTAAACTGACTCTAGGTCTATTAGCTTCCACATAGATACTATATATACCCCCATGTATTGATCCTTGTAACCCAATATCAATCTCATATCCGATATCCATACAATCAATCTCGATGGTACCTAATAGTATACCCCCTACGATTGCAATTCTCGGCGAGATCTATCCTTGTCAAGAAGCGCATGAAGGATGGTCTTGATCTTTGCATCTTCTTTAGTAAGGAAAGGCTGGACGTAAAATTATTACTTCCCCCCAAGAAGGGCCTAAACCAGGGTAAAAAACATTGTCTCCCTCTCTTGCCTATTCATCATCGTCCGAACAAAAAGTCTATGAAAGAAAGGGCGTAATTCTCGTAATGAACTCTTAACATCAGTCGAGATGTAATTCCTTGCATCGACAACCTTTTCTTCTCTATCCCATGGGGTGCGACATCCTCTCGTGGGGCGTCATCCTGAGGTACGCTTGACTCTGCCAAGACCTTGTCGTTCGTCTCCTCCAAATGTGTTCTTATGACATGGTTAATTAAGCACTGCAGTGAGCAGTGGGGCGCTGAGTGAAACCTATGAGACAAATTTACGTACCCTCCAAATGATAAGGATCAAGACAAGGCAAAGAAAATTTTCATCCATTCCACGGTCGCCTTGACGAGAAAGGCGTGGATCTGCTCCCTCACCAGGATAAATCGTGCTCTCCTTGCCCGGTAGCAATGACTTCCGTGGCCGTATCCTAGGCATCTCTGCTGTCCCAGAAAGTTGCCCGATCGGCCTTGGCCTGGCGCGTTGCCCGCTAGCCTTCGTCAACCCGAGCTCTATTTCCATGGTGTTAGCCTGACGCTGTGGTGACTGGGGCACCACAGGTGTGTGCCCGAGTTGCTTTTGTCTTTTGGGAGGCGGCTCTGGGATGGTTTGCCTAGCCTTCTTCCTTGTGGCGGTGGACTCCAATTGGGTCTCTAGTTCCTCCAGCTCTTTCTTGAGCCGGAATTCCTCCTTGAGTTGAGCAGTCTTCTCCCGCATCAACTTCAGGCGCTGCTTTGACCAGGCAACATTGAATATCTGCAAAATCGTTGCCCAATGGCCTGAGTAAGTTTTTGCGTAAACCCATATGTGAAGTTCTTTTACCTCGGCAGGATCTTCTTTTGCCCGCCTACCTCTTCCTCTTCTTCCTCCTCCGTAGAAACAGCAGTGGCCTTGGAGGCCACCGTGATCCACGACAGAGGAATCGACAAGAATGGGCTTCGATGCTCGCGTCTTACACGAGGTTTTTTTATCACCCCCTTCCCCTTGGGGCTGACTTGCCTTGCTTCTGCCTCCAAGGCAGCGTCTTCCAGCGTGATGACTGATGACGAACAGGGTGTGCATTAGATTGAACCAAGGAAAAAAGGGAGAAGGGCTGAAGTCTTCCTCGGGTTACCTCCACGCTTCGCTCCAGGACGTTCCATCGAACATCCCCGCCTTTACCAACCGGGTGTTCCTTCTCCAGTGTAGCACCAAATAGCTTGGCTATTTGGTCCTTGACGCAATCCATGCTGGGGGGCGATAGAAAGTTAGGGCATGAGTAAGAAAAGGTGCCGCAACTGAAGGAGTAACATACGCTCGTTGTCTTCCTGTGTGATGTCCTTCCACCCTGGGCAGCGAGTCATAGTTTGGTATACCCCGAGTACATGCTACCCGTTGCTTGAGGATGGGAAATTACCCGAAACGGTGGCAACACGCTGGGTAGGCTGTTGCACAATAGCTTGTTGATCAAGGCCTCATAAGACTTGGTGTCCAAGGCGATTGTCTATGCGACGGCCCGGCCTGTGACGATGGAACGTGGTAGGGCTATGGATTGCGCTAAGACGAGCCGCCATTGTAGGGATTATTTATCTTTTTGGTTTTGTATCCCTAAGCTTAGTATAAATACCCAACTCATGCATCAGGTTGAAGAACGAATTCGATCTGTTTTATCTTCTCCATTGCATCTACAGTAGCTTCGATCTGTTTTATCTTCTCCATCGCATCTACGGTAGCCCCACCTATGTTCTCTTGGGAGTCATCATTGTAATCTCCATATTGATTATAGCAAAATACTATACATAGGGCTATTACCCCTTAATTAGGAGGCCTAAGCTAGAATAAAAAGCTTACCATATTGTCCTCTTTGTACCCAGCACCAAACTCTCGGACATCTTCAAAATCATGATCGTAATAGAAAGAGGGTTATTTAGTCCCTCAATTCAAAAGTAAACTCAATTATATACTTGTTCCCAATTATCGATATTTATGTAAAAGGATATTTTTCGTTCAAAAAATGTAAAAGGATATTTTGATATAAACAAATTTTATCTAAAGAAAAATAAAATACATATTTCCCTTCATAATTCCGCTCTCTAGCTTACGTATCACAATTCCGTTGTAGTCTAGCTGGTTAGGATACTCGGCTCTCACCCGAGAGACCCGGGTTCGAGTCCCGGCAACGGAATTTTTTTTGCGTTAATGCAAACTTTTTAAAAACATCAGCCTTGCGTTATTTTGTTCTTCACGCCGAAACCTCCCATTTATTCCTTGTGTAACATGTGCCGCGTTTTTATGCTTATATTGAATACATGAAATACAGTGAACATTTGAATGGCCAAGTTATTCCTTGTGTAACATGTGCCGCGTTTTTATTCTTATATTGAATACATGAAATACAGTGAACATTTGAATGGCCAAGTTTAATCTCTCATCGAAACAGTCAGAGCAATCCTGCAGTCCGGAAGGTCAAGCAACCCGGAAGCACTCTGACACCAGTTCTGCCGCGCAAAAATCACACACCATCCATGCAATATCCAGAAGGCCGGACTAATAACAAATGGCCAAGTTCAGGGGATTGTCACTTGCCACGCAGCCCACGGCCGCAATCCATTGGACGTATCAGGCCAATGCGCCTGGAAAAAAGATGAAATTGTGAAAAGAGTGATAAATATTTGCCACAAACATATATGAGCCATAATTGTTTGGATCTATAGTGCCAATACTTTTGTATCATTTGTATCAAATCTTACAATAAAAGTAAAATTGGGCCATATGTTTGAAGTGCTGGGTATAGAAAAAGAATATTTTGACAGATCTTCAGAGTTAAGATAACTCGAAAACCTCAAGGTTTGCTGGTCATTTGAAGTGAACAAGTACAGACTAATCATGAAGGCAAGAAACAATGGCTCCTGGAAAATATGGAAATAGTGTATTGTACGCTCCAGAAAATAACTGGTCAGGAAGTTACCAATCTCAATTTTTATCACCAGTGATGTTCACTTCAACTCTAGTCATCTCATCTTGACCTTGGCAAAAGAAAAGTCACCAAGGCTGTGATGAAAATGATGCCTAGAGGAGCACATCATAATATGATTTGGCTAACTTTCTTCATTCCAGATGGCAAAATAATGAACATTGCCCATAAATTCCAAAGAATTGTTTGAAACAGTGATAATAAAGGGAAGACATTAATTTGACTGGCTTCTGCAGTTTGTTGTTCAAGATGATGTTTGACAAAAGTTGATGGTCTCGAAAAGTTAATGCAGGAACTCTGTGGACTCAAATTTATTGACTAGCTAATAATCATTTAGTTAAGAGAAAGATGCAGCAAACAAGTACCTGTACAGGAGTCTGGCTACATCTTTAACTCAGCACACTGAACCAGGAATTCCTTTCCTTTTATAAGGGAATATGCTGAAACTGACAACTTCAAAGCTGCTGAGTAGCGTTGGAGCAGATGTGATTGAAATGGTACTCCTTTATCATAATTTTTGGAGAGTTCAAGCCATGTCAGAATAAGAGAAACAAAGAACAATGCTCACTCTCTCCAAACAACAGAGCAGCAGTCACACATTGAATTGCAGCCATTTGAAACATGATTAGGTTAGATCAAAGATTCCTTCTTAAGGTGCCCAAAACCATGTACTAGACAAGTCCAGAACTGCTGGAATGCAAATCGCACATCATCCAAGTGTCATAAATTCATCACACAAGGATGGATTCTGAACTACAAGGATCTAGAAGCATGTTGGGACTTGGCTATCTCTCTCAGAACTGCACCTACAACCGCAGCTTGCTCAAGACAATCAGACTTGTTCAAAGCATCTAAAAGACTTATGCATGCCTTTACGTTAATTTTACACCCTCTTAAACGAGTTTCTTCAAATACCTGATATGCCTCCATTGCTTTATTTGCATTGCTCATTCCCTCTATGAGAGCATTAAAACTTGCAGCATCAGGGATTCCACCGTTGGCTTTGAACCTCTCAAAGAGGATGTAGGCGTCTGTTATGTTTCCTACCTTTGCAAGCCCAGATATTATGGTTGTGTAAGTGACGACGTTAGGGACCAAACCCTGTTTTTGCATTTCTTGCCAAAACACAAAAGCCTTATTGTACTTTTGTACCCGGCAAAGGCCATTTATAAGAATGCTGTATGTGTAAGTGTTTGGTGGACATTTCATTTCCTTCATTGATTGGAAACAGATAAGGGCTTCATTAATTTCTTCAGCTTTCACTAAAGCATCCATGAGGCTATTCCATGTGTAAACATTTGGAGTCAGGCCCTTCTTCATCATCTCTTCTAAAATTAAATAAGCTTCATCTATCCTACCAACCTTGCCAAAGCCATCAATGAGAGAACTATACACAATCACATTCATTTCTATTTCTTTTGATTTTGCTTCTTCAAAAAGCATGTAAGCCTCATCAAGCCTGTCAATCTTAGCCAGACCATCAATAATTGCTCCATATGTAGCAACCGTAGGAGGAACACGTTTTACCTTCATCTCCTCAAGAACTTCATAGGCCCTGTCCACTTTCCCAGATTTGCAGAACCCATCAACAACAGCATTGTAAGCCCGAGAATCAAGAGCAAAACCTTTCTGCTTCATGGCATGAAAAATGTTAGACGTTTCTCTAGCCTGGCCAGCTTTTGTAAGGCCATGAATCAAAATGGAATAACTACGAACATCAGGAAGAAACCCATAACTCTTGATGTCCTCAAAAATCAGTTTTCCCTTTTCAACCTCACCCACTTTGAAAACACAATCCATATATGTATTCAGCAGAGTAAGATCAGGCTGGCATTCTCGTCGGATCATTTCTTTGAAGATTTTATGTCCATCTTCTTTTCTTCCATGCATGAAGAAATTCCTGATCAAAGAGGTATACACCACGGGATTAGCATTGTGGCCAGCATCCAACATTTTCTCAAACAGCTTATAGGCCTCATCAACCTTTCCCTTTTTTCCTAATCCATCAATAAGGGAACAATATGTCACAGAATCAGGGTTGCAGCCCCTCTGACTTGCGCTTTCAAATATCATATAGGCCTCCTCAAGTTGCCTTCCCTTGCACAACCTGTCTACCATAATATTCACCGTCAACAAGTTTGGAAACAGACCAGCCAGCTCCATTTCATCCCGTATCTTATATGCCTCCTCAACCCTCCCAGCCATGCAAAGCATATCAATCATGATGTTATATGTTGAGGCATTTGGCTCTGCATCCTTCTTCATGGCATCAAACAAGCTCATTGCTTCATCAACCTTCCTCTTCTTCCCAAGGCAAGTGAGAATTGAATTATATGACACGACAGATGGAATGCAACCTCTCTCCCTCAACCGCTCAAGCAGCCCGTAGGCATCGTCGAACCGTCCCGCAGACCCATAGCCCATGATCATAGTATTGTAGGCATACGCACAAGGCACGGGTTTTTCCACCTCCATCTGCCCAAACAGCTCCTCAGCCTCATTTATCCTCCCTGCCCTGCAGAGCACCCAAATCATGCTTGTGTATGTCACATCATCCGGCCTCAGACCCTGCGCCCTCAGTTCATGAAAGAACTTCCATGCCATGTCCACATTCCCAGCCTTCCCGAAACAATCAATGCACACATTGTACAACACGATATCTGGCTCGAGAAAGCTCCCCTTCACCTCATCCACCAAAGCTAGTGCGCCCTCGACTCGCCCCTCACGTGCCAGCGCCCGCAACAATGTCGTGAACAATGGCACCCCCACCTCGTACCCAACTTCCTGCATCTGCCTCAGCAGCTCCAGCGCGCGCTCGGGCTGCCGCGCCTCAGCCAGAGCACCAATCAGCACCGTGTACGCGGAGAACGCCGGCCGGAACTTGAGCCGCCGCATTACACCGATCGCATGGAAGGCGTCGTCGACGCGGCGGGCGCGGACGAGGGCCGCGACGAGGTCGACGCAGGCGGGGATAGGGAGACCGTAGCCGAGGATGGACATCTCTTCGAGTACCTTCTCAAGGGCGCCGAGGTCGTGGGAGAGTAACGGGAGGACGGCGTTGTAGGCTTCGGCGGGGAGGGGGTGGGGGGAGGCCGCGGAGGAGGCGAGGAGGAAGGGTGCGGCGAGGGAGGGGTTCTTGAGGGAGCGGAGGACGGCTAGCACGACGTCGGGCGCCGGGCCGGCGGAGAGGGAGGAGGAGACAGTGCGGGCGAGGTCAGGTGTCCAGGAGGGGGCGGCGGAGAGGAGGCAGGTAAGCTCTGCGGCGAGTGGATTGGAGGGTTGCGGTGGTGGGGTGCTAGAGGAGACATGGCGAGGCGTCGGGATGCGGAGGAAGGCGCCGCCGTCGAGAAGCGGGCGGCGAGTCACCGGCGTCCGCAGCGCCGCCGCCGCCATGTGTTTGGTAAAACCCTAGGGGTGTGTTTGACAAAAGCGAGGAAGGGGAATGGGAATTCGTTATTCAGGCGGGTAGTTTGCATCCAAAACTGCTCAAATGACACCGGATTCGCGGCACAAAATAAAATAACACTCAATTTGTCTTTGTTTTTCAAAAGGGTGATGCTATACGTCGGGCGCCCGATCCAGATGATTAAGATCGGGTGCTCCCGTTCTAACGGCTCACAAGTAGTAAGCGATAAAAAATGACCCAACCGCACCCCACCTGTCCCAGGGTCGAAATAAGCGTGTCGACCCCCACCTGTTTCTGCTTGTTCCTATCTCCCTGGGTCTACGCCGGCGCGGTGATTTTACTGGAGAATTTGTGTACGATTTTGTCATTACGCCAAATTCTTTCCTTCAGAAACATGGATTCGCAAGCAGAAGATCTCTGCACGCTTTTCAATTTAGGAAAAGTTCTTCAGCTTGTCAGTGCATCAGACACCCCTGCGGATGTCGCTGCGGCGTCAAATCCCCGATCTGAGCAAGCATTCGACAGGAAGTTTGGGAACGCGAATAATACCTGTTGCCTTGATTTGAATGTCGCCCCCACTGGTTCTACGTCGATTTGTGAGGTACGACCACTAGAAATCTCAACTTTTTTTTGTTGTATATGCTTACGATTGAAACATGACATGTTCTATGTGAACTCTTTGATTATTCCTGCTACTTATGCGTTTATACATTGATTTAAAAATATATATTGTTATGCTTTTATGTATGTTTGCTCAATCAAAAAATTGTGTGCTACCTTTTTGTGGTTGAACTGATTGTGCATTTTTTATGAATTGTATGATCTGTTGACAAAAAAAAGGATGGGACTCCAAATGAAGATATGCCCAGTTGTTCAAATACAGTGAAACATGTTGATTCTTACACTACTGTTGATGTGTCCGATGATATTGGTACAGATCTTGATGAAGATGTCGTTACCTCCCAGCCTGTTATACCATTTGTTGGCATGATGTTTGACACTATTGATGAAGCACATAAAATTTACAATGACTATGCTTTAAAAATAGGTTTTGGGACAAGAATTGGGTCTTCCAGAACTAGTAAGAAGAACGGTGAGCTGATAAGAAGGGATTTTGAATGTGGACATGCAAGAAAACCAATTGAAACAAATGAAAATTCAGCAGGTACAGTGAGTCGCAGCTCAAACACGGGGAGTTTGGTCAGTGGGAAACCCACGGTTAAGACCCGCGACAAATGGTAGAGGGATAAGGTGATCAGATATAATTGCAAAGCACATATGGCTGTCGGTTTGCAAGAGGGAAAATGGTATGTTAGGGTGATCAAAACATATCACAATCACCCAATGGTTAGGTTTGTCTGACTTAGAAGGCTTTATAGGCCGCATAGAAAAATATCAAGGGAGGACTATAACTTCTTGAAGAAACCGGAACATACCTACAGCACAAATAATGGCTTTGACAGGAGACCTGCTGTTGACACAAAAATGTGAGTTTTTGTGAACACACATGCGGAGGCGTCAAATCTGTGTTTGCGTCGCAACCAAAGACCAAGCGTGCCAGTCAATTTGACCTGTAAATTGACAAGGAAAAAATCGTCAATATTATAGTCCCAATCGGCTTTTAAAAGTAGCCAGATCGGGTTATTCATAATCAGCTTTAAACAACCCGATTACGAGATCTATCGGCTTAATGCCTGGTAGAGCAATTAATCGGAAATAGGTATTCAATTATAAATCTTTTACTTCTTTTTGGTATTTTTATATAATATCAGCAATAAACCTTTATATCAATATATTAGACTAAATCAAAGAATAGATTGAATAGATTGGTCAGGCCAAGACAGTATTCAGATCTAAATCTAGATGTAAACTAATAAACTGACTTGAAGGTTTAGAACTAATATGGGTAAATACAATACTGATCGTCAAATAGCTGTACATGCGAAATCCTAAACAAGTATACGCAAGATCGATTAAACGAGACAGTCGCATATATCGGATTCAGGAAAAACATATAAGATACTTGACAATCAGCATTGCAAGATAGATACATATTACAGATTGATTAAATCGAGACAGTGCAATATGCAAGAACACATTAAAGATCGGTAAAACTCAAGACAGTTTAACATGCTTTGTATACACAAGATCAAGATGATACAGCCATGCATACGGGTTACAAGAAGAGAATCGATTATCCCATCGAGATAGCTCTACCTGCGAGTTGAAGCCTTTCGACGGTGTCGATCGGATTCGAAAAGTGGGTTTGTGTTTTATAGCTCGAGTCCCTTACCTCCCATTCCCTCGCCTCAACTGCCCCAACCATACAAGCCATAGAAGGAAATAGGGAAGACAAAATTTTTGTTCAGCTTGTTGCCTCATTGTCGTGTTCAAAATGGGAACCATTGGAAATTGGTCGCTCAATCTATGCTTAGATGAGAAAAGATTGGTGAATAGGGTTATTTGTGCATTATCTCTAGCATTGAAAAAGCATATCTTTTAGAACATATAAAAAACTCCTAGTATGATATTAGTGTAAGCCCTGCAACAAGCATGCTATAAATATTTGATCTGAGTGAATTGATCTTAATGTTGCTTTAAATGGGTATTGATTCAATACATGATGTTACATTACAAGTCAACAATCTAATGAAAATTCTATTATTCTAATAAAAACTCTCATTCGTGGTTCCAAATATAAAAATAGTACTTGACGCATTGGATATGATACACTTTTCTCAGGCATCATTATTTTAAAAAATATATATTTCTTATATGATAAAGATTGCTACCAATCTAGACATATGGACATGGATAGATGGACTTCATTTTTCACGTTTCTTTAGTGAAATAGTTGGGCTTCTTGAACATGCTCTAGAAGCCCACAAGGACAAGGCCATAAATATCACAAATACTTGGTTAACATAAATGAATTGTTGGGACGGAGACTTTGAAGAAGGCATTGTTATTGGTGAGAGGATATACCTGGCCTAGACAGGGTTGAACAAACAATCATTAATTTTTCCTTCAAGTCAGGCAATTAGTCAAAGTTAAAACCAACAATAGATAGACTATAATTAATTCTAAAAACAACAACAAGAGCAAGTGCGAAAGATAAATGCAAAGTTGAAATCGTAGAACATAAATGCAAAAGATGAAAGAGATGAGTGTTTTTCCTCTGATTCGGAGCCGAACTTCTGCTCCACGTTGAGCCAAATTACTACGCACAATAACCAACTCTCGCTCGAATCTACCGCCTTGTCTTTACTTGGGGTATTACTTTGTCACTTCGGCAAGGTGGACTCTGGCACCTTGTACACCCTCTTAAGGGCTACCACAATCGCCAAGGCTTGCTCCTCAAACCCATGCTTATGAACTGTCTAAAGGATGAAATCACCAAGAGTAACAAAGTCCCATGTGTCTTGATTATGCCGGATCAACAGTTTCGCATGATGCACACGAAATAGAGAAGAGAGACACCTAGATGATTATACTCTAAGCTCTAGTGCTCTCTAGGCTATGAAGTGGGTAGCTATGAAGTGGGTAGCTATGGCTCTGAGAATGCTCAAAACTTCACGTAGTCAGCCTACCTAGATCCCCAAATAGCCACACTCCTAAAAATAGCCTTTGGGAATCAATTCCCATATGGAACTAGCCATTGGAGCTTCATTGATCAGACCAAGTTCAGTGACCATGCAAACCATAGCAAACAACCACTTAATTAGGTCCGATGATTTCCAAACCAAGTTCGGACAATGCACCCAAACCATAGGCTAAAGACAGCGGACAAAGTCTGATGGCCTGAAACATGAAACCACACACTTCACTAGACCAAGTTCGATAGCCACTAGACTAAGTCTAGACTCACACACAGTAGTTCAAAGCCACACAAGCACACCACCAACACCCATTGGACGCTTGATGGCCACTAGACACACCCAAAGACACCCTAACTCATCGGGCCAAGTTCGGTGTCCACCAATACCCGCCGGACAAACCTGATGGCCACCAGACACACCCAAAGACACCCTAACTATTACCTCAAGTCCGGTGGTGTTGGGGATAAAATCACGGCCCATTGCCATGGCCCACTCCCTGACGGCCCAATCAAATAGCCTACCAGGACCCAGCTCCCTGGAAGGTTCTATCTGGCCCATATGCATCTTGCCGAACAGCATCCTGGCTGGCATGGTGCGTAACGGCCAAGGAATCGTGTTTGAGTCCGTCTCGAACAGGAGTCCTGCACGGCTACGTGAAGACCCGGACGTTGGTTTTTCGGATTGCATTAGGAGTCGTGATCCCCAAGACTAGGAGTATGCCTTATCTGCCTCGGGATATATTTGGCATGTATGAGTTCGTTACGATCTCGTAGTTAGCCCAGCCCGATATTCCCTCGGTAGGTCGGTTTGCTCTGCACTATATAAACAAGGCCCCTACGGTGTTTAGGGGGCATCGGATCAATCCTGGACGAGTTCTACGACTTGATCTGGCGTTTAGCATCTGATAGACATCTGATCTTTGCTTGTACACCATAAATTCGCCGAGACTTGTTCGTCTCGTCGAGCCACCTCTTGTATTCACCTCTGATATATAAGAAAGGCTGGACGTAGGGCTATTATCTCTCCCGAGAGGCCTGAACCAGATAAAACCCCCGCCTCCCTGCGTTGTTGTTCGTGGTTGTTCGGCGTGTCTCCTATCTCACTTCTAAAGAACCTTAGCGACTTGAGATCGTTATCTCAACCGTCGACAGGTGGCCACCGGATAAACCAAGTCCAATGACACACAAAGAGTTGTGCAAACCTCTCTTAAGCCCTACGCTACTAGAAAACTTCAAACCCCCTCTCCAAACCTACACTAAAAGCTCATAACCACGTAAGAGAGGCTAGTGTGCATCAATAGAGCTAAAGGTTCAACAAGATCACTTGCGTGTCAAACCGCCCATGATAGTACGGTAAAAACGAAAGACCGATACCCTAAAACTACTAAGAGACCCTCGTCATTTCTTAAAGTTGTAACAATCACTATGGTTTTAAGAAATTTATGAAATCCATGGACACCCTTACATGTTAATATCGATCACTTCCAAACCGTCATCATTATCCAAACTTAGAACATTAACAATTTAGGCCAAAGATGTTCACAACTGGTAATGCAAATGCATCAAGAGTGTTAATACCCTAATCTGAACTAAGAAATTTTTTCTAAAGAGTACCTCGAGATACCAGAAATTTTTTTAAAGAAAAAAAAGCATCCCGAAGAGATACCGTTGATCATTCATTCACCATGCACAAATACAAAGGAAAGGAAAAAAAAAAAAAAAAAGCCGGCCGGCACTCGGCGCTCGGCGGCAGCAATCAGCATTCCTTCTCCTGTTCTCCACAGTGGCAGGCAGGGCAGCCAGGCAGCACACTGCGAGCTCGCACTCGATACTCTCCTCCCGCACCAAGGAACCACCGGAAATCCCCACCCGGGCCAAGAAACCACCTTTCTCTCCCCTCTCCCGCATAATCCTCCGAAGAGCACCCCCGATCTCGCTAGGAACTCGAGATCTGCCTGCGGGCGGCGGCAATAGCCTCCCGGAACCCCATGTCGTCGCCGGCCCCGGTGGGCGCCGCGGCGGCGGAGGGCAGCGGAGGCAAGGGCGAGTGGCTGATCTACGCGTTCGTGGCGCGCGGCACGGCGGTGCTGGCGGAGTACACGGAGTTCACCGGCAACTTCCCGGCCATCGCCGCGCAGTGCCTGCATCGGCTCCCCGCCGGCTCCGCGAACCCCGCCGGCGCGCCGGCACGGCTCAGCTACGCCTGCGACCGGCACACCTTCAACTTCCTCCTCCACCGCGGCTACGGTGAGGCGCGATCGATCAATGCCGCGAGCTGTTGCGTTTTGATTAGTGCCGTTTTCTGGTACAAGTGAAGGTGCCATCTGGGGGGCAGCAAGTGTTCATGCGGTGCAGTCGTTTCTTACTTCTTAGCTGTGCCAAGATGCTGAATTGGAAACTCTTAATCTTGATAACTGCAGCATGCAAATTAAATATAAGCAATGTGGTTTCATATTTTTATCCACTGTTTTGTATCAATTGGATAGGAAGATCACTCTGAGAAGGGTTAAATCTATCGTTAAAATTCAACGTTCCTGGCAGCAGATGTGTTGGCACTTAACTACAAATTAGATTAGAAGAAAGGGAAACCGTTTAAGGGAATCGTCTGCTGGGGAGGCCCCTCTGCTCCCTCAAGCCGTCGAGTTGCAGCAACCCACACTATGCTCCGTGATTGCTCCAGCAATCCAGCATGCACCTGATGGTTTGCATGGGGCTAAGCAAAGTGTGCAAGTCTGTTGAAGGTGCTTACGAATCTATTGTTTAGACTTATATCTACAACACTATCAATTAATTTGACAAATTTAAGTTCTGATACCATGTTCAAGAAAAAAGAATTAATGTTTCCATGTTGAATAATACATGTGGTCACATCCAAAGAATCAAAAAGTTCAAAAAAGTAATGCACAAACATAAATAGCATCACTAATCAGAAAATGATTCCTACAAACAATAGCGTTTAAAGTATATTGTTCATACTCCTCATCATATTATCATTTTGGATGAGCTATCTGGTGTATGAAGAGCCAAAAATTCTTGAATTTATTACCTAACAAATGTAATGTTAAATTACAATTGTGGTCTCCTTTAGGTTCAGGTCCTAGACCTAGAGGAGCCTACACTTGAGAAGTAGTGTTGATGTATATTGCCAACCTTTCCTCATAATATTAAGCTTTTCGAGTGAAATAGTTGGTACTTGGAACTCAATTCATTGGCTGTGGAGACATGATTGAGATCCAAATAAGGGGCTGATAAGATAGCATGATCATTTGGATATTTAGAATTTTGGCTGGGTGCATGGATGATGGAGCAGGCATAATGAGGTAGTAATACCAGGAACTCCACCTTTCTCATTACATACTTACTAAACAACTGTAAATGTTACTAAATACTAACCATGCGTTCAAAACTTGAAGTAATACACGCTAGTTATTACCATCATGAAATCTTGCTCCTTCCCTGAGATGGCAATATCAGGGGCATGAGGACGCATTTATGGTTAGCACTGCATAAATATATTCATCAATCATCATCCTTTACCTACAAAAGCTTAACAATATTATGATTATTAAATAAATAAATACAGTGTGCCCATTTATGTTCTAGACTTCATATAATTGTGTTGTTTGATTGGAGTCCTAGAGATCAGATTAGAACATTGTACAATATAAAGATCATAATTCGATGTAGTCATGGTGACACCTTTGCTCTTTGCATTTTTTGTAGCCTATTGTGTAGTTGCAAAGGAATCTGTCCCGAAGAATGTCTCAGTGGCCTTTTTAGAAAGGTTGAAAGATGATTTCATGAAGAGATATGGAGGTGGCAAAGCTGATACAGCTCTTGCAAAAAGTCTAAATAAAGAATATGGGTAAGTCTGTTGATAAGTTGCACAGAATGCTTTATCCTTTTGGATTTTCTTTTTTATAAATTGGAAACTAAGAATTTTTATTGCAGCCCAGTTATAAAGCAGCACATGCAGTATGTTGTTGATCATTCAGATGAAATAGAGAAAACATTAAAAGTTCAAGCCCAAGTTTCCGAAGTTAAAAATATCATGTTAGAAAACATAGAGAAGGTATACTCCCCTCAACTTCGTATTCAATGAACAATTGAGAATATGATGCTGCTTTCTGTGTTTATTCTTTATACATTTTGCGCTGCAAGAATGTGGTGTCGATGTCTTTTAAACTCTCTCATGGACAAAAAAGTATCGTGCCGATGCTGTATACAGACAGGAATGTATGTTTATATATTTTAAATTTCAAAGCAATACTGAGGTGTCATATTAATATAGACAATTTCATGAGCACATGCAGAATAAGCATTAAGCAAAGTCAAGCTTTGCATTCAGATGCATTTCCTACATGCGTGGGTAAAATAATTGTGCAATACACAAAATAAATTTTTTCTTATCTTCCGTAAATTGTACAGTTAGCTACCCACCTGCTCCTCTATGATTTTGGTGGATTTCCTAACGAAGCACATTTTATTTATGATCGATGGATTATATACATGCTTTTCAGAAAAATTCTAAACATTCGTACACACCTGTTAATTGTTAAGTTTCTATGAATTGTTGCAGGTGATTGCGTGCCCTCGTACATAATTTACATGAGATAGGGGATACTACTAGTAGGATATCAAGTCTATAAATCAACACACACGAGTGTGATAGTAATGTACTAATGTTTAGTCAAATGCATTACAGTTAACATGTAAACATCAGCACTAGTGCCGTCTTGCATTTGTGTTATTAGTCCTTTGTAAATGTTAGCCAGTTGTGCAACTCAATTGCCTTCCATGGTAATATTGTCACTTATGGTATCAAAGAAATAATATTATCTTCTATGACTACATTGGACTTAGTAATTGTCAGATAAACAAAGGGAAAAAAAACAGTGTGGGATTGTCCGACAGTTATAGCCATTTATGCGATTGTCGCAACACTTATCGGATTGTACAGTGACGGCTTGAATTGAGCTATCTCTGTTATAGCCTTTTCACTTCTGCCGCTTGTACTTTCAGACTCTTGGTCGCGGTGAAAAGCTGAGTGAACTTCAGGACAAGACTTCCGATCTACGAAGTCAAGTAAGTACCTGTTACCAAACAATCTGTTCTGCGTGCTGCTTTCCAGGATATACAATAATCAAGACGTGTATCATTTCTGTAATTCAGGCTCAGGAATTCAAGAAACAGGGGGTGAAAATTCGTAGGAAGACATGGTTGCAGAACATGAAACTTAAGTTGGTGGTTCTTGGAATCCTTTTGCTTCTTGTGATAATTGTTTGGGTGTCTGTTTGTCAAGGCTTCGACTGCACCAAGCATTGAAAGATTGCACCAATGCCATAGCCCTGCTATATACTAGGTTTGAGTCGACGCGAGTGCCTGGAATCATCCATCGCACCAGCATATGCTTGACTCTCTGGTTTGATTCCTCTGCACATTTATCGTGATACAAATGTAAAGCTGAGTTGGTTTTCGACGCTCGTAACTCGTAAGGAGGTGTATTCGGACTGTTTGGCCAACATGATATCATGTAGTTTTATGGCTATTTCTGCCACCTACTAGATTGTCAAATCATTACTCGTTTTAAGTAGGAGGGAGTCGATGGCTGTGTTTCTTTCGGCGGTTAGATTATAATCTGAAAAGGTTGTGGTGTTTTATAGAAGATTTAAAGAGCCAAAAAAATTATGAAAAAAATATTTTTTAGATCTTTGAGACAAATTGTGCAAAGTTTCAAAAAAATAACTATAAAATATTTCAAAATATAACCATTACAAAAATGACAAATTTTAAGCTGCAGCTTATAATCTGATTATAAGCTGAAAGAAACAGGGCAAAATTGATTATTTGCCCTAAAGTTGAGCTGCCTTTGATTATTTGCCCAAAGTTGAGCTGCCTTTGATTATTTGCCCAAAGTTGAGCTGCCCTTGATTATTTGTCCCACTTACACCTATCTGTGACAATCTTGTTTTCAGAGAGGTTATTTGCAAAAATCACAAATCCCTCCATTTCTATGTGCGCTCTCTCTCCCTCTCTAATCTCTCTCTCCTGTACGCTCTCTCTCCCTATCTAATCTCTCTCTCCCCTGTACGCTCTCTCTCCCAAGTAAATTTGCATGTTATAAGAGTATGAGATTTATCTGAAGCATGATTATTCTTATCAAGCATCTATCATGCTATTTCATCAAGAAAGAAATCATATAGGTTTATTGTTAGAAAAACTCATCAAGTTGGGAAACTAGGATCTGAAGAGTTCATCCCGAGGTACAAATTGACATAACTGTGATTGACTGATTGTTTTGTTAAAATAAACGGATTGAATTGACATCTGACTAATCAAAGTGGTAACACACTAAACGGATTCAATTTCTACTGAAATCAGGCCTTTGCCAAGTATAGAAAACACCACATATAGAAAACACAATCACGAGAACGGATAATGAATTTGAGGAACAAAAACTAATTACGACAGACATCCAAAGCTATTCTTTCTGCCGCTGCTGTTCATCTCCATGCCAGGCCCAACTATATCCTTCAGCGCTGGCCGCATGTCCTCCAATAACTTTTGGTACTCCAGAGAATCACCGCTGGTTTGTTTCATCTCGATGAGATGGTTTGGAGGTGTGATCTCAAAGATCTCCATATCAAACTGAACAACGCCATTCCTTCCATATATGAGCATATATATGGAAGCACGGGTATATGGAGCTGGGAGGGCACGGGGGCTGGCTGGGAGGGCTCGGCATCCATCGGGGTGGCCTCGGGGCGGGGGAGGCGGCGGAGGCCGACAGCCATGGCGTTCAATGGGGAGGACTCGGCGTCCGTCGGGGCGCATGGGGCTAGGCGCCAGGCGAGGAGCAGGCGCCATGGGCGGGAGCAAGCAATCGGCCCGGCGGAGGAGAGTAGTCACCGGCGGCGTAGCACCAGCCTTGAAGGGCAAAGGGAGGAGATGAGGAATTTGTGCATTTTGCAAATAACCCCCTAAAAAAAGGTAGTCACAGGTAGGTGTAAGTGGAGCAAATAATCAAGAGCAGCTCAACTTTGGGCAAATAATCAAAGGCAGCTCAACTTTGGGGCAAATAATCAATTTTGCCAAGAAACAGAGCCGATAAGCGTAGCGCGTATTGTTGTGTAGCCATAGCACAAGCCTATGATTAATTATATGTACACTTATATTCTAGAGGAATGGTGCTGTTTTGTACCGATGATGAGTTCTGCTTAGTTTAAGAAGCTGAAACTTTTGGTTTGAGGTTTGAGATATTTCGAGAAAGGCTTCAAATAGTAGAATAGTTTGGTTCGAAGGAGCCGCAAACGCACCCCGTTTTCTCGAGAACCCAGAATGCTACTAACTCTCAAAAACTTATAAAATTTCGATAGTATTTTCCCTGATTATATGGGCATACATGACACATAATTTTTATCAGAAGAATATATATAACCATTTTTCATCAACCACTAAGAGCATCCTAGCAGGGGACGTATCAGCTGCAGGCCCGCATTACTGTGCATAGGGGGCGGTAAAAATTCAAACTAGTGGCTGGTGCAGCGGGTGGGCAGGGGAGTTCCAGCTTTGTCAGCACACTGATGCAGGCCGGCGTGATGCTCCTGCTGGGGATGCTCTAACCATGTAAGGAAATAAAAAAACTATAACTTCCAATTATACATGATGCTCAACCACTAAATAAATTTCATAGAAGGACCAAGTTCACTAATTTTGATGTGAAAGGTAGTGAGTGATCATATCAATATGCTATTTTCCCACATCCCATGCATAATGGTGCCATCTGATATCTAAAAAAACAAATAAAAAGTAAGAGTGAGTATCAGGGAATTTTAGGCAAAGCATATGTATAAACAGAGAGAACGACAAAACATCATTTATAAATCCATACTCAAAATAACCTCCCATTCAAAAAATCTTAAACAATTCACTTTTCATCCATTTGATACAATGCAATGCATATGCGTCTGTACCGTGAGCTCATACCGGTATAGCTAAGTGCGCAACTGTCGATGACACACCTTGCCCGTCCTGATTTAGGCGAGGACCAATTACTCTACTCCTGTGAAGTGGCTACCGAGTAGGATTTTATAGCGCTCCGGACTAGTCACGTAACTTTCTCACCGACCTCATCAGAATAGTTATATGATTTTTTCACCGACCTAGCTCATATGCATATGATGCAATAATGCCTCTTTTCTGTTATACAGTTATCATCTACCTTCGTCACTTAGAGATAAATAACATAATAACCAACTAGGCAAGTTATATCCACACACATCCATCCTGTCATAGCCATCCAATCATATGGTAAAAAGAAAACCATAATCATCCAAACAAGCAATGGTTTAATATATACTTGCCTTTCAACCAAAAATGTTAGGATAAGCGCGGACTACATCGATTTTAATCCAACACCTTCCTCCTCTCTTCCCTCCTTCCCCCTTATCTCTCTCTCTGGCGGCTCTTCTCAATGGTGGTGCGGAGGTAGGGAGTGGAAGAACAGGGTTAGCAGGCGGCGGTGTCCGACGACGGCGCCTGTCGATGGTGGCGGTGCGAGGCAGTAGGGCTGGCGGTGTCCAGCGTTGGCGCGACGGCGGCATCTCCGATTAGCGGCGTCTCGGCGACGGTGTGGATGGTGGCTAAAGGAAAAACAAGGTGGTGGCGGCGAAACCTTAGGTGAGGGGCGGCTGCACATATGTGCCACCAATTGTGAGCACGTACAGGAGGATGGTGGCTGGGAATATCCTCCTAGGTCCCCTACTCCCCTGCCTCTCAAAATAGGTGTTGCCCTTTTTGGGCCGGCTTGGTTTTAGCCGGGCTAAACAGGATATCACAACAAGCCAAACCAAACAATCATGATAATCTTGCTTTTTTATGTTTGGTTGTCTGCATCTGGTTTTGAGTCTGGCTATGTGGATTTATAGATTCTCCATGCAGTCTGTCTCTGTAGAAATACAGAGAATGGACGTTTCTCTACATGCATCGTATGGCGGCCTTGTGTTTTATGCAAGGGGCCAAAGTCAGTCATCATATCAAGTTATGCATGCATTGTAACGTGGCAGGTAAGTTTTTCTTCTTTTTTGTTTGTATATTTTTATTAGCATATCCGATTAACGAACCGATTCCAAAAATGGATTCCTGACATTTTTCGAACAAAACTATACCACACTCGCTATATAAATTTTAAAATATTTAAATTTCCCTACTAAACACACAAACAAACACTGTCGCTACATCTACACATCACGTGTTCCACCAGCCTGGCTGAGTCGGACGAGCCAAGCTCATGAGAGAAGGCAACCAAACAGCCTAAATACGTATCAGCATGATATCGAAACAATTTAAAAGTACATAATAATTTCTGTCCTATTTCACCTGTAGAATCATCGCATGGCAGACTCATCTAATCTCTACTATCTTAAAGCACCATGTGGTCGTGGTGGTACTATCAACTTACAATCTGGATCATCCATCTCGCGCAGCCTGATATGCTCTGCTCCATCCGATCTACCTCTCCGTCAAAGGGCTTCCCGACCCGTCTGATCGCTCCGCTAACTAGATCCAACGGCTCCAGCTGTCCTCACCACACCCCCCGAAACCCTAGCCTTCCGCCCCCTGCCGCCGCGCCTCCTCCCTCTTTGCCTCGCCTCCCCCTCGCTCCGCCTTCTCCCTCCCCTCCTCTCCCGTCCTCTCCAGCGCCGCACCCCTCTTCCCGTCACCGTCCTCCTGCTCCTCCTTCGCAGCTCGGTGCCGTCTCCTCCTCTCACAGGGGCCGCCGCTCCCGCCGCCGCCTCGCGCCGAAGATCCCGCCGCCTCCACCTCATCCTCGCCGTCTGCCGTCTCCTCTCTTCTTCTTCCCTCAACGAATAAAGTTTTTGCTCATGGAAGGTCAAGGGAAAAGGCATGGCGACCTCGGCCTCCTCCACTGCTCCAGCGAGGTTGGCTACTTCGGGAGGCTCTCCATGGCGCGGCAATCGGCCCCTACTACGCTAGGTGAGTTCTCCTCCTCCTCGGCTTAGCCATCGACTTCTGTGTCTCCTACCCCCGAAACCCTAGATTACCCCACCCCTGTCCTCGCGCCTCCGCTGGATCGCTGGACGGCATGTTCACTACACCTAAATTTTACTTCTTTGCATCGACTATTGGAATTTTACAGGAATGATGTTTGTATGGTGATCTCACACATTCATGTAGTGTTGGGCCTAACCAATTTTTGTGTCGACCGCAACATCCTTGGTGGCCAGCCAGGATGGAGGCTTGCAGGCTGATGACAATGGAATTGAGGTGAGCCTGTGTATTTGCCTGCTTCAAGTTTAATACCCAAGAATGTAAATCAATCGGCCTTGTTATATTTAAAATTTTCTTGTCTTTTGAGAACCGGCCAAGACGAATGATGATTGATTCATTGATCTATTACGTTTTCCTCTTCTTCCATTTATGTTTCATAATTAACAACATCCAGCTTCTAAAATTAGCAACATCGATTCCCTCGAGGTTTATTGCTGCAGTTTTGGTTCCAGAGTCTACAAATGGACTATTTTATTTTAGTGTCACACTGATTTATTTTAGTTAGAAAAGCTAATTTCTTTCCAAGCAATTTAATAGCATTTGGTGAGTTTGTATCATCAATATTATCAATTAGTAGTAGAAATACAAGGAGTGCAACAGGTTAACTTAAGATGTTAAGAGTGGTCAATTCATGGACTAATTTTTAAGTGCAGTCCAAAATTTGTATACTGAGGTGCCTCCACCACCTGAGCTGTCGCCGGCACCCACCACCGCCTGTGATGCCGCCGCCCTGCACCACTTGAGGTGCCTTCACCGCCCTCCACCACCCAAGGTGCAACCGGCGCCTTCCACCGCTCTATGACGCCGCTGCCGTCCACCAACTGAGGTGCCGCGGCTTCCGATCCCCTCCATGTGTCGTGTTCGTCACTATCTAGAATGCCGCTGGTGTCTGCTAGGTTATCCCTCACACCTCCAATCCCCCATTCCGGTTCTAGGGTTAGTAGACTTTTGATTTTCCCCAACCTAAGTGTTTTGCGTTGCACTGACACTAATCGCTTTGTGATGGGCTTATTTTGCATGCTTCTTGGAGTGAAAAATGTAAGAGCCTTGATTCTTTTAGTAAAGCTGCATTGATTTTACAAATATTCATTTGTTTTGTAGGATTTCTGTGGGATACATGTTCTTCAATCCCCAACAACTAACTTCTTTAAATGACAAATGTAAGAGCCCCGATTCTTACAGGATGAGCATGTGTTGATTTTACATTTTCACAATTCACAAATATTAATTGTCTTGTAGGATTTCAGTTGGATTGCTATGGATAACTATACTACAAGCTGCAACAGGTGTTCATAACGATGTAAGGGATTGCAGATCGAGTAGTTTATCTGGTGTCTATTTTTTTATTTTAAGAAAATCTGGATTTGAAGTTTTTATCTTTGCCAATTTTTTTTTTGTAAGTTAGATGTTGGCTACCAGTCTAAACCTGCAAACAAATACTAATCACTAATCAGGAATGAAAGGTTGGTCTTATCCCTCTTGTGCTTATTTTATTTACTTTGTAAATTTCATGCATGCTACTCAACCTGCAAATTTCATATGGGATCGTTAGTCCATTCAGAATGTGACATAACTAATAACATGGTCCTTGCTCATATATTATGAAATCACTTGTTTCATTATTATGAAAATGCCACATCGGGAGTCTTTCTATCTGCTAAGGGCACGTTGGCCTATTGCGGCATGGCAGCATGGTTATGAGATGTAGTGATCACTTGCATTTGAATCAGTAGCTGTAGAGTTTCCAGTACATTCACCAGTTTAGTGGGAATTGTTATCAAAGTTGGTTAAGAGAAATTAGCTATGGAGTTTTACTTTTTTCTTTATTTTTTTCTGTCAAAAAATCTTCATTATAGCAACTAGCAAGATCGATTTGTGGGAAACTGAATCTCAGAATATGTATCTTGTGGTTTATTGATTTTTTTTATTATTGTTAGACTTACATACATCTCTATTAGAAAACTTGAACTTTGAGGACATTAGTATTTTTTTTCCAATTTTTAGTGTAAAATTGTTTTATGACTAGAAAAACTAGAAAGTTACTGTTACAATACAAGATAAGTACTTCTATCCAAAGAAAAGAAGAAGAAATCTGATAGCACACTAGCATATCTTATTGTGCTCCTGTGCAAAACAAGCGGTAAATCAAAATATGACTGGACTTAAATTTTTTAGGTCTCCATTCTACCATGTTTATTACTACATTTTTAGTCCTATTACCTGCTATAATATCCTTCATGTTTATTATAGGTTACATAAGTGATGAGTACAGCCATTGTTGATTACAAGCAGCAATCTGCTACAAGTGTGTAAACCTCTTTTTTTATTGACAATATTGATGTGAAACTCGGTGGATATATTGTTGGTTTGTTTGTCACTTTGATTTAATAAAGAAACAGGGATTGTTTCTGTTTGGTTACTCTTTTTGTGTAATGCTCCAATTACAAAATAGGGTAGCAATCCTGTGCATAATGGACAATTGACAAATGCATCAAAGATGTTTAGGTCTGACCATTCATTTTAAGAACAGAGGAGGCAACAATCCAGTGCATGATAAACATATGTAATGGCTTATGTAGTGCCATTTCAGATACTTTTCCTTGATTGCTTCAAATAATCAAACATACTTTGCAATCTTGTGGCTGGAAGGGTGGTTGCTATTATGAAATTTCAAATAATCAAGTTCGTTGCAGCACGTATTTTTTTTTTCTACTTTGAAATTTCAAGTAAATTAGAAAAGGGGAATCATTTGGCAAGTGGCAGCCAATTCCCCAAGTTGCATGTTTAATGGTCATTTGAACACTTCTCTATATATACCACATTCACTTATTTTCCTAGAGTCTTGATCATTTATACTTCTGATCTTTTAAGCGCTAAGATCCATTTCTTGCCTTAGTTTTCATCATAAAGTTATTCATTTACTTAATGCAATTATGTGCTTGCATCACAATGAATGTAACTATCACCCGCAAACAGTACCTATATAGCTATCACAATGAAGACACTAAGTTCTAAAAAGAATGACGTGGTTATGTTGACATCTGATAATTGAGCAAATAAAGAACACTAGATTTTGAGAGCTATCAATTTAACTGTTAAATCCTTCTAGGTTTCCTATGGTCAGCTATTGTTTTTTTTTGTTCAATAAAATTTGATTTGCTCTAGAGTCTAGATTGTTCATCACTGTGTATATTTCTTTCTGTTTGGTTTGTCAAGCTAATGGATTCAAGTCCTTTTCTGGGTTCAATATTTAATGACCTCAAATAGGTAGAAGAAACAATGGAGTGTTTGTCAATCCTCATTTTTTGTGTTATTTGCAGAAAATTCATATTATTTACATATGTTGCTTCTGGGACTACTGCAACTATAACTTGAGATGCTTGATTAAAGCCATTGATGAAGGAATGAATCCTGCCAAAGGTGTAAACAGTAAACCACTTGTTTTTTTTGAATGTTATTACCCATTGCTAACATGATGAGCACCAACAACCCTCCCACAAGCAGATCGAAGTTAGGGCAAAGACAACCACGTTTGAAGCCTTGGTCAGCATCCAGAACATTTCAAACAGCTCAGACAACATTTCAAATGGTATTGGCTTTGGAGGACAGCCTTTTCATCTAAGCGAGTTTTGATGAAAGGCATTCATTTCATTGTATCATATTCACTAGCCCTCCTCTTTCCAAAACAAATATATAGGTTCAGATCAGAAAATATTGAATGTTGGGGAATAAAAGTGAGGGAGCTTATGATGAAAAACAGGAGCTTGCCAAGGGCACAATCCTTGAGAGATTCAAGGAGGATCGAGACATGCTGAAGATAGTCGGTTTGGCGAATGCAAGTGACCGAGGCCCATCTTGCGGATCAGGATTTCAATATTAATATATTTTGGAGATTCTGTACAGCACATGTTCATAGAAGATAGTACTCAAGTTGTATATATCTAATTGTGAAATATGAGTTTAGCACTTTAAAATGTTGTTCGATCCAAAGACCTATGTTCATTAGCTGCATGGAGTTGTTGGTATATGTTGTATTGCTGCCGGACTATCTTTTCTTTACCCAGTTCAAGAATGAGAGGAGCTGACCGTTTATTTGTGCAGATGGATCTCCAAATGCTGGCTGCAAAATGAATATAACTATGTAAAATATACTTGAAAAAAAATAACTGTGAGCTATTGCTTAAATACCTAAGTATGTTTATGGGAAGAGTGGGCCGGAGAAGGATAGAAGAGTGTCTCAGTTGTTTGATTTAATTTAATGCGTAAATACCTGTGAACTATTCACCTAATTTAGCTAGAACCAAGAATTTTTTCTTATATATGTATTGAGCCTTGAGGTCGTGAATTTTTTGTTTGGTTCATCATTTATGTATTCCTTTTCTTTAAAGGTTTGTAGCAAAGTACGTGCTGATGGATAACGTATTCCCGATTTTTTGATCCGATTTAAACAATCCAAGTTACATTACCTCACGTGCTATACACTTGATCTAAAATGAGTTCATGTATAATGTCTTTTCTATAAATTACCCTTCATGCTTATATATTTTTTTACGAACTACGTTTTCCTTTAATCTCTTTATAGTCCGTGGCAGAGAACGGGCATTGTACTAGTAAAAAGTTCATGTGGGATGCGAGTATCAACGAGGCGACGGGCCACAGCGAGACTTGGGCCTTGTTTGTTTCAGATTAATGTTGAGTTGCGTTTTACTGTAGCAAACTTGTGACCCCTCAAAATACGTTTAACGAGTTCAAAAATTATGAAAAAATATTTTACAAACTTTAAAAAGAACTATTTAAAACCCCACAGGAATGGCTACAAAACATTACATCATTTGGCTTATACAAAAATAACAAATTTTCGTTTAATTTAATTTAATCTGAAACAAACTAGGCTGTTACGGAGCTCTCCTCATGTCCATCTCGATTTGTCACACGGCCAAATCCATGACGGTGGCCCAACCCCACGTTTGGCCCGAGCATTGTATTACATGGAAAACTGCTCAACTTTCTTCGCCGCTCTTTCTTTACTTTTACAACTAGAAAGCGTGCACAAGCAAATTACGTTAGAGTAATATATTCGAAAAAGGCTTATTAAGTATTGATTTTTTGCACTCAAATTACTATGTTCTTTAATAGTTTGACGTCTTAAGGAATGGACAAAATCATGAACTTAGTGCATCATAGATGATACCACATTTTTAAACATTCGTCCCATTTAATTGCATAAAATATTTATTTGGTAGCATCAATTTAAACTACAGGGTAAAAACTTAAAAAAGTTAGCTTCCCCCACTAGACTCAACCCCTTCTCACCAGCCACCATGATGAATGGCTAGAAATTATAGCCATCGTCGCAGGAATCGACGGTAAAAGAGACGACATACTGGTGGGAGAAGCGATGACGGCTAGCGGCGATGGTGTGGATGCGTCAGAGAATGATGCGTGTGGGTCACGACGTAGTTGATGACTGATGTGACGATATTGAGCGCAAGCAAGTGCGGTGACAGAGGAGTACGCATGTGAGATCTTTGGTAGACGGGTCAATCTTGCAAGTGTGGCGGTGGCTAGGCGAGGCGGGCGCAAATGTGGCTGCGGCGGAGGCTCTCGGGCTTTTAGGGCGTGGCGGGGCAGAGCGCATGTGCCGTGGCATAGCGGGGTGAGGCACTCGGGCTTTGGGGGCATGGTGAGGCGGAGCGCAGGTGTGGCGGCGTTGACGATCGGATGATGTGGGCTAGGCGCAGGAGCGACGGCGGGTCACACACGGCGGTGGCGAGGAGCGACGGCGGGACGAGGTGCAGGTCGCGAGCATATTTTTTTAGGATGGATGACACATGTGTTAACTTGAGCCTAGACCAGTGATTGGGTTTTAGGTGGAGTGGCAAAGGTGAATAATTTAAGCGAAGTTTAAGTGATGCAACTCACAATTATGGCTGTTGGATGAAGGAAATGGACGAATGAGATCTATAGTCGGATTTAGGACAGACTCAATCCCCAAACTGCTACATTACAAAGTAGTTTAGATGAATGCCATTATAAAACATTGTTCTTTCGAAAAATGACACCACTCATGACACGTGTCTCATTTGCCAACTTCGACACCGGACTAAACATAGAGTGACCATTTTGCCCCTCACCTCCTCATCTTCTTGCTCTTTCCTGTGTCTCTCCTTTGACATGCGCCACTGAATGATACGTCCATCATTGCTCCCTGCTTAATCGAGCCGCTGTCGCCACGTGTTGCCAATACATATCATATATATATGACAACGTGTGAAGGGTAATGTCCATTAGGTGATAACATCATATTTGGATCATCAAATCTATTAGGATTGGTTTAGATATAGAGAGGAGGAAACCCCTTTCTCATTTAAGGTTTTCAGAAAGGGGTTTCAATCTCTGCATATCTAAATCACTCATCATGGACTTGATGGCTCCGAGATCTAATTTACCATGTTATCACCCAATTACAATTAAATTAATCACTACATATGTTGCTTTCTTATATTTGTCTTAGAAAATTTTCTACCCAGACATGGTTTGCCAATGCTGTAAACAGGGCCAGCGGGCCTAAACTTGGTCGGTTTTCGTTCTTTCACCACCTCTCGGCGAGGCCAGGTGAGGAACGAACTTCTAGAAAAATTTCTCAACGAGAAAATTGGTTTTTTGCCATTGCGCAGAACGGGACTCTCAAAAATATAACTTTAAAAATGGCGCTCATTAGAATGCCACCTCAACCAATGAAGGCTCGTTCGCCACCACGAATATCGTCATCGATGAATCCTGCAGCAGTGATCTTACCATCTCTTCCCCACCCCCTGTTGTTTGCTACTCACAGCCTTTGGCAACGACCACCTCCTCGACCTTAAGGTGGCGGCGACGAATTCCATGACGATGTGTATGAGACGCAAGCCATCGCGACAACGCACGTGAGGATGGCGAACCTCACAGTGGCACACTAGCACTTGAGAACATCGACAACGTGAATCCCACTCACATCGTGCCGGTGGCACGAGTGGCTATGGCTCTCTTTGGTTCGTAGTTGTGTCCGGTTTTGTTCGGTTGAGCACAAAAATCACTGATTTTCAAAAAGAGGTATGTAAAGGTTAAAATATTTTTAAAAAATATTTTTAATATCTTTGAGTAAAATTCTACAAAGTCACAAAAAAATTACAAAATGTTACACTGAATAGTCTGTTACAAAAATAACAAATTTTGTCTCAACCGAATCAAACCGCAAATCAAAGAGTGCCAATGTCTTGCTAGCCCACCATCGGCCGAAGAAAGAAGGCAAGAGAAAGGAGAAAATGGGTATAAGGATCATTTTACATGCTTGAAAATTTAAAAAGATTTAGGGTCTGTTTGATTTGTTGCCAAATCTACCACAACTAAGGTTATGCATGCTAGAGTTTTATGGCTAGTGTTTGGTTCGTGTCATAATTGTGGCTTGCCACATCTTCTTAGCTATCGGACCCACTCGTTATAAACTGATATTTTTATCGCACTTTGTTACAAGTGTGGTGCTGATTTTTTCACCACAAAAGTGTGGCTCGCCACACTTATCTAAGATTACATTGTGGCATTACGGAGGCCCTAATCTACCCCTGGGGGTATATTAAGCTAATCTACACCCGAGCCTTCCCAGCGAACCGCGCGAGCCAGCCAAACCCGGAAGTAAACGGTCGCATTCTTGAAAGTAATCGGAAGTAACCGAATTAAACTTGTTTCAAAGACGGAAAGTAATTATTTGGGAGGCAAGATCCTAGAATCGTGGGGCATTAACGCCTAAAATCGTAATTTGCATGTCGGTTTATTTGAATTTTGAGTCTGCTTTTTTCAAGCGGATTACTTTTCATTACTTATATTTCTCGAGCCAAAATAAGAAAGTAATCCGAATTTTCGACCAGCTACTTCTCATTACTTTCAGTTATGCATATACATACAAAAGTGAAAAAACAGTCAAATCCTAATTACTATGCATTACTTAGTCGCAATGCAAAGTAAATATATATTTTCACAGCGGATATTCTAAGTAATCCGGTGGATTTGCTAAGTAATCCTCTAAGCAATCCCTAAGTAATCCCCTAATCAATCTCTAAATAATCACAGTTGGATGTGGAGGATGCCGAGGCGATGCTGCAGCCATAGGCGTATGGACAAAACGAGGCGCGCCGATCTGGAGGAGGACGGATTAGGCGGCTCTGGGTCGGGAGGCAGGACGGGCCGGGCGCTGGGTCGGCGCGGACGGGCAGTGCGTGCTTTCAGCGAGGCGATGCGGCGTGGGGAAAGCGAGACGGCTGCCGCGCGGCCCGGCGAGCGAGGCGCCGGGTTGGTCAGTCATGGACGGCGGCGTGCTTTCGAGGCGAGGCCACGCCAGCGCGGCTCTGGGAGGCGGTGGCGAGGGCAAGGTCGAGGCGACGCCATGCTGCGGGGCGGGGTCGGCCAGTGGCGCCGGGCGTGGTCGTCGGCCGAGGCCGGCATGGCGCGGGCTCCCACTCACAGCAGCACACGGAGATGGAGGCGGGGTGGGCTCCTCCCCACGGAGGGACGGAGGCGAGGGCGTCGGTGGCGGCGGACGAGGGCGGCGGGGCGCGATCCGAAATTTCTAGCTCGTTATAGGAGAGAGAGAGAGGATGGAGGTGGTGGGTGGTTATTAAATGCCTCTCGTTATAGGAGAGAGAGAACGGATGGGGGTGGTGGGTGGTTATTAAATAGGCATTTAATACCAGAAAATAACTAGGTCTGGTTCTGGTTGAGTCTAACCGGCTAGCCTCAAACCGATCCAGGTGTAGCTCTACATATAGGAGGAGATTAGGATCTCTAGTGGCATTAAACAGACCTAAAAAGTTCAAAATGGATGGTATTTCCGAGCGTATCTGAATTGTCAATTTTTTTTTGCTCTAATTCGGACGGAAAAAGAACCAATTTTCTTTTTGCCGACACGAAAATTTCCTCAAAAGGGCGGTAGAACCGTAGAAATCCCCTGTCCCGAATCCCTCCAAATCCAATCTCCAAACCCTAGGAAGCCACCATTAGGATTCGGGCTCCCTCCTCCTCCTCCTCCTCCTCCACCCGAGGCGGAGGCGGCGCGGCCATGGCCCACGGTGCCGGTGCCGGTGCCGGCGGCGGCGGGAGGGCGAAGGTGACGCCGAACCTGGCCATGGATGAGGAGGGCACGCGGATGCTCAACCTCACTGTGCTCCAGCGCCTCGACCACGCCGTCGAGGAAATCCTCATCACCGCCGCGCACGTCACGCTCTACGACTTCGACACCGACCATAACCAGTGGGTAGGTGCTACCGTGCTAGGGCCCCATCCTCCAGCCTGCACTCGATCCTGTTGCGTTTTGCTTCTGTGGCGATTTACCCTGATTGATAGGTTCCTAATTTCTGCTGTCAATTTGCAGAGCCGGAAGGACGTTGAAGGTTCGCTCTTTGTCGTCAAGAGGTCCGTCCCTGTGCCCAATGCGGTGGATTTTACGCTTTTGTTGCATTTCGATTGTGCCGTACATTATTTCATTGTTTTCTAGATGCAGGTCAGGGCATATGCTGTTTTCTGTGGTAAATGTTATACTGGCTCAATATTTGTGCTACTTTTTGTGCAATATATGCATGATAATTGTTTGTTTGGGAGATCAAATTTGTATTTTAGGGCTCAAGCATCAATCTAGGTCGAGTCTCTCGGGCATAGTTTAGCTTGAAATTTCTATTCGATTGACTTTCCAATCCCAAATAGAATCTGGGTGGCCTTTCCCAGGTGAACGAGAGGGGTATAGGTCGTTCCCAGGTTGAAGAAAGAGGGTTGAATCAAATCCTTAGGATAATTACAATTCCTAGAGAAATCGACCTTTTTCAAAGAGGCTTTTTTTATTTATTGGTTACCACCAACCAAGTAATGTTAGAATTTACAAGACTCCTAACCATATAAAATTTTGTGATGCTTCAACAGTACCAAGTTTTCAATATTTATGCATCCTTTTGTTGCTTTGTTGGCATATGTCTCTATGCATCCATATGTCCTATGTTATTTTGCAGATAATGCAATGAGTTGGGTTTAGGAGTAATGAACCGCATTTGCTGGTAGTGTTGGATATAATTGTGTTGTGCAATGACAATTCTTGGATATAATTGTGTTGTGCAATGACAATTCTAAATTTCTTACAGGAATACCCAGCCGAGATTTCAATTTATTGTCATGAATCGTCGGAATACAGGTTAGTCCCTGGTTGGACCCTCTCATTCTTATGAGGCATGGCAGAACTAATCAATTAACTCTTTATATCTAATACTCTTTGTCGCATGTAATATTCAATATTAGATGGTTCAAATAAGCTTTCACCATGTTTTAACCTTTGTCAAACTTATGCTTGACAGCTTGAGAATATTACTATCTCAAACGTGATGATGCTATTAGTCAGGCAGTTTGAAACTTTGGGGTAGCCTGTGTCAAACATAGTATTCAGTGAAAATGTTTAAAACTAAAACACTAACTGCTCCCTGATTTCCTCTTTATGAAATATTTTAAATCTTAGGAAAGAACTTTATTTTACAAAGGTAATCAATCATATTTATTTTACAAATTCGATAGTTTGGTAATCTAATATATTATAATTTATAAGTTAATAGTATTTCGTTCACCTTTTTTTATTTTTCCATCATTGTGTTACGACCAAATGTCCCTTTTTTCCCGGATTGATGTTCACACTTTTGTAGTCCACACTGCATATATCAGTGAAATTATCTATGTAATGCTCTAATTTTTTCTTCTTTGGTCTTTTAGATACTAGGTAACGTGTGTCACTTGTGATATAGGCCGGCTTCTTTGCAGCTTAAATTAAATTAAAAGCCACCATTGGAAATATGTCAATTTTGTACAAGCCAAATGATGTATTACTTTGTAGTTATTTTTTGTGGGGTTTTAAGTCGTTTCGTCTCTGAGTTTTCGAAATAATATGAGTAAATTGCACTCTGGGTACATGAAGTTGGCACAAGTTCTCGCTTAGGTTCATCTATAAAACCGGGCATCTAGATATACGAAGTTGTGTTTCTGTTTCAACTAGGTCCAATGGTGGTTTGATGATATGGATGCCACGCCACTACACACATGTCTACACTTTTCGCATGTGCTCTCTGGCCATGTTTTTGCCATGTGGCATTTTTGTTTTTTATTTTAAAGTGGGGCCATCAATCATACTTTAACTCTTTCTGTCTCACTCTTTTCTACCCTCTTCCTCTCTTATCTCTCATTGACCACAACTTTTCTGCCGTGCTGCCCTTCCGCGCCAACCCACCCCTCCGCCGTTGCACCTCCTCCTGCCGCACACCGTCACCTCCTGCTCTTTACCGTCCTTGAGCATCGCCACTGCCTCTCACACTCTAGCGCGTGCATGGAGGAGATGGCGGTGGCTCCACCTCTCCGCAGAGCCTACTCCGGCGGTGCGGTCCGTGCTTCTCTCGCTCTTCGGTGTCGATGCTAACGGCAACGTGCTCAGCGTCGCCTTCCACATGATACACTACTTTCCTCCACACCAAGCCATCTTTGACTCACTCGTTATCCTCCCGCGCGCCTTCATTGCCGCCCTCAGATTTCTTCCCTTGCTCTCTGGCGTAGTCCAAGAATATGGCGGTGACCGTGTCTGCTCTGGGGCTGACACTGTTCCCCTGCTTCTTGCGGTGTCCAGTATGCTTGAACGGGAGATGGCGGCATACACTCCCCAATGCTCGGGCTCCAGGACCACCTGGCTTGCCTACGGCGGCATCGTGCTAGGGATGCGGGTGGCGCATGCCCTCTGTGACAGTGCTGACTGTCGCAATGCTGTTCGCTTGTAAGCAGGTGACGAAGGTGGAGTCGGTGTTGGAGCGGCAGGGCCGGTTAGGGCCTAGGCGGCTGTCGCGGGTGGTGGTGTAAATTGTACGCAACAGCGTGCGATGATGGGGAGCAGCTAGCGAGGGAGTGGTGGAGGCGGCATACGGTGTGGGAGGAGCCGGTGGAGCAACGTCAGTGATGATGGGTAGGACAGAGGCGGCGAGCTCCACAACGATTGCATGGGCGAGCTGCTCTGTTGACGCGAGCTGTGGGGGAGGGTTGCTTTTGAGGAGCGGTGGTGACAGTGGGACGCGAGCAGTGCACCGGAACTCTGGTGAATGAGGAAAGACAATAGCGACTTTGGCTCCCATTTTAGGGAGAGGAGAGAGAAATTTGAGAGATGGAGAGATTATAGAGGGGTGGAGAGAACGTGCCATGTTTGCAGTGACGTGGCCATCCACTTTATCAAACCACCATCTAAAAATCACCGATGGTCCTAGTTGAAACAAAAACACAACTTCGTGCATCTAGATGCCCGGTTTTAGAGATTATGTAGCTAAGCGATAACTCAAGCCAATTACATGCACCTATAGTGCAATTTACTCATTTTTTTGACTCTCCAAGGCCTCTCTGGAGGGGTCAACTTTTTCAGATTACAATTTTTGGCTAGTTTCAGCTGAAAAGAACAAGGCCATAGTGTCTTGAAAGTGAATTGTTAAGGCTGGCCTTGAGAGAGGAGAGGAAGGCTAGTGGCAGGGCTTTGCTTGGCGTACTATACCAATATTTAATTCTTTGCTTGCTTAATCTGATGACCGGCTAGTCCTATTTATAAAAAGGCATGAGATAACAGATCTGATCTCTTATTCTAAGTTCTAAGTAAACTTAATCCTTGCCATGGATACTGTTCGGACCTCTCTCGGATCCTACTCGGTATCGTCACCTCGTTGGTAGTTTTATCTATCTTGGTGTCATCTGTCCCGATATCTCTTATGTTGTTCATATTCCGAGTCAGTTTGTCTTTGCTTCTACCCATTGTTCCTACTTAGCTCTACTATAGTCACCTCCTTCGTGTTCTGCGTTACTTGTGTGGCACTATTTCTCGTCTTTTCTTTCCTCGCTCCAACTCTTTACACCTTCGTGCTTATTCTGATGCTACTTGTGCTGGGTATCTCTCTGATCGCCACCCTCTTTATGCTTATTGTGTTTTTCTTGGTGATCCTCTCATTGCTTGAAAGACTAAAAAGTAGAAGACAGTTTCTCATTCCAGTGTAGAGGCTGAGCTGCGTGTTATGGCTCTTTTGACGACAGAGGTTACTTGGCTGCGTTGGTTACTTGAGGATTTTGGTGTTTCTGTTGCTACGCCTACCCCTCTTTTATCTGATAGTACTAGAGTTATTGGTATTGTCAGGGATCCAGTGAAGCATGAGCTCACCAAACATATTGGTGTTGATGCTTCTTATATGAGATCGCAGGTTTAGGAGCAGGTTGTGCCTCTTCAGTATATGTCTTCAGCACATCAGTTGGCATATTTCTTGACAAAGACAGAGACTCGACAACATCATCATTCTTGTGTCTCCAAACTCAGTGTTGCTGATCCACCATGAGTTTGAGGGGGTGTTAGATATGTATAGGCATTATGATTTATGTTGTCCTTGTAGGCTGTATTGTCCTTTTACATATGGATTTAGGCCCATTTATCTGTTGTATAAGGGTTTACTTGTACTCTGTATATATACTGGCCTTGGCCTCATATCAATACACAAGTGCTATTCCTAACACACATAACATGAAGAGGGATATCTATATTATGGTATTTGTTAGCGTGGACATATTCATGGATTGACAGTGATAAATTTACAAAGTAGCTTTGATGAAATGATAAGCTTATAGATCAAACCTGGCATGTAAAAGTCTCAAATGAGATTTTCAAAGGCTTATTTGTTCGTCTTACATGTTACAATCCACATTTGTTTTCTATCTTTACGCTCCAAGTATTTCTTTCTTAACAATTGGTTGCCTTCCTCTTGTTTACAGATAATCTAGTTGAAGATCTACTGGGAGATTTTGAATACCAACTTCAAGTTCCCTATATAATGTACCGCAATGCTACACAAGAAGTTATTGGCATTTGGTTTTATAACTCACAGGAATGTGAAGATGTTGCAAATCTGTTTAGCAGGTAGCTTCATACGAAACTTGCTTTTTTTTTTTTTGTCTTTAGGGCCCTGCTCCTAGTTTCTGGTCATCGATGTGTAGTTCATTTCATCTTTGTAGTACTCGTCATGATTTGGATTAAGAAAATACCTATTAAGTCCCTCAATTGTGGCCTGTGACCCAATTTGGTTTCTGATGTGGAATACTAGGCAAGAGTGGTCCTTCAATTAGTAAAACGTACCGAAATGGTCCCTTGGCCAGTCAAACAACGGTTTGGGGTGGTTTTTGAGGTCATGGCGACACAATTCGCTGGTCTTTCTAATGTGGCAGTGGTGCAGTAGGAGCAAATAAGAACTTAATTCTTTATTTGCTTTATTAATAAGATGATTGACCCGTCCTTTATATAGGACGGCCTCTTAACTCTTCAACCTTATCTAATAGATATTGATCTTATCTAAACGAAACTAACTTAATCTACTCTTAAGTCTTAACCACACAGAAGCAACCCGACCCACGAGGTACGGTACATTGCAGGGTACTGATCACCACTAAGTACCACGATGTACTGCTCGCATGCATGCAGCCTGCCCTATGCCTGTTGAGGTCCATGTGCACGTGATATCTTCACCACTAGGAGTGCAAGTGGCGGCGGGCCGTCCACTAGCCCACAAGGCCTGCCTACAACTGAGGCCCACAATAATACCCGCTTCGTTCCACATTGCTATAACGGCCGAAGCGGTCAACCCGCGACTTCCCGTCATGAGACCGCCATGCCCAGAACCCTAGCCGCCGCCTCAATTTGACCTCTCACCTCGTCGTCTCGCACAGCCACCCCACCCGCCTCCTAATGTCCAAGAGCTCGCCGGCGCCAGCGCTCGACGTTGCTCTCCAGGAAGCCTAAAAAGGGGAAGGGGCCTCATTTGACGACCGGAAGGGCAGGAAGAAGAGTTGGGGATTAGATGACCAGAAACAAGTCCTCGTGAAGCCAGATCTGCATTTTCTTTTGTGTTTTCTGATTCCCATTCGCTGTTGCAAGTTTCTTGTTCTTTGTACATGTTGCTGGCCAAATCTAGCACTTTGGATTTTGAAAGATTTCTCTGTCTTGTGGTTTACAGCTGAAATTGGATCTCCCATTATTTGCTATTGCTGCTAATTTTAGAGTCCTCTCTGTGCTCGTGACCTATGTTATATGCAACGATCAGATTTTGTTTGTGCTGAAAAGTCGAGAGAGAGTTCAGATTTTGTTTGTGCTTAGACAAGACAGATCATTAATTTGTAAAGCTACTTAGTCTGATACTTATAGGTCTGTTTCAATTGACATGAACTGCACTAACAGAGATCCTTCTCTATGTTTATCTCTGCTTTCTCTAAAATTTCTCTGAATATTGATGCGATTATGAGATCCTTCTCTTATTCCTTGCTCTGTCCGTTTGCCTCCAATTGATCCCTTTCCGAAGCCTGCGCCGCCCCTCTGCAGGTCTGCTTTTGTCTTCTCTTCTTCGGTTCCTCTACAATTTGATTAGCACGAGATGATGCGGAGGTCTCGGTGGAAGGCCACGAGCATGGATATTGCGTTGACGGCCTCAGCTAGCTGTCGAAGCGGGTATTTGCAGGTGGTTGCAATTTCCTCGCGGGTTTTCAAGCGGAATTGTTGCAGCCCGCGACCTCTGACGCGGTTGGTGTGGGCGGGTGTGGGCCACCCACAACCCGCCCCACTTGCACCCCTATTCACCACCCTTTGCAAGATAGGTTTTTCTCGAGCTGTCAGTTGTTGGTGCACTTGGGAAAAGATGACGGCACAACTTGTACGATGGTGGGCGCCTGAACGGGCAAGTCCTCGTTGTCTGTCCTTGGATCCGCACTGCCATGGAATGGTGCCGAGCATGGCATATTGACGCTGCTTGTCGTTGCCCAACCTTGAGGCGTTGTAGCGGAGTCGTTGCTCTTCGTCGCCTAGTTACCAATCGTGCGTTATTAGGACAACTTGTGTCAGGTCGTGTTGGGGCGCGACATGGTCGACATTGTCGTCGTTGCTGCCGTGGCATGCGTTGGATGCCATGCGCCTTGGATCTCCAACGCCTATAGATCTACTGGCATGGAGGTGGTGGCCTCCACCTTGGCTTGCTTAGCTGCTGCCCATGCCTCCAGCATCTTGGCAATGACGTTAATTTGGGTGTTATATCTAGCTTAGATTTTGTCGATGGTTCTTCCAGAACCGGAGTTCTCGTCTCTAGCCATGGAGATAGCAACAAGTGGCTCTGATACCAAATTCTATAGCCAGAACTAGGGGATGGGAGAGGGAATGCCGGATAGGGGATCTCGCCAGTGGCAACGCCATGCGTTGTGCGAAGGATCAAATAAGAACTTATTGTTTATTTGCTTGTTTAGTAAGATGACTGGCTAGTCCTTTTTATAGGACAACATTCTAATTCCTCAACCTTTTTTAGTAGATATTGATTTGATCTAAACGAAACTTAGGCCCTGTTCTTCTGAGCTGATCTGAACGGCTGAAATGACTGAACTTCGAGAGCTTCTCGAGGTAGTCTCAAGATTCGGATCCATTTCGTTTGACTTGCTTTTTAAAGCGTTAGGACCCACCTTCGAAACATTGAAAAAAATCAAAAAGCTCAAAGCATATGTCTTTTCAAAACGTAGATAATTTATTAAGCTGTTAAGCCGTTAAGTTGAAAAGAACTATGCCTTAGGCCTTGTTCTTTTTATCTTAGGTGATGAAAGTTCTAATATGAAAAAATTGTGATCCCTTGAGAGAGGTCTTGGAGAGTTCAAAAAATTGTGAAAAAATATTTTAGTAACTCTTAAGAAGAACTATTTAGAACCCCACAAAAATGATTGTCACTTTTGGGATTATATTTGTTTACATCTACCAACTTGTCTTCCAAAAATGCAAGTCTTCAAAATCTATGTGGAAGGAAAAACTATTATCTCAAACACTCAAAGTTTAGAACTTTAGATGATACTTTTTGAAAAAATTGCATAGGAAGCCCTTGTCCTGTACTTCCTCCGTTGACAAATACATGTCGTTTTGGACATTGACATGGTATTCAAAATACACATTTGATGTACTAATTACCACACAATTCATTTATAAAGCCCACTAGAAATATAACATTACGATTGTACTCTAAGACAAATCTACACATGATTTTTATGTACTCAAATCTAAATAGTTCAAAAATATTTGCAGCTAAAGATTTAAAACTCTGATTTTCATGTACTTCAAATGAGATGTATTTGCAATTGGAGGGTGCAGCTAAGTTGAAATTTGGTAGGCCTAAACTTGTAAATTGTAATAGTGTCATAGGTTCCCACTTGTAGGATGATGTATCACATAGATCACTACATCTCCGTAATTAGATAAAACTACAAAAATGGTAGTAGAATGAAGATGAGCTATTTTTTCATATAGATTGATGTTGTAATTCGTGATATCAAGATTTATGAATGGGTTAGAAGTGATGTGGTGTTTGAATTAAGGTGTCAAACTAATGTCAATCATTCAGGCTGATAATTGACGCAATCAACACCACTTTTATACCTTTTCTTCTTTCTGTGCATTAGCATTTTATCCGACTTTAATGCTGGAATGGACTAAGGTTGCATGTTGAGGCTTGTGTATTTTTGTCCCTTCAATGAGCTATGTCTCTATTGTACACCTCTGCAGGATACTGAGTGCATTCTCCAAAGTGCCTCCAAAGCCAAAGATTTCCCCTATCAAAAGGTAATTAAAATGTTTGTGTATCATGCTTCTTTGCTAGATGGTAGAAATTATACCAACTAGTAGGACAGGATGAAAATATCGCTTTCAGGTCTGTTATGGACCTGTCCAAAGTGCTTGTTTATTAGTGAACGAGAGTTTATTTGTTTTTTTATATAGCTGAACACTTTGTAGTACGCTATGCTTTCAGATAGATTGGCTTGTTGAATTTTAGAAGTAAGATTCATAAAAGATGCAGTACAAGTTAAAGAAAGCTGTTTTGTAAATGGATAGTGTTCCTGAGGCTTGCATACTTCAATGTGCCCTATATCAATGCGCAGCATTCTGTATTATTGTGCGCTGACAGACAGCATGCTGTAGCCTTTCATGACAGAATTTTGTACTAGAATTAGCATGCCATGTGAATACATTTTAGTTAAGTTGAAACTGTTTCAACCTTCCGCATGACCCATGGCCACTAGTTCTTATTAATTTGAGTATTGTATTGTACTATTCTGTTATAATCTATTCTCTTTGAAACTTCATGTAAAATCATGATATCTGGTAATTGCTCAAATGAACCATAAATCATATCTAAGTTGTGTGGTGATGTTTACTGTTATGTATCCTGTTTAGTGATTTTGAAGAGCTGGAAGCAGCACCTGCTTTGGTTGAAGGCCCTCTAGAACCGCCAACGTCGAATACGATAGCAACTGCTGCCCATATCCAACAGGATCCCTTGTCTGCATTCTTCAGGGTATGAAAATTAAGCCGTTTCTCATCAGTTTTACTTTGTATTACAATCCCCTCTTCTCCAAAATTTCATTGTATTTTAGCTCCTTTAATTAGTATTATTAATTATTATATATTTTCTTCAAGATAGCATCTTCATTTGTTTTTCTGTGATTACATGTGGATATCTTGGAACAGGCAGCTGCAAATGTTGGTGGTACCTCTGGTGTTGTAACTGGAGAGTCATTTGGGGCTACATCTTTATCATCACATGTACCAACAACTATCACTGCATCGCAGCCTCCAGCCTTCTGTCATTTGCTTCCTTCACAAATTTCATGTTCTTCTGGTATACCCCCTGATGTTCGTGGTGGCGCCGGTGATTTAGTGAGATCCACAAGTCTTGTAAATCCATCACTTTTGACACCATTCACATCGTCGCAGACAAGCATGGCTCACAGTAATAGTGCAGTGCCAACTGCTTTACTTCAACATCCTCGTATTATTCAGCAGCCACAAAGTGCTCTGCTTCAGCCCTATCAATTACCAGCTGCTTCACCTTCTCCACCATATGGGACTCCATTACTCCAACCTTTTCCACCACCAAATCCGTCTCCATCGCTTGCATCGGCATCTTCGGTGTACATCCCATTATTGTCCAGGGACAAAATCAGGGATGCATTACTGAGACTCGTAGAGGTTTGTTATGTCAATTTTAGCTGTTAAATTTGTTGATGTACGATATGACATGAGGTTGTCTTTAATCGGATCTTGTTAGAGGCACTATCATGTATATATCAAATCATGACATAAGGTTGTCTTCAATTAAATCTTTTTAGAGGCACTATCATGTATGCATCAAATCACAAGTAGATATCTTATCACTAATTTGATTAGTTTCAATAGCATTTTTCGTTTTGAGTCTAATTTGTGTAGTGCCTGTTCAATTGCCTTGTACAGTTGTACATGATTGCAACTTGCAAGTGAAGCCTAAGAATGTTTCTTACAAGCTTGTTAAGATTAGAATATTTTTTTTGCTATGATTGTACATTATTCTTATTTATTTGTTAGCTTCTTTCTTGTATAGTAGATTTATTTCCTCACTTCATTCTTGTGTAGAAAATTGGTGACTTATAATTTGACTTGTTCATGCCAGAATGATGATTTCATCGATTTATTCTACCGGGAGATTGTGAAAGGACAATAATTTATCTTCAAGCGTATTTCAAACAGGTTGGATTTATGTTAGACTAGTGTTCTTTTTTGGGGGGCGATAAATTCTGTATTTTGAGCTGTATAAGACGTGCCACTGTAAATTTATGGCTGAAGTCCTTAGGTACCTTCCTTCGATGATGGAGTCTATTAAAGTACCATTTAGATATATCTCTGTAAAGGTTATCGAAATCTATCTGCACTGGAATATTATGAGTTGTATTCTTAGTGCAGAAAAGTTTTGTGGTTAAACTTGTCTGAAGTTTTTTTTCAACTGGATGATTGATCACTCAGTATGGTTGTCAGTGGCTATCTTTTAGCGTTCCAGATGGATCTGGGCTTTGGTGATCTTAATTGAGAGATGCCATTGCAAAATTGTGGATTTGTTACTACAAAGGTCGGTATTTCAAAAACCACATTATAAATTTGTGAAAAATGTATAAATTCTACTGCTGTACGATTTCACCCTCTCCACCTCTCTCATCCACTTTACCAATCTACATTTGTTTCTCTCTATGAAATTTACACTTCCTCCTCTCCCTCACGGTCTCACTCTCTTCCACCTGGCTCACTTCCCTCCAACTCATATCGCCCATCTCCACTTATGTCCGTCGCGTCCACAGGTTCAACTGTTCCCAATGTCCTTCTAGCCAAATTTTGGTGAGGTCTGCGTTGGTATTGTTTGATTTGTTGCCGGTATACAAAAAAGGTCAAATAAAAATTAAAAAAAAAGCGCTGCAAATTTAAAACTTACATAGTATAAACTAATATTCTTTTATGAATTTAGAATTTTGTTTCATGTGATCTGAACGATGATATTGATTTGAAAAGGAAAATATAATTAAAAATAACTAACCAACCAGAACGAAACTACCTTGTATGCCTTAGGATGAGAGATAGATCCAACGTGTTTGGTGCGAGCGAGATAGGCTTGCCAATTCATTGGCACCGGAAAATCCCGTAGTTGGACGTCTACTTAGTGCAAATTCAATTTGGCTCGCCAATTCATCGGAAGGGTGTACTAATCATCAACTACCAACTATACTACGACCAAATTGTATTGCGGTTTTGCTCAAACCCAGTAGCCTGGGTCGCTTCGCGCGCTCGCCGACCGTTGGGCCCGAGCCGCTCCCATTGTATTGGTATGATCAAAAATTGGTATCTTAAGTGAGAGTCATGAATCAAACACACCTGATGTCTTCTCCATCGTTGAGCTCTGGCGACCTTGTGGGCATTTTGATTTTTTAATTATAATAATATAGTACAGTTTTCACAAATTTATTATGTCAGTTTTTACAAATACAGATTTGTAAGGTAAATCTTGACTTGATAACTTTGATGTGCAATTTATCCATTTACACCAGATAAATATAGCAGTTTTCAGAGCCATTTTGTCCCAGCACAAGCACTGATATTGGAAGTTGAAGGTGTTCCGAGGTGACATAAGCATGCAGACTGCAGAGCTTGCCTTCAAGAAATAATCTAGACGGGACCTGCAGATAAAACTGTTAAGGCTTCGAGCGCACATTGTCGATTGGCTGAGGTTATAGCTTTTCTGTCAACATAAGGTCATTACTTATGTAATATAATTTGTAACTGAAATTTTAAGGAAAACACAGTTACTTTTCTTAATGTAACTTGCAACAAAAATTCAAGGATAACACAGCTGCTCAGCAAGTGACAATATACGGTTCCAAACAAAATCGCCCTGTTCCTCAACCACAGATGAGTATAATTAATGTAAATTTTTTCATAATGTTTTGTACTGACCAGCACACCAATGTGATCACCAAGTACAGCAATGCTCCGGAAGCACCATATTCCTATCAGTTCGAAGAATATTTGCAGTTTCAGAAGTGAAACTGGAAGCAAATCGAAATTTCGGCAAAATCTAACATGTTTCTCTAAATTCTAATGCCAAAGTTGCTAACCTAGGCATCCTGGACTGAACAACTAATCACATATCCAGGTTCAGTTCGTCGCAAATGCACCTTTATTCAGGTACTCCATTGCCACAGCAGCATGAAGGGCAGCTCCTACCGGAAGCACATCCTCATCGATCACAAAATAGGGCGAGTGCAGTGGACGCACCATCTCCATGGTGGTCTCGTTGCCAACACCGATCATGAAGAATGCCCCTGCAAACCTCTGCGCGTAGAACGCGAAATCCTCAGCGCCCATGAATTGGGCACCTACCTTGACATTGCCTTCTCCAAGTATGGCCTCAGCCACTTCCCTGGCATGATCATACATCCTTTCATCGTTGACAGTGGCTGGGTATGGCCTGCGCTCGTCCTCCATGAAGTCCACAGTAGCGGTGCAGCGGTTCCCGGTGACATGTGCTTCTATGATCTTTCCAATGTACAGATGAACAATGTAAGATTTTCTGGTATGATTAGGTCTGATAAACATGGTTTCAGATTGGCTGAACAAGAAGGGTGCTTATTTACCTCTTTGATCCTCTTCTTCAGATAGGATAGACCTTCTGTTGTCAAACTCCTGTAGGTACCACCAAAGGACACCGACTCTGGAATGACATTGAAAGCATCACCTCCTCTAATGAATGTTACAGAGACCACCTGAAAGTAGCACATGGAGAAGATCATTATCATTTCCAAATCGTCAAATAAGAGAGGCTATAAATGAAGAGAGTACAATTTGATGCAAGCATGCTAAGCTGGTCACATACTGCTGCCTCGAGGGGATTATTTTCCCGGGACACGATTTGTTGGAGGCTCATAATGGCAGAGGATGCCGTGACGATGGGATCAACGGCAAGGTGTGGGATCGCTGCGTGACCACCTTTTCCGGTGATTGTTACTAAAAACCGTCCTGATCCTGCAAGAAATGGCCCTGGCATGGAGGCGACAGTACCTACTGGAAGACTTGGGTCGACGTGCAACCCAAAAATGGCAGACACATCATCTAGAACCCCTTCTTCTAGAACATGGTAAGCCCCCGCATAACCTTCTTCTGCTGGCTGGAAGACAAGCTTCACGGTACCCTGGTTGAAACAAGAATTACCAAATTACAATTTCGATTTAGAACAGTATTTGAAGATTAACAGGAGTCTGGTAATTGGATTGATGCTGCTTGAACTTAAGTAAGCACGGATGACTGTCAGTTATAAACTCCGAAGATTCTCTCAGTGACGTTTCATATTGATCTAATTTTGACATGGCAAAAACAAGCACCAAACCACAAACTAAGAAATTCTAGTGAATGGTCTTAAAAGTACCTTGATGTCATCCTTCCGAGATTGAAGTAGCTTGGCTGCTCCTAGAAGCATTGTTGTGTGAGCATCATGTCCACAGGCGTGCATTTTCCCACTTTCTTGGCTCTTGTATTCCCAATCTACAAATTCCTGCCATATCACAAAGGCATAATGATAAAACAGGTGCTACTGAAGTAATAAGAGCACTAACAAAAGTGTGCAATATCTAATATATAAGATTACAGGAAGAATCCCCATTGCAGAAAAATACTGAATTCATTGTGGGAAATATCAAAACATCAATCGAACCATAAATTGAACTGTATGCATCAATTTCATCATCAAACAAAGTTTTTACCATTTGGTTACTATTATTATAGATGTTAGGTTTTGTGTCGAATATGTGTACAAGTATGTTACATGGACTCTGTGTTAAATAGGCAGGGTTGGTTTATAGTTGGAGTCGGACTCTAACCAGGTCTCCACTATATAAAGGGGCAACTCTGGTGTAACCAAAACAACGATTGTATAATAATATCATAGGTCTGAAGTGGTCAGCGGCCGGCATGTGGTCGTGATCCGTGCAACTGGTGTGCTGTAGTATTATGGTTTGAGAAGGAGTGCCCATAATCAGAGTCACGCATATTTAGTCGAAAGCCAAACTGCGTTATCAAACATCGTGTCTCCTGATGTCGTTCGTGATCTTGCATTGCTGTAAATCCTAACAAGTGGTATCAGAACAAGGTTGACGAGGTTGGCCACACGAAATATTTAGGAGAGACTCGAGGTTCATGCATACACGGGTGCCGCGTAAAACGCCTTATTGACGCAAGGTAAAACATGGCGGCAATCAACGATTCGATCGGTGATGTCGGACACTTCGGACAGGAAGCTCGAACTATTCGATAGGCTATCATTGGTACAGATTGACCAGGCGTGGCGATCGGGCCGACAAAATAGCCGACGAGGTCGGCAGGCGACGGCGACGACCTCGGCGTTCGTGATCAGACCGGCAGGCACGAAAGAATGTCAGATAGATCGGAACAGCGGGGGGCAGTGATGCGACAGAATGTTGCATGGGAGGCATTGCATCACGACAATGGAGACGAAGCTGTGTCGCGGATGCAGATGGCCAGGGTACAGCATGTTTTACCGTGCACGTGGTGCGTGGTGGCGGGCTGGGAAGTCTTCTTGAGGGCAACCAGAGTTTAGGTACAAGGGTTTGCGTAATAAGCTGCAATGACTTCAAGGTAGAGAATGTCATATTCTCCAAGTTGGAGTTTGTTAGATTTTGTGTCCAATATGTGCACAAATAAGTTAAATGGACTCTGTGTTGTAATAGACAGGGTTGATTTAAACTTGTAGTTGGACTCTAGCCAGACTTTCACTATATAAAGGGGTAGCCTAGATGTAATCAAGACAACGACTACATAATAGTATCATAGGTTTGAGGGAGTCAGCGACTGGCATGTGACCGTGACCTGTGTAGCCGGTATGTTGCGATATTATGATTCGGAGAGAAGCGCCCATAATAAGAGCCCCGCAGAACGTAGACGTAAACTGAACTGCGTTACGAAACATCGTGTCTCCTGCTATCGTTCATAATTTTGCATTGGCGTAAATTCTAACAATAGATTAACGGGCTCAAATTAGACAACAACATGGAGATTTTTAGTTGTGTGATTTTTATCGTACATAGCAAATATAAAATGGAGGCAAGATTGGAATTGCAGGATTACTCTGCAACATGCCGATCACATGACCCGAATCAAGAAACGTACGAACCTGCAAGGGGAGCGCGTCCATGTCCGCCCGGATCGCGACGACGGGGCCGCCGCCGCCGCCGCCTACGATGGAGGCCACGACGCCGGTCTGGGCGATCGGCCACGCGTAGGGGACGCCGATCGCGTCGAGCTCGGCGCGGACGAGCTCGCTGGTGCGGTGCTCCTCGAAGGCCAGCTCCGGGCGCCGGTGGATGGCTCGCCGCACGCCGCGCAGCCACGCGGCGAACCCCGGCGCGCGCGCCGTGCCCAGGAGGTCGCCCGTGGGCGCCGTCGACGCCGCGCGCGGCGGGAGGTGGGAGACGAGGAGGAAGAGGATGGCGAAAGAGGGAAGAGACGAGGAGACCGCCATGGCCACCGCGGTGCCGGGCGATGCCACGGTGACTTCGAGTGATTCCACGACTGGCGGCCGGCGCACAAGGATTATTCTAGGTGATCAGTTCAATAAGGATTCTAAACAAAATCAGTATGAAAAAAATACTTTTTTTATAGTCTCGTGGAACCAACTCATAGTTTTTTTTTTAAAAAAGAAACTTGATCACAACTTGCGATTGCGAGGCATATATTGTGGTGTGAGTGGGTAGTGGCTTTGTGATAGTGAGCACCACCGTGTCCGAACGGAATACGCATCGTATGGTCGGCATCGGCTTGACGTCGTTTCTGCAACCCAACAAGCTACCCCGGACATCGCAAAAAAAAAAAAACACATTAATCAGTAGGTGGTTATTAATAAGTAGGTGGTTAGTAATACGGTCGGACAAAGGAGAAGAGCATCTAACGGCCTTTCTAAACCACCTTGTATCGTGCTTGGTCCCGCCTTGCTGCCCCGTCCCTCCCCACCCTGTGAGGGACCAGGTAGCACCGGCGGTCTCTTCCAAGCCCGTGGGCTGGTTGGTCGGTGATATTCTGTCGTTTGTGACCCTGGACCTCGAAGGGGTCGGTGGTGACCGGCTTTCCTTCTCCCTCCCTGTCCATTTGTTTCCTTCCTAGTGTTGGTTTTGGGGCGGTCATTTCTTCGGCCGCCGGAGCTCGGTCTTGGCCGAGAAGGCAGTGTTCGCGCTGCGTTGTACCCCCCGTGCTTTGCACGGCGTTTTTATTCTTATTTTCTTCTTCTACAATGAAATTGGATGACAGTCCTCCTGCCCCTTTTCAAAAACTTATGACCTAGTCTGACTTTGAACGGCTGGCATACTTGGAGGAGAATCCAATTCAAGTCGTGGATCAAATTGATTCTTGTATTATTTGTATATATTTGACGGGGCCTCAAATTTGCTTACCTTTGAAACCTGTCCTGTAAAACTGCACTAGTCCCTAGATCAGTACACTAGTGCCTCATATTACATAGCTGGATCATCTCATACAATATTGGACGAAATATATTACAAGATGAACATGGTATCCAAGTGCTGGTACTAAATACATTGATATGTCTTGTAGACAGTTATATTACAACAAAGATGTTATTCAGGCGGAAGCTACTCCATGATTTAAAGTGAAGATCTTAGTCTATGTATGTGACCTCCGGACTGCATGAGAGCCTATATCTGGTCGGGATCATCAAAGGCTGGATCGCCTTCCTCGTGGCATACATAATCTCCGTCTTCTGGGTCTCCATAATCTAAAAGAGTGAGCGGGTGCGAGGGTAAGTGCGCAATCAAACTGCACTCGTAAGTTAACACCATCCTTAATGCATAATATTGATAAAGGCTATATAGTGGAGTTATGTTATTTTCTTTGTAGAAAACCAGTTTTTTTAATTAACATATATAAAAGCCTATGTCTAGCCATTTTCGAAATGACATCTTCAAAAAAAAATGTCGAGAAAAGATTATATTAAAAGTTCATATCTCAAGCCTCATAGGCACCCTCTATATATTTATCCCCGTCTCATCTTCTTTCACCACACCATCATTCCGGGTTGGCAATCCCCGTTGCGGACCACTATCTTCCTCGAGTCCGGTGAACTGGTGACCCAACCCACCCTGCTGATTGCCGTTCAACGGAGTGCATTGGTCCCTATAGCTCACCCGGTAGACAGGGTCAGATCCTCACACAGTAGACGGCATAATTCGCCTTCCCCTCATGATTGGTCAAAGGGCCACACAGGCATATGCATTACAAGCTTTAACGGGGTCACACAGACCACCAACCCTGCGCTCCATGCAATGGCCACGCGTTGTGGTGTTAGGGACCATTGCAATCACACAGTACAATGGTCGGTGGTTTCCCGCTGTGCTCAACATATGAGCACCCTACTAGACGAACCCAAAATCCATCTAGGTTCCACCTTCACATTATTACCTGTTACATAGGTATTTATCACATAGCTCCTGGGTCCACCCTGCCCATCACCCTTCTCTTCCATCAATCCCATCCCCTTTAACTATAACCACATATCCCCAAACCATAATTCACACCAACACTTTAACACATGCATCACAAAGTTCGTCATGATCAAGGTGTGTAATATCAACATGTCCACCAGTGAGTTTTGGCTCACCAGTGCGGGATTGGATACCCAATTAAATCATTAAGACCTAAGCAAGTCTAAGCAGATTTTACCCAAGACTAAGAAGTCCAAATATTTTATTTAGTATGTGGACAGACAAGCAAACATGATATCAAGGAATCATGTATGGTAAATACATATTCATCAAGGACAGGGCACGATCTGTGACATCCTAATAAAATTATTAGGTGTCCCAATAGTTTTCCAAGAGAAAACTTAGGTAAATCATTCATATTTTGCAGCTAGCATTAGTTTAAATTCGAGTTAAAGGCTAATGGGCTAGTTTAGCATGTGATTAAGGGCCCATATTGGAGAATTTAGCACTTTGAGCCCACCCAAGAAGGCCAAAGGCCCCTAACCTGCGCCCTACACCACTATAAGACCCTAACCTACTGTTCCTCGCCGACCACCCCACTCCCCACCCCCACACCTAAACCCTACGGCTCAAGACACTCCCTCCCGAGGACGTTTTCGAGGTAAACCCTATTTTCCCATAGGTAATTTGTCGTGTATATGGTACCAGTAGATAGATCTCGTCGAGACGAACAAAATGCATTTGTGGATCGCCCAGATCGGTGCTGTATTCCGCTCGCTAGAGCATGCCATAGTTCGCTGATCCCACGGCCGCCGACGATCCTCGTCGTTCGCGCCACCGGCGGGAGATCCGGGACCAATCGCGCGCCACCCGTCGCCCGCGCCGCGCCGCCACTCGCCGACGCTGCGAAAGCAGCACACGCGCCGCCGCCAACCGCCGCGACGCTGCGTTGCCGCTGGGTCCGCAAACCGCGTCCCTGCGGAACGCGCCGACAACGGCGCGAATCACGCGCCGACGCGTGTCATCGGGGGACCCACCCACAGCAGCCGTGTCCCGTGGGCCTCGCCGCTGTCGGCGTCCCGGCTGTTCCGTCGCCGCCGCCCAATCCGGTAACGCCGCTTGTTCCCGTGGGACCCGCCGCTGATGCCGGCGCCGCTTCATCTCACCCAAGCCAGATCTAGCCCTAATCGCTGACGTGTGGACCCGGTCAAGCAGAGGACCCCACCTGTCAGAGGCAGCCGATCCGCTTGCCGCCTCGCACGCGACGCGTGGCGCCACGTGCCACTCGCACGCGCTTGAATCACGCCACGGTCACTGATCGGCGGGCCCGCCAGTGCTGCATCAGCCCGAGAGCCACTGGGCATGACACGTGTCATGCCACGTCACCCCAGACCAGCACACCACGGCCACGTGGCATGACACATCATCAGCCACGTGTCACGACACGTCAGCACCACACAGGCACTGAGAACCACGTGGCGCGCCACGTCACGGCCACCTGTCGCCGCGTCACCCCGCGTCACTGCCACGCCAAAGAACGCTGTCGCCCCAGTCGATGGGTCCTTCGCCACCACCGGGCGCCATCGCCTAGGGGCCCCACTGTCGGCCAGACGCTGCTCGCCGACCGAGCCTTGTTGGGCCGAGCGCCAAGAGAGAGTTGGGCTTTCCGCTTGGTTCGCCCGTTTAGGGTTTATTTAGGTTTTCTATTTTTCTAAATTTTCCTATTTAGCCCGAAACTTCCCTGAATTGTTTAGGGAGCCCCGTAACTCCAAATTGGATGATTTTAGAGCCTAAAAATCACATTTAAATCCTAGAATTTTTCTGTATATTTAATAATTATTTTCTCTGTATTGATCTTGCTGTTTATCTATTTGTTGTTGTATGTTTAGACGGTGGTTGCGAGTGTTGTCCGGATTCTTGCCCGGAACCGGTGTGGGATTCTCAAAGCTCGGAGTATTTAGAAGGAAAGCTTAAATACATATTCCATTCCTAGTTTTACAATATAATTTATTGTTGTTTATCTTTCTGAATTATTTGCATGCATGCAATTAGGTGTGAGTACCTAGACATGTTAATCATCTATTAATATGCTTTAGCCACCTTTGTAAACCAGTTGAATGTTTCCTAGCCTATCCTTGACTAGATGTGTAGGATTGCATTTGGGAATTCACTATTAAATTGTGCCTTGTATGGCGCGTACCACATGTTGGAGATTTTGGATGGAAATTAATCAACTAAGACTAGTGTAGATGAGTTAGGGGAGACCCGGCAGAGATGTTTCCGGGATTGTGGTGTGTTGAGACGGTCTCCTCTAATAAGGACTCAAGCTTGTGTATTGCTAGACCAAACCTTACCGTACAGCCACTTGTGCCTTTGGCCCTGACTTAGTACACTATGAAACCCACTAACCACTGGCTCGTAGGCTGTCCGGTTACGTTTCGTCACTAATACCCTAGGAGGAGCCTTGCAATCTCCTCTGAGGGGTAGGTGCGTTCCTGAGACCGAATGGCTTAAATGGGGAACGACCCACGGGTGATGCCTAGACGTAGTAGGCGCCCTACTGTGGCGGGCACCGGCGGGGCCGGGGAAACCTTAAGAGAGGGCTGGTGAAGTGGTGGGCGTAGTAGGCTGGAACAGTCTTGTACCGTTTCTCCTAGTGGATGAGATGGGGCTTGTGGAAAAATTTGTACACACTCTGCAGAGTTAAAACTATCATGATAGCCGTGTCCACGGTTATGGACGGGGCGAGAGGTTTGCACATGTAGATTCACCCTTTTTCAATATTAAATCTGACTAGAATAGGCTAGGATTGGCCAGGTGCGAGATGCACCTTTTGTTGAACTTGAGTATGGAGATATATGATCATGCATTTACTATAATAAAACTTGACTTGATCAACTAAAATATGACTAGAAGTAGGATTTGGGTAAAATAACCTTAACCCCATCCTTGCCCTTGCATTCATATCTAAGGACTGCTTGCTGGGTAGCCGCGTACTCATTGAATTGCTCACGGACATATTTTTATTCAAATTACGGTTAGGACTAGGAAGGCCCTGTCGAGGGAGCGCAAGACTAGCTGAGGTGTTCGGGTCGACACCTTGGAATTTATCATAGTTATTTAATTGGATTACTCTGATGTTTTCTGCTTAATGTTTAATCCTGTATTGGACTATCAACTGGTATGCCAGTTTGTTTTTGTAATAAAATACCATTGTTCTACTGTATTTCACTTTAATTAAATACACTGTGATGATTCCACCGCGTTGTCCATCACGAGATACTAAACTGGGATTAGTATCGACTCGTGATGCTGGATTCCCATTACAAGTACTGGGGTCTCAACAAAGCTGGTATCAGAGTGGTGTTGCCTTTAGGATGTCTTAGCTAGTGAACCTTAGAAACCTTGAGCCATTTCAAAATTAGTTTTAAAAAAAACCTTCTTGATCTGTTTAATGCTTTGATTCTCTTACCATTGTTCTAACTGTCGTTCTTCTTCTTTGTTCTAGATGGCCTCAGTGAAGAACACTACTGCTACCGATGAGTTCGGGCTGATCACTCTCCTCAACGAGCTGTTGGGATATCTGGAGTACCCCACACCTGTACCCACCTATAGGTGTGAGTTCGAGATCCAGAGGCAGTGCCCTCATTGGCAGATTAAGTTGGCCATCCAGCCCAAGCGCCCCACGTAGGAGGGGGAATCGTTGGAGTTCATAAGCTTCAACGAGGATGATACTATTGGACGGCAGGATGCTGCCAAGCTCGCTATACTACATATCGCGGAGACCAACCGGGCTCGGTTGGAGGACACACAGTACCGGTAGCTTCCTACTAGGCATGTCAACGCCCCAGCCGATGAGCCGAGTGAAGTGGTCTCTCAGGGCGAGGTGTCGGCAGTGTTGGCCACCTCATTGCATTACTTGAGGGAGCTGGATCGCATCTACATATGCATGGCTGCAGATGCTGACAACTACAAGGGATTGGTGGGAGACTTGCGAGAGGAGGAGAAGAATAGGAAGGAGGAGGTTAAACACCGGGACATCCTTCTCCGTAAGAAGGAGTGGCGGATTCGCCACCGAGAGGCGGAGTTGGAGTTAAGTGCCCTGGAGATGGGAGAGAAGAAGGAAACCTTGGATCAAGAGAGGGAGAGGGCGACAAATTTTAGGAAAATGCTGGAGAACAAGGTGAAACAATATCGCGACAAGGACAAGCAACTGGAGGAGCAGTACACCACCATTCTCAACTGGCGCGACGAGATTGATACTGAGGAGAGTGAGCTCCGCTAGAATAAGTCCAAGTTTGCGAAGGATATGAGGAAGATTAAGGAGGAGAACGATCGACGCACTACCGAGATCAACGGTAGTGAAAGAGGATCCTATGGCCTAGAGGGGGGTGAATAGGCAATTTTAAACTTTTTGGTTATTTGTTTAGTAAGCATCAAATTAATAGTGACCCAATCCTAGTTTCAATTGTCACGCAAGCGGAAGCGATAAACAAGTTACTACGCAACTAAAACATGGCATCACAATTCAACACAAGCAATGCAACGGTAGTAAGTGCGGAAAGTAAATAAGAGAGAGCGACACGGAATTTGTTTCACCGAAGTTCGGAGCCGCAACTCCTACTCTCCGTTGAGGCTACCCCTTGCGCACAAGGACCGGCTCGCTCTCGAGCCTAACGCCTCACTTACTCCCGGTAGTCGCTCCGCCACTCCGCGAGGTGGACTCACACCAGTACACCGACTCGAGAGTAGCCACGCGCCAAGGCCTACTCCCAAGCCCACGCCTCCACGAAGGATGTCGTCTTCAAAAGTAACAAGCCCGAAACGCCCCGATCATGCCGGATCGAAGGAGTTCCACGAAGCTCGGTGTTGGGGTTTAGTGATTTGTGGCTTTGATTGATTTGTGGGTGGAGGAAGGGCTCTAGATCACCTAATTGATGAGCAATAAGTGTGGTAGGTGTAGAGAGCATCAAGACCTCAAAGAAGCCAGCCACTAGACAAGTATATATAGCCCCAAGAGCAAGCTAGCCGTTGCCCCTCGGAAGGAGACAAAATAACTAGCCGTTAACCTCTACCGGACGCCGTCCGACGGGCACCGGACGTCGTCCGACAGAAGCTACTGCTCACAGAAATTAGGTTTATCGGACGCCGTCCGGTCCCCACCAGACGCCATCCGACAGTGCGGTATGCACTGGATTGTGGCTAACCGGACGCTACCCGGCTGCGCCCAGACGCCGTCCGACGGGAGAAAACTCAGATTTTTTAACTTTATCGGACGCCGTCCGGTAACAGCCGGACGCCGTCCGACAGTGTGCACTATGCATGTGTTTTGCTGGTCGGATGCTGTCCGGCTGCGCCCAGACGCCGTCCGACAGAGAGTATTTTCTTGCTTGGAATTGTGGGTGAGTTGAGGTGGGTTACTTTTCACTCTAGAAATCTCACAAGGATATCTTTAGGTATTTTTAGAAGAGGTGGACTAAGAAAACCGAGTTTTCGAGAATTCGCAAAGATCCGGCAAGATCCGAGATATTCAAACCCTTTTGAAATCCGACAAAAATGAAAATAAAACCTAACTACTCCTAAACTATACGTGACCTCATCTCTCGCCCGGTCACGCACTTAGAACCTTGGAGCAGCTCACGAATTTGTCGAGGCTTCAAATTAGGGTTTTACGTGAAGCCGAGTCTTCGCTAGGGTTCGGAGAAGTCCAAAAACCCCCTAGCACTTAATATTAAATATTATTGATATCAATGCCACTAATAAAAATTAGGGCTCAACGATGCTCACAATCTCCCCTTTTGTGGCACTTGATGGCAACCCAAGAGAGAATAAATTTTTGAGCTGCAAAAGGGTTAGTGCAATACAAGTATGCGAGCAATTTCAAAACTAAAACATGCACAACTCGACCACAAGAATGTGCATAAAGAGAAGCTCCCCCTAAATTCATGCATGAATTTAAGACCACAAGCCAACAGAGTTCAAATTTCATAAAGCGTATCAGAGCAACAAACACAAATCAAAAGAGTATCGAGGCAATAAACAGAATTACAGGAAAAATAGGACCTCAATCTCACTAACCCTTGCTAACTCTTGCTAACCCTTGCTACTCTCTCTAACTTCTCCCCCTTTGTCACCAAGTGACACAAAAGGGAAAAGGCTCCTAGCCAGTCTACTCTTCTTCATCTTGATCCATGACGTCGCCTCCATCATGTCCAAGGCCGCCAGAAGATGAACCCTGCCCTCTGCGACGCTTGTACGTAGCTAGATGAGCTGCAGAAGGTACCGACCGAGGAGAAGATTGATCATCAAAGAGCTGGGTCGGTGGAGGGTTTTGCAAAGAAAAGTTTAGATGACTACACATCTCTCCACCAGTAAAAAAGATCTTACCGGGAGGAGGATGCTGAGCTGGAGCACCAGTTGGAGGGAAAGGCTGTGGTGGTGGCACATGAGTAGGAGCAGGCTCTGAAGGAGGATATACCCAAGGATGAACCGGTGGTGGGTAGGCAGGTGGACGAGGAAACATCTGACTCTGCTGGTAGGCCTGATAGCTGTCATGAGCATGAGAATACCAAGTGTACGGATTGGCCCCTTCTGGAACTGGCATGAACATCGCACCCATATATTGTAGAGCAGACTTAAATTCTGCAAATTCATCACTCATGTACGTCTGCTGTCCTGGCAATTCATTCATCTCTCTCCGGGTGGCTGCGAGCACTTCTTTCATCTCAGTGCGCAGACTCCTCATCAAAGAGGGGCAGCTGCAGAAGAACCCGCACCAGGCGCTGGCACAAACGGCTGCACTGGAGCATCAGGAACAAAAGCAGGGACCGATGCTGGAGGAGGAGCATCATCACCTAGACGGTCCAACCTGGGTTTGCTCCCAAGAGAGTTCAGAAAGATCTTCATCTGATGCTTCTTGATCTTGTTATCCCAACTCCTGACTTCATCCTCGGATACGCGCTGAGTCCTGGAGAGCAACAGGCCAATATAGGGAGTTAGAGGTAGTGCCCTATTGACCTCTCTGAAAATGGCGTCATCAAATTCTCCCAAGAGAGTGGCTCCAATATTTATAATCCTGCCAGTCAGAAGATACAGCATAAACCAACTGCAAATGGGGAGGATTATGTCATGGTTGCTGCCTCGAACGAACAGGGTGCTACGAAGAATAAGATTTATCAATGCAGGCTCCTGTCGCAATTGATTTGCTTTTTCTATATTTAACTCTTCCTCATCAAGATCAATGTACATGAATCTGATTTCTTCAAGTGGAGGATATTTGCCCCTCCAGAGGGCATCTTCATAGGCCATCTCATTTAAATCGGTGCCAGAATCCGGAGTGCCCAATGCATGATTCATCTCTGCCACTGTGATCCCCTGAACATGTCCATCGATTGAGTGATAATAATTTGACTCTGTCTCATCTTCGGCAACTAGCAGAGTAGCAAAGAATTCACAGTGCCTCTCCTTGCACCAGGTCAACTTCTTGTTTGAAATCAATTACGCCAGCACGGAGTAGAGCTGAATATGGTGTGAACCTCGTGTCCTGCAGTGCGGTGATCTCATCCCAATCAACACAATGTGGGTCCCTAGGACCAGTCTTGAGTCTGTGTAAAACACACATATAAAGTTGTTTCTGAAACTTAGTGTAGAATCTGAAATCTTTGATACCCTCTCGCCGCTGAGGGAACCATCTTGCATAAGGGACAGCCCGCTTCTTTCTCAGAGTTTCCGTGGACAATTTGAGGACCAAGTTGTCCACGGGTTCATCCTCAGCGACCACGGTCTCAGTAACATCTTCATCTATCGGGTCCTCAGCATAAGCGGTCGCAAAAGAAGACCCCGCAACCCGTTTCCAATTGTATCCTTGATCATGCTGCTGCTGTATATCCGCTCTAGTAGCTTTTCTTGTGCGAGGAGGAGCGGCACTGCTAGCCGTCTCATCAATGTAATCAGGATCACCCCGGCTGCCACTGTCACGACGACCACTCAGTGTCCTGCTCAGAGCCTTGCCAAACTTCTTCAATGAATGCGACATCTCGAATCACTCCCTCTGACCAAGTGCCCACTGACGAATCAATCCCACTGCCAAGTGCCCACTAACCAAGAGCCAACCACACCGCGAGCCAACCCTAGACACAAACGCGGGAAAACTCTATTCAAAACCTAGAACTCGGTAATCAAAGGAATTTGTGGGAATACGAGGCGGGAAGCCGTTACCGAGCCCTAGAAGGGATGAGGAAGCCGCCGTGCGCGAGAGGAATGTCCCCTAGGCCCTTCCCGGTAGGGGAAAGGAGGGGAACTCAACGGAGATGAAGCGCACGAATCAGGTCGTCCACGTTCAATCCCCGCGGTGGGAATCGAAGAGGAGGACGAGGGGAAGCCGCCGGTGGTGGTGGACGTCGCCGGAGTTCGCCGGAGAACCTTCCCCGGTGAGGAGAAGGAGCAGGGGCGGCGCCGGTTAGGAGTGGGGTGAGAGAAGAAATGAGTAAAGAGGGAGGCAGGGGGGTGAGATTAAGGGCGATATGCACGGTTAGGCCCCATCGGACGGCGTCCGATGGCGGTCGGACGGCGTCGGACGATAAAAGATCGCTGCGTGGTAACAGCCGCTCGGACGGGTCGGGGAGAGAGCGACGGCGTCCGGCGTAAGAATTGTAGCGCGGATAAGACTTGGTCGGACGGCGTCCGACAGTGAGTATGCGGCGCAAGCAAAACCCTGTCGGACGGCGACCGAGAGAATCCGGACGGCGTCCGATGAAGGTCGAAAAACGGCGCAAAGATGCATCACGACGAAATGGGCCCCACCAATGCAAAAATTTTTATATAAAAATAGTGTTTTGAAGGGATATTCTCCATTTTTGCTCAAAGTTCAAGGAAAAATTCAAATGTGAGCAATTTGAAGTCATTTTAAATTTTAATTTTGAAGGGGTAAGATTCTGATGTGACAAATGAAACCAAACCAAATTCAAAATCTCAAATTTTGATCTTATAGATCAAGAAGATGTGTGAACCCAAATTTTGCCTTGATTTCTCATATTGGCATGAAAATCGTGCATAGGGGTTCAATTTAGAGTTTAAGCATATGTTTTTGAATTTTGGCTCCTTTTGAAATATTTTCGATAATTTTGATGCCATATGATTTTCAAGAGAACAAATATGCATATGGAGCAAGTTTTTCAAAAGGGATAAGATTTTTCAAATTTAAAAGTTTGAAGTGATAAGAAGATAAAGGATAGTCTATTAATTTCAAATTTGTTTTGGCTTGAAATATAGTACAAGAATGTGCTAACCCAAAAACAAATTTATCTTTCCACCACTAGAGGGAGTCTTGAGATCATGACTTGAAATTAAACTCCCCTTAAATGTGACAAGGGTCAAAAGCAAATGGAAAAATTAAATAAGACCCAAAAAGTCACAAAAACCAATTAACACGCATTTGATCTATCTAGTATGTTGAGTTCATTTCTTAATTTGCCAAACTGTGCCTCATCCAAGGGTTTGGTGAAAATATCCGCCAATTGATCTTCCGTTCGCACGTAGGCAAGCACAACGTCACCCTTTGCAACATGGTCACGAATAAAGTGATGTCGGATGTCGATGTGCTTTGTACGGGAATGTTGGACCGGATTGTTGGCTATTTTCACCGCACTTTCATTATCGCATAGAAGAGACACTTTTTCAAATTTTAGCCGAAAGTCACTAAGCATCCGTGTCATGTACAAGAGTTGGGCACAACAACTCCCCGCCGCTACATATTCCGCTTCCGCGGTAGATAGCGCCACGGAGTTTTGCTTCCTCGATGTCCATGACACGAGTGAGCGTCCTAGCAAGTGACAACCCCCCGAGGTGCTTTTGCGATCAATTTTGCAACCGGCATAATCCGAGTCGGAATAGCCAAGAAGCTCAACACGCGCTCACTTGGGGTACCAAAGTCCTAGGCTAGTAGTGATTTTTAGATATCTCAAAATGCGTTTTAGGCAATAAGATGCACTTCTTTAGGGGATGCTTGAAAACGAGCACACATGCACACACTAAACATAATGTCGGATCGAAAAGCGGTGAGATAGAGAAGTGAACCGATCATGGAGCGATAAAGTTTTTGGTCCACGGGCTTTCCATCTTCATTCAAGTCAAGATGCCCATTAGTGGCCATTGGTGTTTTGATCGATTTGCAATCGTCCATAGAAAACCGCTTGAGAAGGTCCTTTGTATATTTCTCATGACAAATAAAGGTCCCTTCCCGAAGTTGCTTGATTTGAAATCCAAGGAAGAAAGTGAGTTCTTCAATCATAGACATTTCGAATTCCTTGGACATCATTTCTCTAAAGTCCTTACATTTAGATTTGTTAGTGCATTCAAAGTTAATATCATCCACATGTATTTGACAAATAAATAAATCATTTTCTATAGGCTTTAGAAACAATGTGGAATCAATCGCACCGGTTTTAAATCCCTTTTCTAAGAGGAAGTCCCTAAGACGCTCATACCATGCTCTAGGAGCTTGCTTGAGACCGTATAACGCCTTAGTGAGCTTATAGACATGGTTTGGGTGTTTAAGGTTTTCAAAACCGGGCGGTTGCTCGACATAAACAAGTTAATCAATAAAACCATTTAGAAAAGCACTCTTAACATCCATTTGAAAGAGAGTAATATTATAGAGAGAGGTGAATGTCAAGAGTAACCGTATAGCTTCAAGTCGAGCAACGGGGGCGTAGGTTTCTCCATAGTCAAGACCTTCGATTTGAGTGAAACCTTGCACCACCAATCTTGTCTTGTTTCGTACTACTTCACCGTTCTTATTTTGTTTGTTGCAGAAGACCCATTTAGTGCCAATGACATTGTGATCCCTCGGTCTTTCCACAAGCTCCCAAACTTCATTGCGGGTGAAGTTATTTAATTCTTCGTGTATGGCGTTCACCCATTCCGCATCCGCCAATGCCTCATCAATGGTTCTAGGCTCAACAATAGACACAAAGGCGTGATGCTCACAATAATTAGCGGTATGAGAACGGGTTCTTACGCCTTGATTGAGATTGCCAATAACTTGATCTAGGGGATGATCCTTGGAGAGAGAGCGATGTTGTTGGACGGGTACTTTGTGAGCATCGTTGAGCCCTAATTTTTATTAGTGGCATTGATGATAAAATTAATTAATATAAAGGGCTAGGGGGTTTTTTGGACTTCTTGGAACCCTAGCGAAGACTCGGCGCTTTTGCAAACCCTAATTCGAAGCGACATAAATTTTCTGAGCTGCTCCAAGATTTCAAAGTGCGTGACCGGGCGAGAGAAGAGGTCACGTATAGATTAGGAGTAGTTAGTTTTATTTTCTGTTTTTCGTCGGATTTCAAAAGGGGTTCGAATATCTCGGACTATGCCGGATCTTTGCGAATTCTTGAAAAACTCGATTTCCGTAGTCCACTGCATCTATAAATACCCAAATATCCCTTTGTGAGATTTCTAGAGAGAGAGAGAAACCCACCTAAATTTCCCCCTAACCTTTTAGCCGAAAATCCATTCTGTCGGACGGCGTCCGGTAGTCACCGGACGGCGTCCGGTAAGGTTCAGATCTGGGTCTTTCTACGTGCCGCGGACGGCGTCTAAGGGCGTCCGGTCCTCTCAGATCGCCACCGTCGGACAGCGTCCGTAGTTACCGGACGGCGTCCGTAAGGTTAAAACCGAGGTCCTTTACGGTCGGACGGCGTCAGGGGCCGTCCGGTTAGCTAATTTCAGCGCCTTTCCCATTGCCGGACGGCGTCCGTCCTTACGGACGGCGTCCGATCAGTCATTTTCCGTGAGCGATCGTCCTTGTCGGACGGCGTCCGGTTCCCGTCGGACGGCGTCCGGTAGAGGCTAACGGCTAGTCTTTTTGTCCTCTTCCGAGGGGCAACGGCTAGTTTTGCTCTTGGGGCTATATATACCTACCTAGTGGCTGGCTACTTTGAGGTTTGCTGCTCCATTTCACCTACCACATTCATAGCTCATCAATTAGGTGTTCTAGAGCCATTCCTCCACCCACAAGATCATCCAAAGCCACAATCCATCAAACCCCAATACCGAGCTTCATGGAAGTCCTTCGATCCGGCATGATCGGAGCGTTTCGGGCTTGTTACTTTTGAAGATATCCTTCGTGGAGGCGTGGGCTTGAGAGTAGACCTTGGCGTGTGGCTACTCTTGAGTCGGTGTCACGGTGACGGAGTCCACCTCGCGGAGTGGCGGAACGACTACCGGGAGTAAGTGAGGCGTGAGGCTCGAGAGCGAGCCGTCCTTGTCGCAAGGGGTAGCCTCAACGGAGAGTAGGAGTTGCGGCTCGAACTTCGATCAAACAAACACCGTGTCGCCTCTTATTTACTTTCCGCACTTACTACCATTGCATTGAATGTGTTGATTGTGATGCCATGTCTTAGTTGCTTGTTAACTTGTTTATCGCTTCCGCTTGCGTATCAATTGACACTAGGATTGGGTCACTATTAATTTGATGCTTAATCAACAATTAATCAAAAAAAAATTAAAATTGCCTATTCACCCCCCCACTAGGCCTTAGGATCCTCTTTCATACTTGTAGATCAATGCCTCCCCCTTGAGCTTGATCAACTTCAAAGTTTTCATCTCCGTCCACTGCTTGGTCTTGAGTTGTTGGAGAAGTGTCTTGAGCTTGATTATCAATGGAGGTGGTGGGAGAGACCACTTCATCTTTTGGCACTTCCGGTGAGGGTCGAATTTCCCCCAACTCCATGGCTTCATATGGTAGCTCATCACCTACATTTCTTGTCAAATCTTGCTCACTTTGCGAGCCATTAGTTTCATCAAATTTAACATCATAAGCTTTCTCAACTAGCCCGGTAGTATTATTAAAAACTCGAAAAGCTTTGGAGCAAGAAGAGTAGCCTAACATTATACCAACATCACACCTCTTTTGGAACTTACCTAAATGAGTCCTTTTCTTATAAATGTATACCTTGCAACCAAAGACTCGAAAGTAAGAGATGTTGGGCCTTCGTCCCACTAGTAGTTCATATGAGGTCTTGTGAAGGAGTCGATGGAGATAGAGACGGTTGATGGCATGGCACGCCGTGTTGATGGCTTCCGCCCAAAAAGCATGCGGCGTGTTATACTCATCAAGCATTGATCTTGCCATCTCTATCAACGTACGGTTCTTCCTCTCCACCACTCCAATTTGTTGGGGAGTGTAGTCCGCCGAGAATTCGTGCTTGACTCCTAACTCATCGAAAAATTCCTCAACATTTGTGTTAGTAAACTCGGTGCCGTTATCACTCCTCACCTTTTTAATAAAAGAGTCAAATTACTTTTGAGCCTTCAAAGCAAACCTTTTAAACACATCACCGGCAAGTGATTTATTTGTAAGGAAAAATACCCAAGTGAAGCGAGAGAAATCATCGACGATCACATGACAATAAGAATTACCGTCTATGCTCGCATAGGTGGTTGGGCCAAATAAATCCATATGCAAAAGTTCAAGTGGTCGAGATGTAGACATGAATGTCTTAGTCGGATGAGAATTAGCCACTTACTTGCCGGCTTGGCATGAGCTACATAAACGATTTTTCTCTAATTTGACATCCTTCACTCAAACAACCAAGTTGTCTTTAAAAACCTTTTTCAAAGTGCCCATTCCAACATGTCCAAGACGTCTATGCCACAACCAACCAAGAGTGGTTTGAGTAATAAGACAAGTCTTGATTTGAGAAGATTCACGGTTTGAAAAATCAACCAAATACAAATTTTGAAACCGGGTGCCTTCAAATGCAACACTTTGATCCTTGGTGGAAACAACACGAACTCCGTTAACCGAAAAGAAGCAATCAAAGCCTAAGTCGCACACTTGAGCAACGGAGAGGAGATTAAAGTTACAAGCTTCCACCAAGAGAACATTAGAGATGGATAGGTTATTGGATATTGTAATTTTACCTATACTCTTTACCTTTCGCTTGGAATTGTCCCTAAATGTGATCTTGTGTTCGGGGTCCTTCTCCTCTTCTAGTGAGGTGAACATACTTGAGCTACCGGTCATGTGTTGGGTGCAACCGCTATCAAATATCCAATGCCGGCCACCGCTCTTGTAGTTCACCTACACACATAAATTCAAGTTTGGGTTTTAGGTACCCAAGACTTCTTCTTGGGTCCTTTTGAGTTAGTCGTCACACATTTGGGCACCCAAATAACTTTTACATCCTTCACTTGAAAGAGGATCCTATGGCCTAGAGGGGGGTGAATAGGCAATTTTAAACTTTTTGGTTATTTGTTTATTAAGCATCAAATTAATAGTGACCCAATCCTAATTTTAATTGTCACGCAAGCGGAAGCGATAAACAAGTTACTACGCAACTAAGACGTGGCATCACAATTCAACACAAGCAATGCAACGGTAGTAAGTGCGGAAAGTAAATAAGAGAGAGCGACACGAATTTGTTTCACCGGGTTCGAGCCGCAACTCCTACTCTCGTTGAGGCTACCCCTTGCGCACAAGGACCGGCTCGCTCTTGAGCCTAACGCCTCACTTACTCCCTGGTAGTCGTTCCGCCACTCCAGCGAGGTGGACTCCGTCACCCGTACAACGACTCGAGAGTAGCCACACGCCAAGGCCTACTCCCAAGCCCACGCCTCCACGAAGGATGTCGTCTTCAAAAGTAACAAGCCCGAAACACCCCGATCATGCCGGATCGAAGGACTTCCATGAAGCTCGGTGTTAGGGTTTAGTGATTTGTGGCTTCGATTGATTTGTGGGTGGAGGAACGACTCTAGATCACCTAATTGATGAGCAATAAGTGCGGTAGGTGTAGAGAGCAGTAAAACCTCAAAGAAGCCAGCCACTAGACAAGTATATATAGCCCCAAGAGCAAGCTAGCCGTTGCCCCTCGGAAGGAGACAAAATAACTAGCCGTTAACCTCTACCGGACACCGTCCGACGGGCACCGGACGTCGTCCGACAGAAGCTACTGCTCACAGAAATTAGGTTTATCGGACGCCGTCCGGTCCCCACCGGATGCCGTCCGACAGTGCGGTATGCACTGGATTGTGGCTAACCGGACGCTACCCGGCTGCGCCCAGACGCCGTCCGACGGAAGAAAACTTAGATTTTTTAACTTTATCGGACGCCGTCCGGTAACAGCCGGACGCCGTCCGACAATGTGCACTGTGCACGTGTTTTGCTGGTCGGACGTTGTCCGGCTGCGCCCAGACGCCGTCCGACAAAGAATATTTTCGTGCTTGGAATTGTGGGTGAGTTGAGGTGGGTTACTTTTCACTCTAGAAATCTCACAAGGATATCTTTAGGTATTTTTAGAAGAGGTGGACAAAGGAAACCGAGTTTTCGAGAATTCGCAAAGATCCGGCAAGATCCGAGATATTCAAACCCCTTTTGAAATCATACAAAAACAGAAAATAAAACCTAACTACTCCTAAACTATACGTGACCTCATCTCTCGCCCGGTCACGCACTTAGAACCTTGGAGCAGCTCACGAATTTGTCGAGGCTTCAAATTAGGGTTTTGACGCCAAGTTTAGTCTTCGCTAGGGTTCGGAGAAGTCCAAAAACCCCCTAGCACTTAATATTAAATATTATTGACATCAATGCCACTAATAAAAATTAGGGCTCAACGATGCTCACAGGTAGTATCCTTGAGTACAACAAAGCAAACAAGATACTACAGACTAACAAGGCAATCTTGCTTCAGCAGAAGCAAGAATTCGAGGAGGAGAAGCGTCGGTTTGATGACGCCAAGCGTCTGTTCGAGGAGGAGAAGGCTAGGTGGGAGGAAGAAGTCAAGGCTGCAGAGCAACAGATGGGCCCCCGCACTCGCCGAAAGACTAAGGCCTAGTTTATCATTGTCATCGTTTTATCTCTTGTCCATGGTTGAAACAATGTTATTTTGTTATTCACTGTTCGCGGTCGTACTTTAAAAACATTGGTTGAGGTTGACCACATTGTTATTTGGATTTCTCATTGTAATGTGGCTGCCTGTTATCTATCCTATATATTATATAGTCTTGTTATTCAAATTGTGGTGATTGTGTAATGTGTACTTTATTGTATCGACGTCATCTTCGTGAAGAAGTTCAAGAGTGCATCAAGACGATGGGACGAACCAAAGATGCCGTCAATTCCCAAATTACCAAATTCCCTAATAGTACAAAAATAAATTCTTTGTTTAAAAATTAAATTTCTTTTTCGAAAAGTTACCTGAACTATCCTACCCGTTTATTACTTCCTATGTATGAAGGCCTAACTAGTTGGTAATAACAACACTATCGTAAAAATGAAATAATTTACCAAGTGTTGCTTTAAACCATGAATGAGTTGGTTTTCAAGGAATAATCCCCCGCTACACTTGTGTATGTAAGGGACATGGAATGTTGGAGTTATTCGTTTGGATCTTTGTAATATGTGTAAAAATGACATTTCAAAATATTTTAAATTTATTAAAGTCACAATCTCCCCGGTAGCTAATCTTACCTTAAATCCGCAGATGCCGCCAAAGAGGACCGCTCGTGACGCCGCCCTCATCAAGTGCGTGCCGCGCGCGTCTCCTCACGGCGCCACACTCGCCGCTCTATTCTTCCCTCCGTGTCATCGAGTGCACCGTCGGACCGCAACACAGCCCCAGCGCCTATAAAGCCCCGAACTCGTCCTGCCGGCCGAGGTTTCCTTCTCCCCCAAATTCTGACCTTGCCGACGCCGAAGCGATTCCGGCAATCCCATGAGTCTCCGGCCAATTCCTTCCATGCCTAGCCTCCTCTGCTCTTCACTGAACTTTTCCCTTTTTGATTTCCAGCCGTGACGCCCGAAGCTGACGTGATGACGACGCCCCTGCTACGGTCACCGTCGATCCTTCTGTCGCCAGCCTTTCCCGAGCCCCGTTCATCAACGTCGAAGCAGCGGTGAGCACCTCCTTAGCCCCCTCTAGCTCCCCTTGCATGCCCGTAGCTTGTAGGTCCTTCCCGCGGCTTGGATTGCTCCGGCTAGCCCTCGGCTCCGCCGCTGCCACCGCGCCGCCGCGCCCGGTTGTCCCAGGCCTTGGTGCGTGCCTCGCTGGAATGCTTAGGAACCATAGATGCTAGGGTGCGCACGCACTTGCCCGGAGTTGGCCTGTAGTGCCACCGTGGTTCAAGCCGCCGTCGCCGCCGCCGGGCCTCGTTGACGCACCGAGGAGGAAGATGAACCAGAACCGTTGGATCCGATCCTAGATTCGTGCACGGATAGCGTAGTATCGACGCCGACATGTGGGTCCCGCCTGTCAGACCGTTCCCGTGCGCGCTGAGACCAAGACGCGGCCCTGGGTCGCTGATGTGTGGGCCCCGGTCCCATCTGTCGGTTTAAGTGGAGGCGCCGATGGAGAAAGGCGTCATCCTCGCACGATAGCGTCTCTGGAAAAACCGCCTTCGGCGTAGCTCACTGGCCAGTGCTGGCGCGCGTGCGAGCGGGCCGTGCGCCGAATCTTCTCGTTGGGCTGTCCGTCGGTTGGCTCGGCCCGAGGGGTTTTATCCCTTTTTCCAGCGATTTAATCATTTACTAAATCCAGAAATTGGTTTAGATTTAATTAAAATAGCTAAAGGCTCCCAAAAATTCTGAAAAAATTTAGATAAATACTAGAGGCCATTTATGACTTTATAAAAATATAAAATCCACCACTGTAATGGGAAAATTAGCACTGTAGTTGTAATGGTAACTTTTTCAAAAAATAAAATATGTTAAATTAATCCTAGGGTTTTGTTAGTTACATTAAATTAAGGATTATGACACCAATAGCCCTTTTGGAAATTATTGGTTAGATCAATGCCGTAATAATTCTGGAATAATTTGAAATTGTATCTCCCATTAAATATAATCTTAAGGGTATTTTACTAATAAACACCAACTAAATAACTAGTTTTGCTTTATTAAATTAATCCATGAGGTGATTTTGGAAAATAGGTTAATAAAGGATTATAACCTAGGTTTATCTCGCTTAATTAGGAACCCTTAGTATTTTGTCAACTCCAATAAACCTTACCACGTACGTAGGTGGAAATTCCGATAGTCGTCATTTTATGTTGCCGAGAAACCTTAATCACCCTTTCTCGACCTTATCGTACGAAATCGTATTTTAGGGTTTAGCATATCGTACGAAAGGTAGGCTCGCTAATCGATCAGAGGCATATGCCAAGGGTAAAACCTAGGTCGTGCATGCATCATGTTTCCTGATGCATTGGTAAGTAATTGGTGAACTTGCGCAATATTTTTGTATATATAAGGCAAACCAGAATGATTCGCTTGTTAACAGCAACTAGAACTACGTAGGGAAAGGGTGTAGGAGAATTATACATAAATTATCATACACCTAGAATTCATAAATAGCTAGGGACAATTCCCCATCGATAACAATCGTGGCTAAGATACGATAGACATTGTCCTGTAAGGATCCATGACAACTATTAATTAAGAAGGATGATATCGAGCGTATGTAATATAATCCAAAATATAACGCGTACACCTATTTTCGAACGTAAGATTAAACCTTGCAAGGAAACTTAATCGAGATACCACACCCGTGAGCCCTCTATAAAGTTTATCTCTTTATAGAAACTCATGGAAGTCTCCTGGTAGGAATAACGTAGAGATACTAGGGTAGCCTACATAGACTCGCCACTATGTTCGTAGAAGCGAATGCATATCGTACATCATGTTTTCCCCGCAGCGTGGTGTTTATCTGTGTCATTTGGTTCCTGTCGGTAGACTACAAGGGATTAAGGAGGATCTTGAGGTGAATCAAGATCCACAGGTGGGATACAAGTGGGGCGAGTTAACATTTACTCTTATAGATGTTTACCTGTATTAGGGAAAGATTGCGACTTTCCCTAGTGTGGACTAACATCGATATAATCATGTTCATTACCCAGTTTTACCCAAACTATGTTGTTTATTATCAAAGTGCATGCTTGAATACCTTCATACTTGTTTAATCATGTTATAAATATACATGCATGTCCTTGCATTATCTAGCCCTTATGACTACCTTGATTGTCGTATCCTTGCTAGCTTAATAATAGCCTGGTAACAACTTTAACCTTATCTAATAGGTAAAACTTGCTTAGACTGGCTTAGGCTTAAACAAATCTTCTGGCTAACCGCCACAGAACGGTGAGCCTATATACACCGGTCATTCATTCTCTTCATTCGAATATGCTATGACATATGACAGTTAGGGCTATTAGATGTATGTTTGGGCTGATTGTGTTTGAGGGTAAGGTTATGTGGGAAGTCGGTCTGATTTGGTCGGATTGGTTGGGATAGTCCAAGTGTGGTGTGGTCGATGACCGTGGAAGTAGAGATTTACCGGTGGGTTGCCCCTAGATGACATTTGATGGATGATTAAGGCATGAGATGCCTTATGCTGGGTTTAGCCAGGGCTTACCCAGGAGGAGCAAGGAGTAACACGCGTAGCGGAGAGATCGCTACCTTCTGCGAGATGGTTCCAACACAACGCGTGGCCATCACGCGGAGTACGGGTCTTGGATCGCCAGGAGTGAGCGCTCTGCGGAGGCCCTCTAGGACCAGTCTCGATAGGGAACCGACATTGGTCATCACCGAGGGTGATAATGGCCACACATCCCTAGGGTGACGGTCGGCTAGTGAGGGCTGGCAACCCTACTAGGCCGGGGTGATCATGCCATGGCATGTGTGGTCCACAAAAGGATTTGCCAAATCCTAGAAGGATGGCGGAACTAGGAAGGGTTGGGGGCAACCAAAAGAAAGTTGAGATGATTGGTTAGTCTGGTTATGGGTATTGGATTGGTTGAGTTGATTGTGAAATTGAGCAAGAGTTGGTCGAATTTGAGTTGGTTACTTTAAGGTTGGTCGTCAAGGTCTATCGGTTGGGCTTGGGTTGTTTGCCTGGGTTATGTTTGTTCTTGTGCTGAACCCCATGATGACTATAAAAAAGACCTTAATAACTGATGTAGATAGGATAATTTGAACTCATCTTAAATCTGGCTTTACGCGAACAAAATAACCCCTTTCCTCCAAATAAAGCCTTCTAAGCACTATATGCATTAAGTGAAGTGTTAACTAGCCAACGTTTGGATGACACTGACCTTGCATATTTCCACTCTTTTAAATTAAAATTAAGGAGAAGGATTTGCTCGAGTGTCGCAAAGGAGATGAGCTGGCTACGATGGCCATGATGCGGTTTAGGGTTTGCTCCAGTCGTCTACTAGCCGTAGGAAGATATTGCGGTTAAACCTATATGCTCTGCTGACTCTGATGGTTTACCTATAACCGTCGTAAAGTCTTTCGGCTTATTTAATATTAAGCCTACGTCATTCAACCAGGTATGTAATTATCTGAATAATGAAACGTATGTCTGCATGATTCTCAGCTATATATAGCACGCACTAGAGTACTGATCCAGGGTCTAGTGCATGTGTACAGCTGTTCTCTAGTACGTATAAAATTGAGGGCCGACCATGGATTTAAATAGCGCGCTAGCGCCGCTATAGCGTTTGGGAGACACTGGCGCTATGCTTTTGACTATTTTGACGCTATTGACCCTAAGACCGCTATAGCGCGAAATAGCGCGCTAAACCGCGTCGCGAACAGGACAATTTAGCGTCGCTATAGCACTTTGGGCCAAAATTTAGTGCAGAGCTAAATTCAGCAGCTGGCTGCCCAAACCAACACAATATACGGCGCAAATCCACTCAATGGACCTACTGCTTGGCTCCGTCTCCTACTGAGTTTGAGTGTTCTGTGTTTGTGTGCTGTACTGTTGTTGCAGTGTTAGTGTGTCATTGTTACCTATTGCTATGGTGGGCTGTTTGTGTGCTGTACGCCCGTACTACTGTTACATGTTGCCTTGTTGTTGAACTTGTTAAGTATTTAAGTTGTTAGGCTGTTAGACTAATATGCAGGAGAGCTGTAGAACTAATTTATGTTGGCTTGTTGGATTTAAATAGCTGTTGTGAATCCTTGCATTTTGCATGTTTTTGGAAAAACGCTAAATGTCTTAGCATCGCTACAACATCGCTATAGCACGTCTTAGCGTTTCTGGGAGGCCTTCGCTAAAGTGTTTAGCGCGCTATTAAAAACACTGGGGCTGACATTACTAATGTAATATAATTTGTAACTGAAATTTTAAGGAAAACACAGTTACTTTATGGTATCAGACTGCCTGTCTCCTTGTAGTTGGATCTCCTACTTTTTGGAATGTTTCAAATTCCACTTGAGCATCCAAGTCTGGATCAATACCAGCAAAAAATGTCTCGGAACAAGGTTCTAGCACCACGCCAAATGTGTCCGAAAAAGAAGAGCAAAGCAAAGGTAGCATGACCAAAAGTAAACCAACCCTTGAACTGCTGCGAAAACACCATCCGATTTCGAAGTAGCCCGATCTAATTCATAAATTTCTCCTAATTGGGAACGTTTCACATTTTTTTTAAGTAGCAGGGTCAGAATAACTTACTCCATTAAGTTCGCCACCATAGAACTCCAATGTCACGCCTACTTGTTCAACACTATATTTAGATTCTACTCTTTTAAAAGGAACGTCCGCTCTCACAATTCCATCCTCATCTACCAAAACCACCGGAAATGTTTCAAAAAAAAGTAGGCATACAGCATACAAAAAGCTCGCGTTTTTTTAATGTAACTTGCAACAAAAATTCAAGGATAACACAGCTGCTCAGCAATAGTCTCCAAACAAAATCGCCCTGTTCCTCAACCACAGATAAGTATAATTAATGTAAATTTTTTCACAATATTTTGTACTGACGAGCACACCAATGTGATCTTTGGTCTACCAAGTACAGCAATGCTCCGGAAGCACCATATTCCTATCAGTTCGAAGAATATTTGCAGTTTCAGATATGAAACTGAAAGCAAATCGAAATGTCGGTAAAATCTAACACGATTCTCTAAATTCTAATGCCAAAGTTGCTAACCTAGGCATCCTAGACTGAACAAGTAATCACATGTCCAGGTTCAGTTCGTCGCAAATGCACCTTTATTCAGGTACTCCATTGCCACAGCAGCATGAAGGGCAGCTCCTACCGGAAGCACATCCTCATCGATCACAAAATAGGGCGAGTGCAGTGGACGCACCATTTCCATGGTGGTCTTGTTGCCTACACCGATCATGAAGAATGCCCCTGCAAACCTCTGTGCGTAGAACGCGAAATCCTCGGCGCCCATAGTTTGGGCACTTACCTTGACATTGCCTTCTCCAAGTATGGCCTCAGCCACTTCCCTGGCATGATCATACATCCTTTTATCGTTGACAGTGGCTGGGTATGGCCTGCGCTCGTCCTCCATGAAGTCCACAGTAGCAGTGCAGCGGTTCACGGTGACGTGTGCTTTTATAATCTTTCCAAGGTACAGTTGAACAATGTAAGATTTTCTGGCATGACTAGCTCTGATAAACATGGTTTCAGATTGGTTGAACAAGAAGGGTGCTTATTTACCTCTTTGATCCTCTTCTTGAGATAGTATAGGCCTTCTGTTGTCAAACTCCTGAAGGTACCACCAAAGGATACCGACTCTGGAATGACAATGAAAGCATCACCTCCTCTCATGAATGTCACAGAGACCACCTGAAAGTAGCACAAGGAGAAGATCATTATCATTTACAAATCATGAAATAAGAGAGCCTACAAATGAAGAGAGTACAATTTGATGCAAGCATGCTAGGCTGGTCACATACTGCTGCCTCGAGAGGATTAGTTTCCCGTGACACGATTTGTTGGAGGCTCATAATGGCAGAGGATGCCGTGACGATGGGATCAATGGAATGGTGTGGGATTGCTGCGTGACCACCTTTTCCGGTGATTGTTACTAAAAACCGGCCCGATCCTGCAAGAAATGGCCCCGGCATGGAGGCGATGGTACCGACTGGAAGACTTGGGTTGACGTGCAACCCAAAAATGTCAGACACATCATCTAGAACCCCTTCTTCTAAAACATGGTAAGCCCCCGCAGAACTTTCTTCTGCTGGCTGGAAGACAAGCTTCACGGTACCCTGATGTAAACAAGAGTTACCAAATTATAATTTCGATTTAGAACAGTATTTGAAGATTAACAGGAGTCTGGTAATTGGATTGATGCTGCTTGAAAAGTAAGCATGGATGACTGTCAGTTATAAACACCCAATATTCTCTCAGTGACATTTCATATTGATGTAATTTCGTCATGGCAAAATCAAGCACCAAACCACAAACTAAGAAATTCTAGTGAATGGTCTTAAAAGTACCTTGATGTCATCCTTCCGAGATTGAAGTAGCTTGGCTGCTCCTAGAAGCATTGTTGTGTGGGCATCATGTCCACAGGCGTGCATTTTCCCAATTTCTTGGCTCTTGTATTCCCAATCTACCAATTCCTGCCATATCACAATGGCATAATGATGAAACAGGTTTTAATGAAGTAATAAGAGCACTAACAAAAGTGTGCAATATCTAATACATAAGATGACAGGAAGAATCCCAATTGCAAAAAAATACTGAATTCATTGCGGGAAATATCAAAACATCAAACCATAAATTGAATTGTATGCATCAATTTCATCACCAAAGAAAGTTTTTACCTTTTACTGACTATTATTATAGACTAATCGGCTCAAATTTGACAAGAACAGGGAGATTTTTAGTTGCGTGATTTTTTATCGTAAATAGCAAATATAAATTGAGGCTAAGATTGGAATTGCAGGATTTTTCTGCACCATGCCGATCACATGACCCGAATCAAGAAACGTACGAACCTGCAAGGGGAGCGCGTCCATGTCCGCCCGGATCGCGACGACGGGGCCGCCGCCGCCGCCGCCGCCGACGATGGAGGCCACGACGCCGGTCTGGGCGATCGGCCACGCGTAGGGGACGCCGATCGCGTCGAGCTCGGCGCGGACGAGCTCGCTGGTGCGGTGCTCCTGGAAGGCGAGCTCCGGGCGCCGGTGGATGGTTCGCCGCACGCCGCGCAGCCACGCGGCGGACCCCGGCGCGCGCGCCGTGCCCAAAAGGTCGCCCGCGGGCGCCGTCGACGCCGCTTGCGGCGGGAGGTGGGAGACGAGGAGGAGGAGGATGGTGAGAGGGGGAAGAGACGACGAGACCGCCATGGCCACCGCCGCTCCGGGCGATGCCACGGTGACTTCGAGTGATTCCACGACTGGCCGCCGGTGCACAAGGATTATCCTGTGTGATCAGTTCAATAAGGTTTCTAAACAAAATGAGTATAAAAAAAACCTTTTTTATAGTCTCTTAGAACCAACTCGTAGTTTTTTTTTCACAAAAAGAAACATGATCTCAACTCTCAAGTTCTCAACTAGCAATTGCAAGGCATATATTTGTGGAGGAACAGCATCCGAGCCGTGTCAGCCGGCCTGTTTGTTTGAAATTGCGAAACCTTCTAAAAGTTCGCTTCTAACTTTACCGCGAAAAGTTTAATTTTTCCGTAAAATTATATTTGCAAAAGCTGGACCTGTTTGGCAATCACGCTTCTGGCTGTTTTGGTTATCAGCTTTTGAGCTATATTGATGTGTAATGTCTAGAATACCCTTGACCTATTATATTTTCTTTATTTGGTGACTAGTGAGGTGCCCGTGCGTTGCAACGAGAGGGAAAATATTTTCACAAAGTAAAAAAATCTCAATTTACCACACGAAGTTGCAAAAAAAGAAAAGATAACATGGCCTGTATTTGCATATATGCACAGAGTATATACATGGAATTAACTCCATTCATCCTCCACAAAACTATAGTTGAGCATCAATTCTGATGTCTCTACAAAATAAAAAATACAAGCTCTGTTTGCATTCAGATGATGCTCACCAATTTTTGCACTTGTTGAATGCTCAAGCTAACCTATTAACAAACAAATCTTGACATAAATCATCAATTTGATTATACATGAACTGAACTGGATGCCCAGATATACAATCTCAGTTACATTCATACATATCCATGGAAAATTATAAATTCATGGGTACTCTTGACTCCTCTTCTTGAACACAACAAATTACACGACAAGATGAAATCACCTCTGCAAAAAAAATCAAATTGTTCTTATAAAAAAAATCAAGATGAAATTGCGGGGAAGCAGAGGGGCGGCGAGGGAGGAGAGGGCCGGCGGGGGAGGAGAGAGGCGGCGAGGGAGGAGGCGGCCAAGCGGGGAGAGAAGGCGGCGAGGAGGAGGCGGCCTGGGGAGAAGAGGGCGGGGAGGAGAGGAGGCGGGGAGCAGAGGGGTGGAGGGAGGATAGGGGCTGCGGGAGGAGAGGGCGGCGAGGGAGGAGGCGGCCATGGGGAGGAGAGGGCGGCGCGGAGGAGAGGGAGGCGGGGAGCAGAGGGTGGTGAGGAGGAGAGGGGGCCATGGGGGGAGAGGGGGGCGGGGGAGGAGGCGGCCGACGGGGGAGGAGAGGGGCGGCGAGGGAGGAGGCGACCGGCCGGGGAGGAGAGGGGCGGCGCGGAAGGAGAGGAAGGCGGGGAGCAGAGGGGTGGTGAGGGAGGAGAGGGCCGGCGGGGGAGGATGCAGATGGGAACGGGCTGGAGGAGAGTATATATTGGATGGAATTTGCAGGCAAATAATTAGAACTATAGGGGTAGTGTCCTTTTTTCCGTCCTGCAAAAGCTACAGAAGCCACTAAAAACTTGCTTCTCAGATCATAGTACAAATCTGGCTTTTGGGGTCTTCTAGCTTTTTGAAAGGGGGTTCCAAAAGCTGGCTGTTTGTTTCAGCTTTTGGCTTCTGAGGGCTAGAAGCTGAAACAAATAGGGCCTTAGACCTGGCGCGACTAGGGCTGAGATCCACTTAGGTCTTGTACATTACAGCTAAGTGCAGCGTTTCAATAAAATTTGAGAGTATCCTCCTGGCTTCTATGTCATAGCAGAGATCGTGGCTCGTCGATCGGTGTGACCCGCCGGCGGTAGAGACGCATGCCTTTCTCCGATTGCGCACGGAATGGCTGTTTGCCGTCACAGGCTTGGTCGGAGCCGGGCTCACCTCGTTCTCCTGGATGGCCGCCATCTCGACCATGGCTATTGCTCGAGCCAAGGTCTATATGAGTGGGCTGTCTTCTGAAAGCTGCGGCACCATGGTCTCCAGAAGAGTCTTCGAAGCAACGATGTTCACTTGAGGAGTCGTGTAGACGTCGTGATCCCTCAGCTTCACCGCGCAAAGTTCATTCTGGACGTTGCGGCTGCGGATGCGGAGTTGGTGCATGCAATCTTGATCTTCAACGTGATGCTGATCCGCATCGACCGCCTCCGCGGTGGTCGCTTCGTTCCCGGCTGGTTGAGAAGTGGAGTGGTGGTCACCTGTGCCGAGGACGAAGACTTCATTGTAATTGCATATCTCAGTGCTCTCGTCGGACTCAGAGTTCGAGTGAGAGAGGCTGACCTGCTCGCTCTGTCCAATGGGTTTGCCAGCATTGATGACACCCACGAGCATGGTCGGATCCGGTCGGATTGCTCCGACTGGATTAAGAGATCAATTCTCAGTGTGGTCACCTCCTGTCCCGAGTCCAGGAAAGGTCTACGCGAAGGTCGCAGCAGATTTCCTGAGCCCGAAGGGAGATCCAATCTGAGATGTTGAGATTCTCCCGGATCGGATCGTGTCCGTATCCAAGGAAGTATCACCGCCGAGTCTTTCTTCACGCGCTTTGAGGGAAGGTGCGAGGTGGAATTGTCGGCGGATCAATCTGCTGAAAGCACCTACCGAGTTTTCCAAGCCAAACGGTAAGGGAGATGATGAAACGCAGGTACCTCCTTGGAGGGTGATCTCCCCGGGGGGAGAGATGGAGATTGTCGATGCCGTCGGCCATGAAATCTAGGGATCCGAAGCGTAGAGCTTGTCTCGGCGTGAGGACGACGGACAGCGATCTTGGAGAAGCCATCTAGCTTGAACGATGATCTTGACGCAAGTCCCTACCTGGCGCGCCAACTGTCAACTGGTGGCTAATCGAGGGTCATCGTCGGCAATGAATTTGTTGCGGGCTATGCGCTAGAACCAAACTAGATGGTAACACAAGACAAGGATTTATACAGGTTCAGGCCCTCAACTCAGAGGTAATACCTTAGTCCTGTGCTCTGGGATTATGTGTCTGCGTGAATTCGCAGATGAAGATGATTCTATGCCCCCTACCCCTCCCTTTATATAGTGTAGGGGATAAGGTTACATGGCTCTATCCAGTATATGATGTCAGATTCTGTTATATCAGCATATGATATGCACTGACATTTACAGGTATGGATCTCCTAATTACATGGAGCTAAACTCTATCCTTGGGAACATCTTTGGCGACCAAAGTTATGTGTAGCCCGAGTGGTCTTCATCCCTATCCAGCCAGCTTCGATTACCCCCCATTTGTTACCTCATGGGCCTTCTAGAGGATACCCGGGCAGATGTAGTCCACAGAGCCCTAATTTTTTTGTTCGAAGTTCCTAGTAGACCTTAGCACAAGAATTTTCATATTTTTTCTACAAGAAGTTTGGATCTGAAATTTGAACGAGGGATTTATGACTTATTCACACATAGGGAGCAAAAGTCTCATAATTTTTGGAGCCGATTAAAGCCTCGGTCCACTTCTATGACGAGAGACAAATTATTGAAAGAATACGTTTTACTTTTTCGAAAGTAGAATTGATTGTGTGCTTTGTTCTCTTTTTGCTTTTTTCTAAAATAGTTTCAGTTGTTTGGTTTTTTCTCTTTTTTTAAAGTAATTTTAATTGTTTGTCTTAGTCTCTTTCATAAAGCTAATTTTGAATTTATTTCTTCTTACTTGGGCACTAGGTAATTAAGATTGTGAATGAAAAATCTCACATATGTGAATGGATTTTATCCACACAACTTAGAGGTACAAACAATTTCTAAGTGTTTGGATTTAGAGTGGAGGTGGATTCGAGTCTCTCATTCACTTCCTCCTATCGCCGTAACTTGGTTCCCCTGTGGTGTCAGAGCGAGGTTACACTCTTTTTCTTCATCTTCATCGATCTGTTGAGCCTTTCCTGTTCTTTGAGCTATGACGGATAAGAGGTACTCAAGTAAGCAACATATATTCTCCGAAGCCGACTTTCCCTTTCCGAAGATGAGGATGGAGTCCTAGGTCATGGCATAAGGGTACTCTATCTGGTTGAAGATTGCAAATCTTTGCACAATACCTAAAGAGGTTACGTCTGCGGTTCAGTCTGTTGTTGGGCTGAATGCGAAGGGTACATACATGCTGATTCAATGCTCGAGTTAGAATGAGTACGAGCGCATCGCTCGTCACATCTCCGCTCATAAAATCTGGACTACCCACCGAGAATAACATGAGAGGTCAAAATAGTTGCGAGGCTAAGGGTAAACTAAGAGCGAATGTTAGATGCTTTGGCACCTCCAGACATGCCTATCCATTTTAATGCCGCTTCCCTCCGATTACCTAGATCAGAATAATCGTGGGCTCAAGGCCCGCACCCGCCCATCCTAAGGGGTAAATAGGCGGGGAGTGGGGAGAGAACCCGACGGTTTCCTCTCCAGGGGCAAACCGCGCCGCCGCCCGTCTCTCTCTCACCCCACGCCACCGACCTCGTCTCGTCACGCCGCCGCCGTCCTCGCCGGAGGCCGCACTGTCGTCCCAGCCGTCGTGCAGCGTCGGTGTCGCGCCGCCTCCGCCGTTGTTGCCGTCGCCGCCGCCGTGCTTGCCGTCCGCCAACAGACCGCCGCCGACGCCGTGGTGGTTGCGCTGTCGCCGGGTCGTCGCTTTGCTGTCCGTGTGGGTGGCCGAAGGGAATAAGCAAAGGGAAGAGAAGGAAGAAGGTAAAGAATGGTCTTAGGGTTTGTGTCGGGGATTAGATTACGGCCCATTGCCATGGCCCACTCCCTGATGGCCCAATCGAACAGCCTACCAGGGCCCAGCTCCCTGGAAGGTTCTATCTGGCCCATATGCATCTTGCCGAACAGCTTCTTGGCTGGCGAGATGCGTAATGGCTAAGGCTTCCTGTTTGAGTCCGATTCGAACGAGTTCGCGCGCCTACGTGAAGACCCGGACGTGGTTTCCCGGATTGGATTAGGAGTCGTGATCCCCAAGATTAGGAGATTACCTTATCTACCGTAGGTCATATTTGGCATGTATGGGTTCGTTACGATCTCGTAGTTAGCCCGCCCGATATTCCTCGAGAGGTCGGTTTGCTCGCACTATATAAACAAGGCCCCTACGGCGTGTAGAGGGGACTTGATCTGGCTTTTCGTATTTGCTAGACACCTGATCTTCGCTTGTACACCTATAATCTCGCCGAGACTTGTTCGTCTCGCCGAGCCATCTCTTGTATTCATCTCTGATATATAAGAAAGGCTGGACGTAGGGCTATTATCTCTCCCGAGAGGCCTGAACCAGGATAAAAACCCCTGTCTCCCTGTTCGTTGCTGTTCGTGGTTGTTCGGCGTGTCTCCTATCTCAATTTTAAAGAACCTTAGCGACTTGAGATCGATATCTCAACCGTCGACAGCTGGCGCCGTCCGTGGGGACACGCAGATCGAGTATGTCGAACTCCGTCAGCGATACTGAGATACTTCACGAGGGCTACGACTCGGAAGACGGGATGTCTCATCCTGTCGATTCAGATCGATCTGTTAGGTCTCGAACACTTTCCGCATCCGGCGGATGTCTCCGCTTACATGGCAGAGATAGCCTCAGATCGCACTCCCTTCATCGACAACGACTACGGAACTGATGATCTTTACGACGGTTTAGATTTATCGATTCCAAGGCTATGTCGGTAGATTCCACCGTGGAGACACAAACGATGACACCGTCTAGCATACCTTCGCATGGCCCTGCGGCATTAACATGGCGATGTAGGAACCTCCGAGGATCTGCACGGCCGTGTGGCGGGGCGAGGTCGGGCGATTAACTCGCCGGCATCAAGACGAAGGTCGCGCAGTCGCCGCGAGCAAGACGTCATTCGCCGCAGACCTCGACGATTCCATCAATCGACCTTAGCACGGTTTCGCGACGGTGTAGCGGCAGCGTCGCGACCCACCTCGCGTGCGGCGCTAAGTCTCCGGCGAAGCTTCCTGCTCGGGTCAATTCCCGCGTGATCGGACTCGATCGAGGCGAACGCGGATGGTTCGAGATCCGGGACCCATAGATCGAAGTCGGGAACGGCTCGAAGCTATAGCAACGGTCCTTAGATCCACCAATCAAGCTGATCTCGCCCGCATGGGCGATGCTGCTGCGACTAACCTAGAGCGACTGGCTAAAGGCCTAAAGTCTCTAGGAGAAGTCAACAACTCCTCCAGCGGCAAGACCAAAGCTGCCGGAATGATTCGGACGGCTCGATCGATCGCGTGACCCCGTCACCATCGGCGATCACTCGCCCATGAGCGAGCTACCGTGGTCGCCGTCGCCGCTAAGTCCTCGTAGTCATCGCGACCACGGGGGCAAGCGCGCGCCGCGATGATCACGGACGGTCCCCTCGTGAGGCGCGTCGTCGCCACCACGAGGAAGGGCGTGGTGGATTGTCCCGAGAGAGTTTCTCCAGCCGAGTCATCCCGTTCAGCGGAGTTCCTCTGCGCCGCAGGACCAACGTCTTCTCAAGACTAGGTTACGCCGAGGAAGGTGGCGGTCATATGCTCAGGCTGCGGGGCTTTCTCCGACGAGCCGAGTGTCCGGTGGCCCTCAAAATTCAAGCCGGTCACATGGAGAGGTACAATGGGACTCGTAACCCGAGGAATTCCTTTCCATCTACGCTTCTGCCATCATGGCGGCGGGGTGACGAGCTTCGTTATGGCTAATTACCTCCGATCGTCCTTGAGGGTGCCGCTCGGACGTGGGTCGTTCAATCGGCAGAGGGTTCCATCACTCATGGAACCAGCTTTGTGACGCTCGATCGCTAATTTCCGAGAGCATTACGTGCGTCTGGGCAAGGAGGATGATCTGCACGGATGATCCGGATGAACGGGAGACCCTCCGCAACTTCGTGAAGCGTTTCATTAAGATCGCAACACGATCCGAACATCTCGGATGAATCTGTTGTCGCGCCTTCAAAAGCGGAGTCCGCGACGAAGCGGCTCACCCAGATCTCGAGATCAATGAGACTGGACCGCCAACGACCTGTTCAAGGCGGTGATCATATGCTAACGCGGCAGCGCGTTCAATACAAAAAGGCGTTCGACAAGGCGAGCCGCCCTCCCACTGGTGTGGATGAGAAGAAGAAGAGCGGCGAGAATGTTCCCGTGACAAGAAGTCCCGAAGAAGAAGAACAAAGGTGATGCGAACAATACCGTCGCGGTATGGATCGCGCACCTCCTCCCAAGGATGGGCGTAGAAGCCCAACAATAACTACAAGGGCAAAAGCACGCTCAGGAGACGGACAAGGCAAGAAAGGTCCGGCGACCGATTTTGCAAGTTCCACCAAAGACTACAGACACGATATACACCATCAGAGAACTTGGGCTGCAAAGCTCAAAGATTTCTACAACGGCAAGGGCCCAATGCCCACCCCGCCCGAACAAGGTGATGCGGTGAGGCTAGCGTAAACCGACGATGGTGATCGGAAGATGATGATGAATATCAAGAGCTCGGAACCATATCGCCGTCATTTTCGGGCTCTCTCGACTTACACCTCTCGGCCGCAGCCTCAAGGAAGCCGCCGGGAGGTCCACAACGTCGAAAAGGCAAAACCTCACCTGAATCGATGAAGTGGATCGAGGTCCCCATCTCCTTCTCTCGGAGGATTGCCCCACCGATGACCAAGCCTCGGCCGGCTCCCATCGGTGGTCGCCCGACCATCGCGAACGCGAGAGTTGGCCGTGTCTTAGTGGATTCGGAGCGCTTTGGACTTGCTTTACGCTAAAGTCTTGGGCGAGATGCAAATTCCTCGCTCCAAGTCAAGGAAGTCGCAATGTCCTTCTACGGAATTGTTCCGGAGAAGGCGCAAGCCGTTAGGCGAGTTGTCTGCCTGTCACCTTCGACAACCCAAGCAACTTTCGACGAGTTGATCACTTTCGACGTGGTCGACTTCCGTCGGCGTACAACGCAATCTTGGACAGGCCATCTTTCGGTAAGTTTATGGTCGTGTCCCACCACGCTTACCATTGCGTGAAGATACCGGTCCTAACGGTGTGATCACGGTCAAGGGCAACTACAAAGTCAGACCGGATTGCGACGAAGATCCCTTGCCTGTCGACCGGCTTCCGCCGCTGGATCTGAAGTTCCGCAGACCAAGTCTCAGACGCCCTAGGGTCTCCTTCACCAGGGGAGAAACCAAGGAAGTTCATTGTAAACAGCGATACTTCCAAAGCGCTTCACTTGGGGCCAATCTGACCCCAAATAGAAAGCGAGCTCATTGCCTTCCTCCGAGCTAATGTAGATGTATTCACCGGAGCCATCTCGACATGTCCGGAGTCCCAAGGAGGTAATCGAGCACAAACCGGTCTGTCCGGCGGACAAAAGCCTGTTTCGCCAAGCTTCGCCGCTGAATTCAAACAGGGGATCATCAAAGATCGACTTGGCAACCGATCGTCTTTGGGTTCATCCACGAGGTTGATCACACCGAGTGGTTAGCCAACCCCGTCATTGTAAAGCGAAAAAGCGGCAAGTGGAGGATGTGTGTCGATCACACGATCTGAAGCGCTTGTCCTAAGGACAATTTCAGCGCCTCAGATGATTGACCGGTGATCGATCATTGCGGACACCGGCTCTCGAGTTTTTAGATGCTTACTCCGGTTACCACCAAATAAGCATCTCCCGAGGATGAAGAGAAGATCGCCTTCATCACCCCTTTCGCACTTTCGCTATACGACCATGTCTTTCGGTCTGCGCAATGTCGGTGCCACGCTCCAGTAACAATGGAAAGACCTTCCCGAGCAAATGTGAAAAACACGGAGGTCTATGTCGACGACATAGTTGTAAAGAGCAAGTATGCCCCGGATCATGTAAAAGACCTCGCAGAGACTTTTCATAATCTCACCAGCATCGAATAAAATTAAATCGAGAGAAGTGTACCTTTGGTGTTCGATCCGAATGTTGCTCGTTATGTCATTGGCTCGCAAGGTATTTACGCCAACCCCGAAAAAATCGAGGCCATTGAAAATATGCGGCTCCAACTACCATAAAGGAAGTACAGAGCCTCATTTGGGCGGATGGCTGCTCTAAGCGGTTTATTTCCGTCAAAATGAACGCTGGCTGCCCTTCTTTAAGGCCTGCGCCAAGCACAATGGTTTCGAGTGGGCGGAAGAAGCCGATAGATCCTTCCAGATCTGAGCGATACTGTCCAATCCTCCGTCTTGACTACCCAGCGGCATGGCGGCGGCTCCTCATCAGACCTAGGTTGCACGCCACAAGCGGTGAGCTTGATCTTGACGGTTGAAAGGGAAAGCATACAACGACCAATCTATTACGTGAGCAAGGTACTTCACGGATCAAAGGAGTTACCACGAGGTCCGTGGTTACTCTCGCCTTGCTCATGTCCTCCGAAAGCTTCGCCACTACTTCCAGCGCACCAAATCTGGTCCCACCACGTTCCTCCGGGAGAAATCCTCTGGAACAAGGAATCTAGCGGTTGTATAGCTAAGTGGGCAATGGAACTAGCGAGTTTGATCTCGTTATTTGTTTGCCGAACCGCTATTAAGTCACGTGTCCTAACGACTTTGTCGCCGAATGGACTTGCCGCTCAAATCCTGTGAAGCTCCCGAGCAACCCGATGAACCCTCTTGGACCATGTTTTTCGATGGCTCGCGCAGACCGAAACTTCGGGGCTGGTTTTGTTCTCATCTCCTCAAGGAGAGCAACTCGATATTCTATCCAACTACACTTTGCGGCGACTAACAACGCTGCAGTACGAGGCCCTCCTCATGGGACTAAGCGTGCAAATCGCTTGGTGTCCAACGGTATTGTGAAGGAGATTTACAAATGGTCATCAATCAGTTAACAAGGAGTATCGGTCTTGCGATGACTCAATGGCGCGATACTGGTTGAAGTGAGGAAGTTGGGCGGCATTTTCGATTTTGAAGTGCTCTTCGTGCCGTGAAGGACAACTTCGCCGACCAGCTATCAAGTATGGATCCTCACGCGAACACTCGCTTCCGGCAGGGTGCTCGTCGAGCACCTTCACAAGCCCTCAATCACGTCTCCGGACGAGGCAACAGAGGCAGTGGTCTTGTCTCCGTTATCGGCAGTGTCGCGGATCGGACAACGCCATTTGTCCGGTACCTTCTGATGGGACCACCGCCGACGACGGCCGAAGCGTTCGGCTTACAAGGCGTCTTTGCTCCATACAAGCTTGTGGGCGGCATCCTTTACCGTCAAGGTGCTCGGGAGTTCTTTCCAAGTGCATCTCGCAATGAAGGGTGTGTTCCTTCTTAGGGACATACAGGGTGCTGTGGCAACCACGCCTCCTTCGTAACTCGGTCGGCAAGCGTTTACGCATGGGCTATTATTGGCCCATCGTTACAAGATGCCCTAACATCGTGACTAAGTGCAAGGCTTGCCAATTTCACGCCGGAAGGCACACAAGCCCGCCAAGAGCTCCAAACAATCCTCCCATCTTGGCCTTTTTCCACATGGGGTGCGGATCTGCTCGGCCCATTCCCTAAGGGTACAAAGGCTATACACACCGCTTGTCGCCATAGACACTTTTACAAAGTGGATTGAGGCAGAGCACGTGTCGCCTCTTCACGCCAAAACGGCCGTTACGCTTTTTCAAAAGCGGCGTGGTCACGCGCTTTGGGATCCCCATAAGTCGATCACGGATAACGGTACCCGATTCGAAGCGAGCTATTCCAAGAATCTGCGAGCATTTGGGCACCAAATCTGTTCGCCTCACCTGTGGCACATCCACGAGCAATGGAGCGATCGGCGAGCTAACAGACGAGATAGTCCAGGTATCAAGCGGCGGGTATTTGCTGCTCTCGGCGAACAAGAAGGCTCGGGTTGACGGTTCCTTCCGTCCTCAGGCGATTCGACTACTGCCGGCGACGGCAGAAACTCCTTTCCAACGGTCTATGGTGCGAAGCCATCACGCCCGCGAAATCGTACTCGGTTAGCCTCAAGACGAGCTCGGTCAACTTAGTTGACGAAGAGCAAGAGCGCCTCGATCTCGATCTCCTCGAGGCACACGCGACCGGGCACAAGTCGAATGGCGCGCTACCGAAGAAGATCTTCGCCAACGCAGCGCCAAGTCGATTCGACCTAGGGCTTTGAAGGCGGGCGGCGTCGTTCTGCGCCGTGTCCGTAACTTGTCCAATGCCAACAAGTTAACTCCTCGTTGGGAGGCCCGTTCACGATCGTTTCTTACCTTTCGCCCGGGCCGCTTACGCTGGCTATGGAGGACGGGAGAGAGCTGACCAGCACTTGGAACATCGACCAGCTTCGTAAGTTCTTTGTGTAGGTCCTCGTTTGTTTGCTTAGCCTCGCGCTTTTGTAAAACTTCGCGCCTTAGTTCTTCCAAGTCCCTCGGGCACCATATAAAGTTCAATCCAATTCTCAGTGAATCCTCGCGGCCTCTGTGCCCCTTTTCACTACTTGTCTTCTCAGACTACTTTCTTCTGGTAACACTTGATGGCTGCCCGGCCTTGCGAACTCTTGGCTCCGCAATATTAAGGATTGTTCCCTACCCGTATCTGGTTTCGACAAGTTCCTAAACTCAGGGTTGCGTAACACGGCCTTTCCACCTTGCGGCTAAGTCCTCTCGTAAGCCCTCATGGCGGAGAGGCACTTCTTGCTTAGCGCGACCACTTGGTAAAGCTCGCTCTCAGACGCTTCCCAGCGGAGGCACTTTCCTTGCTCGGTTACTCTCGAATCGCCTAACTTACGTCAACGAGCGAGACTCACGGAACAGAATCGAGCAAGGTACGGTGTCGCTCTTTCTCCTACGACGCGCCGAGTTCGCAAGCTTAGGTTCTCGAGCATCGTCTGTGCAGGGGCTAGGGTGTCGCTCTTTCTCTTGTGCACTGTTCGGTTCGCAAACTCGTGTTTCGAGCGATGCACTGTGGGCTGGAGTTAGGCGAGCGCTCTACCGGTTTTCTTAAACTTCCTAGCGCTGTTCGCTTTTCTCTTAGTTTCGCTCGTTCTTGTCTTTTTGTTTGCTCTTTTTGCGTGAATAAAGGTAAGTACTTTATTACATTACTCAAAAGCCTCGGTACAAGGCCCTTTCGGGTTACAATAGCGGTGCTACTTAGGAGCAAGCGCTCCTTCACTCCTCAACTTCTAACTTGAGGCGCACGACTTCACCGAGCCTTGATTCCTTCCGGGCTTCACTCGAGGCGTTCGATCTCCTCCTTGCTCCGCTTGGCTTTGCTGCACCTCTGCCGGATGGCCTCGACCTCCTCGGTCTTGGCCTTGTTGATCGTTCAGAGCCTCGCTCTGGTGACTCATTGCTTTCGGCCGTCTTGAGCTGCTCGTCCAGCTCCTTGACCCTTTTCTCTGCGGTGATCGCCCTCACCGTCATCCCGCGCATCTCCTCGATCTCTTCCTGTGAAGCCCACAGGGTCGAGATCTTTGCCTGGAGACCCGCGGAAGTCTGTTCTTCCTTGGCGAGCTGGGCCTTGAGTCTCTTGGCTTCCGCCGCGAGCTGGTCTCGCCGTTGGGAACGCGTCGGTGGCTGCTCTTGAGCCACTTGAAGGCCCGGCTTCTCCTCCGCGGTGCTCGCCTTAATGGCTTGCGGGCTCCTCGGCCTCTCCTAGGAGAGACTCGCAGGAATGCCTCTCTTCGGCCAATTGGGCTTTGAGCTTCTTTACCTTCGCCTTCAGCCGGCTTCGACTTTGGGCTGGTGCAGAGGGCCCCGCTTCGGACTCCCTCGTCCTGAGGTGCTCCCGGAGCGACGCCAGTACGGCGCTCCGCTCGATGGTGACACCGTCCTCGAGCTCCTCCATGGTGTCCCTGAAGACCTGAGAGGGAAGAACAAGTTAACTACTTTGCGATGATGTGGCTAAGCTGAACAAAATTTGGTCTTGGTGTTTACCTTGCCAAGTCGGCGCTTCAGTCCGCGACGCAGGCGGTCCTCGAGGCCATGCGTCACGAAGCCCCGCTCGTGCGGGATGAGGCGGGCGCGTTCTTGCCGTCGCCGCCTTGTTCGCTCCTTCTTCTTGCGGGAGCGCATCTGCTCGGGAGCAGAGCGGCGGCGGGCGCTTTCGTCTCGCGCTCTTCTCCTCTTCCTTTTCCTCTTCCGCCGAACGTCTTGCGAGGCCGAGCTACTCCGCTCGGTGGCGCCGTTGTTTCCACCGCGGGGCGACTTGCTCGACACGCTCGGGGCTTCTTCTTGCTCCTGGCGGCGGGATTTCACCACCTTTCGCGGAGAATCCGTCGCCTCGGGGTGAGCTGCCCTGCGACGAAGTGCGGCGAGACCGGCCGCTCGGTCCATGCTGGCGCTTCCGAGCCATCGCCTTGGCCCCGAAGTCCGTGGCGCCACCGCCGCTATTTTTGCCTCCGGCCGCTCCACCGCGTCTTTGGCGCGTCGATCGCTTCATTGAGCCCGGCGGCAAGAAGCTCCACGCCGCCATTGTCCTTGAGGCTCGCCACCTCCTTTGCCGGACGCGCGTGCGGATGCTCGGCGGCGATGATCGCCCGAGCGCCTCCTCGGCGTCGTCGTGGCGGTCTCTTCTTGGACGGCTGATGAAAAAGAGATGATCGTTAAGTCTAACACGATCAGAAGGTTGGAAGGTCTAAAGATCGATTCCTACACACCTGCCGTGGAAGGCTTGATCCTGATCTTCTTCGCCGGAACCTTCGGCCTCTTCCTCGGGGGCTCCTTGGCGGCCTCTCCGCCTTGGCCCTTGGGTGTTCAGGCGGCGAGCTCAGCTCCACTGGTAGGTGGAAGCTCTTCTCAAGCAGCGCAAGAAGTTTTTTGCTTGCGCGACTTCTTCCTCGAGCCTCCTCTGCTCGGCGACCTGTTGCAGCCGATCCATGCGGCCAGGGTGAGCTTGCGTGTAACGCCTGAGCCAGAGGGCCATGGTCTTTACCTCTTCGTCGCTCTGCTTTCGGCGAGGAGGGAGGGCTTGGTCTCTTCCTCATTGGGCTGACCGCGCGCCCTCTTGGTCTGCTTCGATGCGTTCCGTCGCGCGGCTTGGTCTCTTCGACGGTTTGGCGGCCGCCGTGTCGCGGGCGAGCTCTGTCGGCTCGGCCGCCACCTTGGGCTTTGTGGCCGCCTTGGCCTGCCCTTCTTTGCCTTCTCCTTCTCGGACCGGAGAGTTCCTCAACGATCCTCCAAGGATCGATTGGTCCTCCCAGCGTTTTGAGAAGCGGGCGTTAGCATTTAAACAACGTTGCAAGTCTAGCAACATAGGCCGAGGTAGGTAATTTACCTCGCCTGCAGGCGGACAAGCACGCTATGCTGGCAGTGTCGCCACCTCGCCGGTGACCTCCTTGTCCTTCTTCGCCGCCTTCAGCATGGCGTCGACCCGCTCGGTCACCCATGCGTCGGTTGGCTTCTCTGCCCGAACAGAAGGGATTGTTAGTTCCTATTCGGAGGAAAGAATCTGTTTAGAGGTTGAGTGTTAAAGGCACTTACCGTGCTCTCCTTGTGATGTCCTCCCATCCCTCTATCTTGTAGAAGGGATAGGACCTCCTCCGCAGCGGGCAAATCCTGTTCACTGTGAAGTCCCGAATGATCTCCCTGCCCGTGAGCCCAAGGCTCACGAGGGAGGCGATCTTCCTTGTCATGTACCAGTCCTCGGCGGTCATCTCCGGCCGAGGCATTGGCGCCCCTTCACGGCGCCTTCCGGTGAAGACGAGTTTGTTGTCGCCGCCCGCTTGTCAGAACCACCTCACCCACCACGCGCCCATTGAGTCGAAAGGGGTGGGCGAGGATCTGGCGCGTCGTCGTGGTGGCCCTTGAGCTTGAGGTAGTAGCACCCAGTTGCTGGAAGCGGCGTGAGCTGCTCCTCGCCACTGTGTGTAATAGTGAGGAACATTTCACCGGTGGATCGATGCTCAGATAGCCCTCGCGCAGTGTGCGAAGACGCCATCTGGAGGATGGAGTTCGGATTGAGGTTCGCCACCTCCAATCCGCGATGTTCAAGAAGGCCTCGGCGAAGTCGCCTCAGAGATTCTCAACCCAACAAAGGTAAGCTGCTCAAGTCGATTTAACTCTCCTCGAGCGACTCGGAGTATCCTCTCTCCGGCGACCTCCACCTACGGTGTCGATGTGGCCCTCCTCCTCCCGGATCCTAAGGTCCTCCTCGGTCAAGCTAGTGCCCGTGAATTTGGCCATAGCGATTCCTGTATCGGACGAAAGGTGGTTGGTGATGGAGTTTGGGTAGTTGATCTTTGGCGTGGTTGGAGCTAGGGCTTAGAGAGGAAAGGCGTGAGAGCAGAGTGGCGGCAGCGCGGCTTGGGTGCTTTATAGTCCCGTATAAGCAGCTACTGCAACGGTTTAGTCCTAAAGCGGCTAGTTTTTACCGCAACGGCAAAGTAAAACGGTGCTTTGCTTTTCACCGCAAGCAATGACAGTGAAGTTATCGTTGGAGTTCCGCTAACGGCTATTTTTTCCAATGTCCGCACTGAAGGCTGAGTGCTCTGCTCGGACAGATGTCGTTCCCTGTTCGACGCAACAGAGTTGCTCGGTACTGAGCAGGTTTGTTCGGACCCGAACATGTCTTGTTCGGTTGAAACTTAACCTGTTCGGTCGATCGTTACATGTCTCTGTAGCAGCAAAATTTCCCTCTTCGTGGCTTGGAGTCTCAAGAGGAAGGCCCCACTCTAGTGAATCCTCCCACTTGAGTCTCGGGGGCTAGCTGTCGGGGATTAGATTACGGCCCATTGCCATGGCCCACTCCCTGATGGCCCAATCGAGCGACCTACCAGGCCCACTGGAAGGTTCTATCTGGCCCATATGCATCTTGCCGAACAGCTTCCTGGCTGGCGAGATGCGTAATGGCCAAGGCTTCCTGTTTGAGTCCGATTCGAACAGAGTTCTGCACGGCTACGTGAAGACCCGGACGTGGTTTCCCGGATTGGATTAGGAGTCGTGATCCCCAAGATTAGGAGATTACCTTATCTACCGTAGGTCATATTTGGCATGTATGGGTTCGTTAACGATCTCGTAGTTAGCCCGGCCGATATTCCTCGGTAGGTCGGTTTGCTCTGCACTATATAAACAAGGCCCTACGGCGTGTAGGGGACTTGATCCGCTTCGTATTTGCTAGACACCGATCTTCGCTTGTACACTATAATCTCGCCGAGACTTGTTCGTCCTCGCCGAGCCATCTCTTGTATTCATCTCGATATATAAGAAAGGCTGGGCGTGAGGGCTATTATCTCCCGAGAGGCTGAACTGTGATAAAACCCCTGTCTCCTGCTCGTTGTTGTTAGTGGTTGTTCGGCGTGTCTCCTATCTCAATCTTAAAGAACCTTAGCGACTTGAGATCGATATCTCAACCGTCGACAGTTTGATTATCCTCGTGCTTCCTTTGTGTATTGCTGATTAGGATGTGATTAGGAACGTCCCCATGGAAATTACTGCATATTAGATGTTAAATTGTGGGTTTAAGTGTTGGCTAGGGGGAAATATGATAGTTGGATTGATGATCACCAATGCAGCAGCATATTTGTCGGTTTTGGCATGTTTAGGTTGAGAATCGGCACCCGATCCTTTTGTAAAAGAGGAGCGTAGCGACTTTATCTTCGTTTTGAATGCAAGAACGCAGAAATCGAGCGAGAGATGAAGGAGTTATGGTTGTTTTTATGTTGCTGTCCAGAATTCTTATTTAGTGGTATTTAAGGGTTCTAGTGGTGTGAATGGGAATGATCTAAGAGTTGCGCGTAGGAGCGATATGCCTTTTGCTGCCTTGTTTGTATGTGTATTGTATTGAGGTTTATCACCTTCTGTAGGTGGTGGGGCGACATCGTCGTCGACTGTGCGCCGTGCTAGCCCTCGAGAATAGAAAGGCAAGTATATGTTATTTAAAAGATTTATCGATCGATGAATGTGTTTGGTGAAGATATGACTACTGAGGCAATGCAAATTCTATTGAGCATACTTGCTGTTGAAACTGTTTATTGGTATAAGTTGCATCTCCTGCATTGCATTCATATGACAGGACCTACCCTCGGGTAGGCATCCCACTGATGTGGGAGGGAAAAGTCCTACTTTGGTAGGCACTCCACGGGAGTGGAGTAATTGGTCCCCGGCCTTGAGAGGACGGGCAAGGGTGTGCACCGACGGGTGACACTCTAGCTATACCCAGTAAGAGCTCACAGACATGAGACGCATGCATTGCATTGCATTCATTGAAGAAATGAGTTGATTGCAGAGACAGTGGCATAATGATTGAGGATTGGCATTAATGTGGTATTGTTAAAGTAATCTCTTTGATTAATGTATACTTGCTGAGTTGTGGACTCACCCTTGTTTTTAAATGTTTTAGGTGATTGATGAAGGCGACATGCATGGGAGGGTGTAGTTCAAATCTAGTTGGCACAAGTACTCACATTGTTATGAATGTTTGATTTAGTAATTTAGTCACCTCATTTCCTAGGCTATTTAGATGGTCGTTCATTATACTTGTCTAATGTGGAGATGAATGTTTATTCCATTCGTTGGTTATTTGGTTTGTTAACTGTTTAATGACTTTGTCGCCGTCGTTAAAGGTAAAAGGTGAATTTGGTTTATGATGTTGGTTCTAGTTGAGATGAGGTGGTTCGATGAATGGAATGTGTGATTGTCGGTTGTTTACCGTTAATGGGAGTTTATTTATCTGGTGTTGATGGTTGATTATATGTGCAAACATGTTAATTGCCTGTCGTGGATGTCCAGAAAACAAAGGAGGTGCTGTCGAAATTTGTAATTTTGTGTAAAGTTAGTAATATTCCAAGCTTGTATGGGTTGGGGTGTTACATAGACCTTCAATTACAACCAACCAGGTTAAGAAGGGTGAACGTCATGCCAATCATCAAAGGGTTTTTAACTCCATATTAGAAAAATAAAACCCTAAAGTGACAACCCCTAGTTGTCATAGAAAATGCGGCCTTCACATGTGGATTTGTTGGGCTGGTATTGCATCATTATATTTCCTTCAGGTAAAGTTGGAAATTAGCGTTGACAAAGATTTCCATGAATATATCTTAAACATAGTACAAGTTCCAAGTTGGTGAATGTACCATCATCAACTTTGTGCGGTAATACAAACAAGCTAATCGTATATCTAAAAAATATATTCATCGTGATATATATGATCTTCATTTGTGCTAACAATCGGTCTTATAATCTAAATAAAATGATTGCCAATAATATTTGTCATGAAGATTATAACAGCAACATTTCTATTCTGACTCTAGAATGGGCTTCCACATTTCTAAATACGCCACCTTCATTGTTGAAGAACCTAAAGCAAACGAAAATGTCATTTCAATTCAGTTCACATTGTAGTACAAGCAAACAAAATGCTACACTGAATTCAACTCACCACCATGGAAGCTTAACAGTTACCAGGAGAATCCCCAAATTGCAATTAAGCTTAGTGGCCAGTGCAGTATCATACCCATTCATGTTTGTTCAGGTACTCGAGTGCTACAGCAGAATGAAAGGCAGCTCCAATGGGAAGCACATCCTCATCAATCACAAAGTAGGGGGAGTGAGTTGAATGTATTTTCTCCATGGTACTCTCATTTCCTACTCCAATGGTGAAGAAGGCACCAGCCATTCTTTGTGCATAGAATCCGAAATCCTCTGCACCCATGAGCTGGGGGGCGATCTTGACATTCTCTTCCCCGAGGAAGCTCCCAGCCACAGACTTCGCAAGAGTATACATCCCTTCGTCGTTGATGACTGCCGGATATGGCCTCATCTTCTGCTCCATGAAATCCACGGAGGCAGTGCAGCAATGTACAGATGCCTGCCCTTCTACAATCTTCCACCAACATCAAGATTGAGTTTACTTGGATCAATTGAGCTATCCTACAAAGCAGTTCACGTTGCATAGGAGTTTACCTCTCTGATCCTCTTCATCAGATATGACAAACCTTCATTTGTCATGCTCCTCAAGGTACCACCAAAGGTCGCAGACTCGGGGATAACATTATAAGCTCCACCTCCTTTTACAAAAGTGATAGATACCACCTGAATGTTCAATAGGCAGAGGCACACGTTATTTCAAAATTTTCTTACACTTAAGTTGTTCAGTCTGTAAAGAATGAACTACAAAAGAATTGTACAAAAATCACGTACTGCACCCTGGAGGGGATTGATTTCACGTGCGACGATCTGCTGAAGACTGAGGATGGCAGTGGAGGCAGCTACAATAGGATCGATGGCAACATGGGGACTTGCAGCATGCCCAGCTTTCCCAGTAATTGTTGCTAAGAATCGACCTGATGTCGCAGCAAAGGGACCTGGTCTGGATGAAACAACACCTACTGGATTAAACGGATCAACATGCAAGCCAAAAATGGCTGACACACCATCAAGAACGCCTTCTTCCAAAACATAATAGGCACCAGCATTACCCTCCTCTGCTGGCTGGAAAACAAGCTTCACAGTGCCCTGATGATAGAAACAAGAACCATACAAGTAGTGAATTTTAAAAAAAGAACAACACTTAAAAAACTCACTAAAATATGTGAGTTAATCACAAAGAATAAATTAAAATTAAAAGCTAATGCTTAAAATGTCATTTTTGTAGTATAACACAAACGATGTAGTATTTTGTATTCATTTTTGTGTGATTTTAAATGGTTCCTCTCAGAGTTCTAAATAATTTTTGTACGATTTTTTTGACATTCCAGGACCTCTATTGAGGGGTCATAACTTTTTTTCAGATTAAAATTTTCAGCTACTTTAAACTCAAAAGAACAAGGCAGTACATTGGATATCTTACAGCCATTAGTAGCATGAATGAACACTATCATGTATTCATGTGAGCCCTACCAGTGGCTAAATGAGCGCAAGCACTGTACCCTCAGCCCTCAAACCCATACCCTGCCAATCCGTACAACAACAGCACATGCTTAAGTTTCCCAAATATGATTATTGTATATGTGACACGCATATTGTCATGTCCTTGATAAGTGAAGCTACACTTCACTCTTTCAAATGAAAGCTAAGATTTCTCATTGAATATTCTTCAAATAACGTATGTCTAAAAAGATCCCATCTTCACTATGCAGGAATTTCAGTGTGCACAGACTACAGTTAGCATACGGCATGCAGGTAGTGTTCTACAACAATCCAAATTTCACCATGGTCCAATGAAATTAAAGTTCATATATAATGGTCACATAATACTCTGAGGTCATTCTTCCGAGACTGAAGTAGCTTAGCAGCTCCTAGAAGCATTGTTGTGTGAGCATCATGTCCACAAGCATGCATTTTCCCACTTTCCTGGCTCTTGTATTCCCAATCTACCAATTCCTACCAACAAGAAAATTATCATATCAGATTATTAGGCCATGAAAGCATAACAGTAAGGACTTCGCAAATGACAATGAAAAAACACATGAAAATGTCATAGTAAAGATAATAAATGTATTGGGAATAAGATGAATGATTAACTACATCTCAAGTCCAAGAAAGATTTTGATCAGTTCTTCTTCAATCTTAATTGCTACACAGATGTCTTCCTATTGAACATAAATCAAATTAACACATAGCTGATATGACACCTACAGGTCACACCTTCTCCATTCGACTAAGAGGTAAAAATGTTTTCTTGATTTTCCTTACATATAATGTTTCCCTGATATATATACCCTGTGCTTTTCAAACAAAAATTAAATAGAGAATTTGTCTGTTCATGAATGATGTTCTGTTGCTCTGACAATCTTAGATTTTAATTATGTTAATTCGTTCTGATGGCATCCACATCTATACCTGTATAGTACTCCCTCCGTTCCAAATTATAGGTCGTTTGACTTTTTTGACACGTACTTTGACCACTCGTCTTATTCAAAAAAATTTATAATTATAATTTATTTTTGTTATGATTTAGTCTATCATGAAAGGTACTTTAATAATGACTTGAGTTTTTTCATATTTTCACTAATTTTTTGAATAAGACGAGTGGTCAAAGTATGTGTCAAAAAAGTCAAACGACCTATAATTTGGAACGGAGGGAGTACAATGTAATATATTTCTTTCAATTTGTGGATTAACACACTATTCTTGCCCAAGCATCTTCTATTGATCCAAACTGTTCATTCTCTATGGATATTATCCATTGCAAATCTTTGTACTCATAATTTGATACAACACAAACTGCAACTGCATGTGTACTGTATATTCCATACAAAATTGTGAGATTCTATATGCATCCCTCTATAATAATAGTTGTGAATTTTGATCTTAATCATGCCACGTGAAAGCACGTGCTTCTACCAGTGCTTCACAAAGTTTTATGGTCATGGAAAGAGCGCTGCTTGATTGGTGATGATGTACTGCATCTGCCAGATAGCACAACATAACTGGATAAAATAGTGAGACACATTACAATTTAGAAGTGGTTGTATACTAGAACACATCACAGGAATAGAAAAATGGAATGCCAATGCTAGAATAGCAGAGAAGAGATAAACTAAATGGAGCCCCCATGGTCCATCGAATTGTTATGTGCGCTTAATTTCGTTAAATCATTTCTCAACTTTCTGACTTCCACTTTGGCAAGAGGAAAGGAAGAGGCGCGAATCTTACACAAAGAAATCCCCAAAAGATTTGATTCAGCTATATTAAACCTCACATGATCAAAGGATTCATCTTGCCACTAGAATAATTGTGTGTACCATAAATTTTCCCCTAAACTTGTGCATGGCATTTCAACGATACAAATTTCTACATTTCTTTCTACATTTCAGATTTCCACGATCGGCAGTGAGAAAAGTTCACCTCTAAACCCATCTGTAGCAAAATCCCAAACGGCCACACATCATATAAGGGATGAATCCACGGCGGCCCAAATGGCGCCGCACGGTTCATCGTTGGAAGGAAGACAAGAAACGTACGGACCTGCACGGGGAGCGCGTCCATGTCCGCCCGGAGCGCGACGACCGGCTCCTTGCCGGAGCCGATGGTGGCCACGACGCCGGTCCGGGCGACCGGCCAGTCGTAGGGCACGCCGATCGCGTCGAGCTCGGCGCGCACGAGCTCACTGGTGCGGTGCTCCTGGAAGGCCAGCTCGGGGCGCTGGTGGATGCGCCGCCGCACGCAGCGCATCCACGCGGCGACCCCCGGCGCGCGCGCCGCCCGCAGGAGGTCGTTGGCGTGGACGTCCGCCGCCGATGAGGCAAGCGAGAGGTGGGACACGATTACGAGGAGGAGGAGGAAGAAGAGAGGAGGGGAAGAAGCGGCCATGGCTGGAGAAGTCCGGGGCTGGCTCGGGCGTTCGGCTGGTCAGCTGATTGAAAAGGATGCAGCAGCGCCTCCTTTTTGTTCCAGTCCCCAAAACGTTCCGTTGCAGGAAAGTGCGGCACACCGTACACGAAACGCTACAGACCGTTACAGGAAACTTGCACGTGCCCATCCTTTTTTTAAAAAAAAAAACTTATCATTAAATCAATGTCCATTTTACATAGAGACCCTCACACAATTAGAAAACTAAATTTTTTTTTTCTAATAAGGGTTTATTGGCAAAATTATAACATCCTCGTCTTCATTAACTTTGAGAACCGCCGTAGTAAACCACGCATCAACTTCTCCATCCTCATTCACCATGTGAAGCAGATTTGATAGATCAACATTAAGTAGTTGTGGAGGTTTGAATTTCTAACTCGAGGAACACTTTGAAAAAAGAATAACCAAGGAAAATACACACTCAGCTTGCTCAAACTCATTAAGATCTTCGACGCAAGAAACATATTGGAAACATACGGATCTAGCAAACGAAAAAGGGCAAAACAAGTTTTCCTTTCTCGACTCGATAACTTTACATTTGCCCTCGCCGGATACCTAGACGAGAAGCCCTACTTCCGACCAAATCACCAAGCCGGCCATCATCACCGTTACGCCGACTTAGCCACAAGCCGAAGGTCTTCATCCTCCTCCGTTGTGTCTCCACGACGAGGCCTTTATTTGCTGAACTCTTGACCCTAAATCTTATAGCTGATTATTTGCCAACATTGATAGCCCGAAGGCCACCAGGAGCGAAGACGACGAACAGATCAACATCGGTGTCGAACTCCCTTTTTCTTTTTCAGCTGGCGGCGATGGCTAGGTCACATGCTGCACGGGGCTTCCCTGGTGCCTATCTTACTTTAGGGCCCGGTTTCTCATCCAAAACCGGTGTAAAAAATTATATAGGCTTGTAAATTTTCATGATTAGGGTCAAATCACCACACCACCTTTTGTTTTGAGAGAAAGCTCATAGCACTTTATTACTCATCATAATCAGAGGTTACATGAGTAATACTGATATTTGGTTGGCCATGTACTGGATCAAAATTCCAGAAGTCGGCTCAAACTACACTCATTTTCCACTGGTTTGCTACCAACCCATTTTCTAGCACACACTTACACATCATAGATAAATTGGGGGGAGTGCTCATCCCACTGACCAAAAGCATTCCCTTCCTTTCCCCATCGAGCAACTTTGTAAGCAGCTTCCTCCGTATACCTCTTCCAGTGGTTTCAATCGAAGATCTTGGGTTTGTCCGAAGATAAGCAAGGAGCTCCCTCACTAAAATCACCACACCACTTGAATAGCTTGGTTTTGGATAACTTTTATCAACGGATCTACCCATTACACCAGGAAAAAGGATCTCCTTCTCACTCCCCCACTATTTTCCCAGCAAATGCCGGGCTCGGCCTCCCGGCGAGTTGCGGCTCGAGGTCGCTGGGAGGCAGCGGCTGCGTTCGGGCGGTGGCTGTTACCGAATAAACCTTGTGCCAATTGTAGTCAGTTAGGGTGTTAGTTTTCCGGTTCCTAGTTTCTGGGCGTGGCGAGATGCATGCAGGGGATGGACGCGACTGAGGCGAGTTTTGATTCAGCTGTAATGGCCAGCAAATAATCAGAGCACAAAGGACCAGAAAACGATGCAACTTGTTAGCAGTTGTAGGGTATGTTTGGTTTGTTACTAACTTTGACTAGGCTAGCCTTAGTCGCGCCACATATTTTTAAGGAGTGTGTTTGGTTTGTTGTCATAACTGTGGCTTGCCATACTTCCTTAGCCTTTGACACTACATGTAATACACACTTAGGGCCCGGTTTCTAGATTTTTTTATTTTTACACGCATTTTTCATTTTGTTTCCCTATTTTTCATATTTTCTACAATTTCTTGCACAAAAAGGCAAAACTAGTAGAAATCGTCAATTAATCGCTAAAACCAATGTTTTTTTCAAAAAAACCGTTCTGCTGGGTTTGAATTTTAATTCAGATTCATCCAGCTTTCCCACGGTTTTGTATGGTTTTACTATTTTTTATTAGTTTCTCGCCCAGGTGGAACAACGGTTTCGAGGTCGAAAACAAAATGTAAAACCCTAGGTGTAGATCAGAGAAGTGAGGAGAATGAAGAAGGGTATCATGAAGACTATCTCTTTGTCGTCGTCATATGCGCCCCAACCGTCTAAAGTCAAGGAGATTGAGAAGTCCTATGTTTCTATCGCGCCGTCCTCTAAGGTTTCCTTCCAGGTTGACCTTCTCTAACAGCAGCAGGTTCTGGTTTTGATCTTGTTTCAGACCTCGTTGTTGTTGAGTTCCTCTACTAATGAATTCTTTTCGTCTTGCAATTTCAGCAGAACGGTTGATGGCGCTAGCATTCATCAAAACAGGCACACTGGACACAAATTCAATCTTAGCACCAATATTGCTAGCTAGCTTCACAGACCTTCTAATAGAGACAATCTGACCTTGGTGCTTTGCTAACCAATCCATCTAATTCTTTAGACTCGATAAGGATGAGGTTTGCAAAGAACTCTGCTACATTAGAACTCTTCCCTTTTGATATCAATCTGACCTCGGGGAATATGAGTGGAAAGAAAAGCAACTTCGAACTCCTCCCATGTGATAACATGATCTCTGGGCTGAGCAACACAATTATTCTCCCACCAAGTAGCAGCAACACCAACAAGCTGATGGGCAACAAACTTCACACTCTCTAGGTCATCACAATCGACATGGTACAACTTGTGCTCTATATCCCTGATCCAATCATCTACGACTAAGGGATCAACAAACCTAGAATGAGGAGGGGAGGGCCTAGTACTCATGAATTCTCCAAGCTTTGGCTGCGGTTGCTGAGCAGCTTGCTGAATGATGGATGGCTGTGGATTGGCTAAATGATGAGCTTGACACTGTGCTTGTTACTGCGACAACTGAGGATGCTGAGCAGGATACTCTTGCTCAATTGGAACCTCAAACAATTGCTCTGCTGGAGGAAATGGACCACAAACTTCCACGATCATGGCCACGGCCTCAACCTCGATTTATCTGAAGAGGGGCATCCATTAACAAAAATGAGGAAGGTATGCAACAAAAACTTTATTTGGTGGGTAAAGACTTTTGATTTGAGGAAGATTTGAAAATCTGCAATTTTTTAATTATTTTTTATAACCACTTATACTCGAGTACTATTCAGTACAAGACAAGTGGGGTCTAAAGTCCATGAGAATACGACACACGCGTGCTCGCAGAACGGCCAGAAGATTCAACACCACACTAACTGTCTTATATACAAGCAATAAAATGGGGCACACGTATTTTGATAGAAAATATCATCTGTACGGAGTAGCATGTACAATTGTACTGCACCATATAGACGTTTGTATTATAATAACCCTATCAACCAAACTATGTGAATGAATGGGCCGGAAAGGATAGTCCAACATGTTCCACACATATTTTATAAAAATCGATGCTAATTCCTAACTTAACTAAATCCTAGGCTTGCATGATCTGCGGAATTACACCCTTGACTTCATCTTCGTCGTCTTCAACTCAGCTTAAAATAAGGAGAAGAAATCTTCTAATGAAGCAATGGAAGACGAAGTAAACACTAGGAAGAGGAGAGGACCCATCAATTACCTAAAGATTTAAAAGAGTTTTATTTGTAGAATAAAACCTAATTAGAATGTTCTAGACTAATAATATACATTAGAGTGCGGAGAAGTGACATATTACATTAGTTCAGATTACAAGTCCCGACTAATGCATGTAGACCAAAAGTTAGAAAATAAGTAGTATCCCATTACTACCATAGAAACACACCAATTAGGAAACCGCTAATAGTCTAGAGAACCTTTTGGAAAATCGGCAACACCGACCTATCTTTAAGCTCCTGACTTGCTTGTTGGAATGAGCAGCCCCGGAACCGAGGTAAGTACACTGTGCAAGTACTTACAAGTCTTTCCTAGGTTGAGCCAAATTTTGGGCTTATCCTAAGAAGCTTAGAACTTATTTGTAGAAAGACATTTTACTTAACATTTGAAATGTATTTAAGAAAATAAAGTCATAATTAAATAACCACTCTGAAAAGAATCTTGATCAATGATAATAATGAACAAAACTCGGCTCCGGTTCTCACAACCAGCTAAACAACGGAACAACTAAACAACGACACCAACGTCGGAACAAACCTTGTACAAGTCAAGTTAATTAAGGTGAATTCTACACTGTGAAATCCCCTTGTCCGCGCTTAACCATGGGCATGCCCATTCGATTGGTTTTACTCTGCAAAGGTTGTACGCTTTACCCATATGGCACAACAAGCTATGTCGAGGCTTCTTAGATATACACACTAGTCCTGGGTTCTATGATAATTGTAGCCCAACATTCCATGTGCTGTGTTGTGGTCTAAAGGAGTTAACCGTTGTTGCAGGTGCTGCCCATTGATCCATTACCGGGCACTCATGGACCCCATGAAAGATGCCACAACATACTCCCCCACACAAAACACCAGGAAAAAGATAGCTCCAATTTGTGCCCAATGATGCTAGCAAGCATATGGAATTAGCTAAGTTGTCCCATTCCCACATGTGGTCATACGGTATAATACTCGGTAAAGTAATCACAGGGTTCAATCCTTAATTCTCGGAGCTGTGGACCAACCACAAACCAAATCTCGTGCACGAAGACATCCACCAAAAAACCAACCGCTCTCGATCCCAACTATTGGTTGGTCAAATTTTAATTACATGTGATTCAACACAACCTAACCACCAGAATATCACTTAACATCCGTGTCGGTGACAATTAATAAACGTAAAACAACTTTTCCTCACGGCCAAGCAGTGCTAAGCCACTAATCCCTAAAACATTTTTGGCATACAATAATAAACCTAATGGTGCATTATGAACAGTGGATGCATATTGCCGAATGTAACATGCAATTAGGACCATCTAGGTTAAATTATCGCATAGCTAATCAACATAACAAATTTAGCGAAATCTATAAAAACTGGGAAAGGGGAATGACCTGCCTTTCAGGTACTCTTGGTCTTGCTGGATGTCGGCAGCATCGGGTACACTCCTTCGTCTCCTGCGTATTCTAGTGCATGTAAAATGAGGAAACCACAATAAATAACCAAAAGCAGTATGATATAATATGCAACAGTAAATTATATAAAAATTACTAGAGGAAGGTGGAAATTTTAGAAATTTTTAGGAACTGGAATCGTCGGATTTTGAACTCTGACAGAATCGCAGCCAAATTGGGAAGGAAGACATTCATTGGAAAATTCAGATAATTAGAAAAATGCACCATCACAGGCATTAAAAATTCCCCATCCCCATCCCCGTTCAGGTGGCGGGGCCCTGTGAAAATTACACAAAAGGAAAACACTTATCACCATTTTTTCCCTAAAATCATGTCAAGAGAGAAGAAAAAATAGAATAAGCATGCTTTTGAGATTTGATTGATGCATATATGTAAATATGGATATAATGGGCTAGATGACATGTTTGCGACATCCTAACATTTCAAATAGATTAAACTAATTTTGGGTCCCCGTGGGGAAATTTTTTCCCGTCCCCACCATCCCCGATGGGGAATAGTTTTTCCCCATTTACATCCCCGCGGGGTTAATTTCTCCCCATACCCATCCCCTAATAGAGGAATTCTCCACTGAGGATCGAGGAACGGGTCCCCATTGCCACCCCTAGGGCCGACGCGACCGTGGGATCCAACGAGGGGAGAGAGAGACACCCCATCGAAGCTTGGAAATTACATGAAGTACTTCCAATGCATGGAAATTGGAGAAAAAACCCTTGGAATCTACATAATTCACCGAATATTGAATTTTTGGTATTTAGCATGTCGGAAATTTAGTTTTGGCATATGTTTTTTTTTGCTTTAATTGCATTATTTCTACTATTAATTATATCTTGGCAATTACACTTTGAATTCGCTATTATAATTGGAAGTGAAGATTATGCATTTCTAAATTGGCATTGTGTCGGGGATAAGATAACGGCCCATTGCCATAGCTCACTCCCTGACGGCCCAATCGAACAGCCTACCAGGGCCCAGCTCCCTGGAAGGTTCTATCTGGCCCATGAGCATCTTGCCGAACAGCTTCCTGACTGGCGAGATGCGTAATGGCCAAGGAATCGTGTTTGAGTCCGTCTCGAACAAGAGTTCCGCATGACTACGTGAAGACCCGGACGTTGGTTTCCCGGATTGGAGCGGGCGTCGTGATCCTCAAGACTAGGAGTATGCCTTATCTGCCTCGGGATGTATTTGGCATGTATGAGTTCGTTACGTACTCGTAGTTAGCCCGGCCCGATGTTCTCTCGGTAGGTTGGTTTGCTCAGCACTATATAAACAGGGGCCCTTTGGCGTTTAGGGGGATCCCTGGCATCGAGTTTTACATCTTAGCATCTGGCTTAGAGCTTTGGCACTTATACACGCATAATCTCGCCGAGACTTGTTCATCTCGTCGAGCCACCTCTTGTATTCATCTTTGATATATAAGAAAGGCTGGACGTAGGGCTATTATCTCTCCGAGAGGCCCGAACCGGATAAAACCCCGCTCTGCTTCGTTGTTGTTCGTGGTTGTTCGGCGTGTCTCCTATCTCACTTTTAAAGAACCTTAGCGACTTGAGATCGTTATCTCAATCGTCGACAGCTGGCGCCGACCGTGGGGAGCTCGCAGATCGAACATGTCGAACTCTATCAGCGACTAGGAGATTCTTCCTGAGGACTACGACTCAGAAGGGCAGGATGTCTCTTCCCCGCCGATCGGATCGATCCTTCGATCTTGATCGCCTTCCAGATCTGGTTCCCGGCTCCATGCTCGGGCTGGATCTCTTCGCCAGTGCGGCTCTTCGCGCGCGGTTCGTCCCGCGATGAGCTCCGTGCTCGGGTTTGGATCACTTCGCCGGCAGCTCTTCGTCCGAGACGCGTTCGTCCCCGCGACGAGCTCCGTGCTCGGGGCTCGATCAAAACTCCTTCGAGCCCGGGCTGTTCGCTGGCAATGGATGACGGAGAGAGGCGACTAACGCTTGGAACATCGACCCGACCGTAAGTTCCTCGTGTAGGTCTTTCGCTTCCTAGGTTCGCTTTTCTCAAATTTCGCGCCTTAGTTCGCCCAAGTCTCTCTGGCGCCATGTAAAGTTCAACCCATTGAACGGTGAATGTTCGCGACCCCGCGCCCTCCTCACCACTTGTCTTCTCGGACTACTCTTTCTCTCGGTAACACTTGATGGTCGCCGGTCTTGCGAACTCTTGCCTCCGCAATATTAAGGGTTTTCCCTGTCCGTATCTAGCTTCAACAAGTTCCTAAACTCAGAGTTGCGTAACACGGCATCCAGCCTTGCGGCTAAGCCTGCTCTCGTAAGCCCTCCGTGGCAGAGGCACTTACCGCCACGGCACAACCACTTGGCAAAGCTCGCTCGTAAGCCCTCTGCGCGCAGAGCACTTTCCATGTTCGGTTATCTTCGAATCGCCTAACTTACCTTAACGAAAGCGCTTCTCGAACGAGTCGATCGGGATACGGTGTCGCTCTAACTCTCTACGCACGTGCTTGAAGTCGCAAATTCAGGTCTTCATGCATCGTCCGTCTTTGGGGCTAAGCGTCGCTCTTTCTCTTATGCACTGCTCGAGTTCGCAAACTCAGTCCTCGAGTAGCCGCACTGTGGCCGCCGGGAGTTAGGCTAAGCGTTCTACCGCTTTCCCAAAACTTTCTAGCGCTGTCGCCTTGCTCTTGGTTTCATGTTCGTCCTTGTCTTTTCTTTGCTCTTTTTGCGGAAAAGCTGCTCGTCGACTCTCGCTCGATTCAAGCGCTGCTCGGCGGTCTTGAGTCGCTCGGTCGGCTCCCGAGGCTGCCTCTCCTCGGTCGATTGGGACTCGAGCTGAATTTCGGCAACCCCGGTACGTTTTCAGTTTTTCAGTTCCTTTCCTTAGCGTTGGTTTTCCAAAACCTCGTTGGTCTTTCACTCCTATAGCGCTCCCCGCGTACGAGCATGTCTTTTTATCTGACAACGACCTGTACGGCTCCGGTTAACCGAAGCGGTGCACCACCGATGGAGTTCTGTCCACCGTAAGCCGATTCTCATCGCAATGGGCACTCCTGGCGCTGGTTCCGCATCCGCCGAGGCGACACCAACGCTGCACGGGTCCATGCCCGGATAAGATTTCGCCTCGCACGTTTTGTCTGCGGCTAAGGTCCCGATCGCCTTCCCTGGTTAGCGGTCTTAGCCACAGCGGGGCTGCACTTGCCCGCACACGTCTTCTTTATCCATGCTACGTCCTTCCTGGCACGGTAATCCAGAGCAATGCACCACCAACGGAGTCCTGCCCACCGTAAGCCGATTCTCATCGCAACGGGCACTCCTAGCGTCGGTTCCGCATTCGCCGAGGTGACACTAACGCTATCGGGGGACGTACCCGAAAAAATTATGTCTTGTGCGGGTAGGTCGTCTTTTGCGTGTTTTCCAAAATTCGCTTTGCTCTTCTTAGAGCCTTTTCTTGCTCTCTTTTTCCCCTTGCTGGCTTGTTTCTTGTTTGTCTTTTGCAGAAAATACAGAAACGGGGAACGTCAGACTCCGGTGATGGTCGCGGCGAGGTTCCAGGCTTCCCCACCAAAACCGATGTCTGCATCCCTCTCTTCCCGGGTTTGCTCCGCGCATGCCCTAGGACTGATTCACTTCACCGGCGTATGATTTCTTACCTTTACCCGGCACTGACCTTCACAGTTCGGCTAAGTCAAGGTAGTGCGCCACCAACGGAGTCCTTCCCACCGTAAGCCGATTCTCATCGCAACGGGCAAGCCCATCGTAAGCCGATTCTCATCGCAACGGGCACTCCAAGCGTCGGTTCTGCACTTGCCAAGACAACGCTAACACTGTCGCAAGGAATACGTCATGGGTAAAGCGTTGATTTCACACGTTCTCTTGCGGTTCGATCAGATCGGGTTGTGATTCACCTCGCACCGGCGGTTCTTCGTCCGGGCGCGATTCGTCCTCGCGACGAGCTCCGTGCTCGGGGGCTGGATCACCTCGCGCCGGGCAGCTCTTCGCCCGGGGCGCACCTCTGGTTCCCGCGACGAGCTCCGTGCTTGGGGACTAGATGGCCTTTGACCGGGTACGTCTTCACCTGGTCGCACTTTCTGGTCCTTTTAACGAGCTTCGTGCTCTGGGACTGGATCTCTTTACCTAGTTCCTTCGACGAGCTCCGTGCTCTGGGACTGGGTCACCTTTCCCATTCGTATGCATTATCTGCTCCTAGCACACGATCTACGTCTGGAGGCACATCACCTTCGCTCCTGAGCACGACGTTTGCTCGAGAGCGCAATCTCTATTTCCTCGGACAAGCTCTAGCCCGAGAGGTGGTTCCCCTATCTTTTCCTAGGCATCTGAATGCCTGGATGCAGCAGCACGAATCCATCTCGTGACTTGCTATGTTTATTCTCCCGGAAGATCTGATCTTACCGGATGCGGTGGTACGCTCTTCACTACTAAGAATCCAATCCCTTCTTGATGACGTTCAGCCTCAAGGAGATGATTCACCTCACTTCTTCCGTTTTTTGTATCGAGGGCTGGGTACTCTGCTCGGACAGAAGTTGCTTCCTGTTCGACGCAACAGAGTTGCTCGGCGCCGGACAGGTTTGTTCGGTTCCGAACAAGTCTTGTTCGGTTGAACCATAACCTGTTCGGTCGTATGTTGCACGTCTTTGTAGCAGCAAGATTACCCTCTTCGTGACTTGGAGTCTCAAGAGGATGACCCCACTCTAGTGAGTCCTTCCACTTGAGTCTCGGGGGCTAGCTGTCGGGGATAAGATCACGGCCCATTGCCATGGCCCACTCCCTGACGGCCCAATCGAACAGCCTACCAGGGCCCAGCTCCCTGGAAGGTTCTATCTGGCCCATGAGCATCTTGCCGAATAGCTTCCTGGCTGGCGAGATGCGTAATGGCCAAGGAATCGTGTTTGAGTCCGTCTCGAACAAGAGTTCCGCATGACTACGTGAAGACCCGGACGTTGGTTTCCCGGATTGGAGCGGGCGTCGTGATCCTCAAGACTAGGAGTATGCCTTATCTGCCTCGGGATGTATTTGGCATGTATGAGTTCGTTACGTACTCGTAGTTAGCCTGGCCCGATGTTCCCTCGGTAGGTTGGTTTGCTCAGCACTATATAAACAGGGGCCCTTTGGCGTTTAGGGGGATCCCTGGCATCGAGTTTTACATCTTAGCATCTGGCTTAGAGCTTTGGCACTTATACACGCATAATCTCGTCGAGACTTGTTCGTCTCGTCGAGCCACCTCTTGTATTCATCTTTGATATATAAGAAAGGCTGGACGTAGGGCTATTATCTCTCCCGAGAGGTCTGAACAAGGATAAAAATCTCTGTCTCCTATTCGTTGTTGTTCGTGGTTGTTCGGCGTGTCTCCTATCTCACTTTCAAAGAACCTTAGCGACTTGAGATCGTTATCTCAACCGTCGACACATTGTGATGCGCACGGGGTCGGCCCGATCTTTTGGTGAGACTCGTAGGGGTAATTTCAATCTGGTCGGAGAGGCGACCTTGACGATCCGGCTACCAACCTCTCAAGGATGAGAACCCGACAATCACTAAACCACAAAACCTGCTCGTTATCAACCACGCCAAGAACGCGATTGACCTGTCCACGAAGGGACGCTTTCACATAGCGATCGAAGAACAAGCAAGAAACAGGTAAATGCAATCTCAAATTGCAAAATAGGGATTAAGCACTTGATAAATATGAGGTTCGATAACTCGATTCGGGTGGTCTAGTCGACACACGCAAATTCGAGAGGGGACGCACACGGGGTCTACCAACAACACAACCAAACCTAAGTCACATGCAACACAAGGCAACTATTTGGAAATATGGGCAACAAAGAATTTTTGTGTTGGTTGTTTCCACGGAAGAAAATCAGATGGAATCATGGAGTGCGCTGCTGCATGCAACATATATATGGTAGGTGCAGCCAAACGGAATTATCACAAAAGAAGAAGGCTAATTATGGCAAGGATTTCAGAATTGATTGTTGATTGATCTCTTTTTGGATGGACGCAAAATAAGAAAGGCACCAATCGGAGGATACAGCTAGCAATTTCTACGATGTGGAATTCTTTCCTGGTCTCTTCACGGCTCATGCATGCAACAGAGAGATTTGGTGGCTGGACATATAGCAAATCGTGTACAACAAGCAGCAGATGGAACGGCAGAGTTGAGGTTGGCAATACACGGCTGCTGCAAATTGGGATTTTTTCCAGGTTTTCAATTTAGTACGTAGATCCAAAACAAATGACACGGCGGATCACGCAAAGGGATGGACAGCAACTAACGACACATTAACACATGAATTAAAACTTGATAAAGCAAAACTAAGAACAGATCTAGGCACAAAGGGTTTGGTATGATGGATGATGACGAACACAAATATTTTTGCGGGGCTTTTTCTGGACTATAGGTATGAAAACACGAATCTAAGATAGAAAAATTCTCACCAGGCAACCGTCGCTCTGATACCAAATGATGCGCACGGGGTCGGCCCGATCTTCTGGTGAGACTCGTAGGGGTAATTTCAATCTGGTCGGAGAGGCGACCTTGACCATCTGGCTACCAACCTCTCAAGGATGAGAACCCGACAATCGCTAAACCACCAAACATGCTCGTTATCAACCACGCCAAGAACGCGATTGACCTGTCCACGAAAGACGTTTTCTGCAAGCGATCGAAGAACAAAAGTTCGATTAGAATGATAGAAAGGCCACGAGGGTGGGGAAAGAAAAATCAAATCTTTTAAATTAGTTTCGCAATTTGATTTTTCTAATAGAATAGAATCTATTCTAATTTGTATATTGAATTTGATTTCAGATATTTTATATAATAAAGAGAAAATACGAAGCAAGAAACAGGTAAATGCAATCTCAAATTGCAAAATAGGGATTAAGCACTTGATAAATATGAGGTTCGATAACTCGATTCGGGTGGTCTAGTCGACACACGCAAATTCGAGGGGGGACGCACACGGGGTCTACCAACACACAACCAAACCTAAGTCTAAACAGCGACGACTATGAAATATATAGGTGGAGTGGCGGCCAAGGGGGTCCCCTGGTCGTTCTAGGGTTCCCCTAGGGCGTTCTCCACCTGGGCCTAGGTCCGACATGTGTACAAGGCCAGGGTTGGCCCAACTAGGTGACGCAGCACCTTGTTTCATTGATTCCCGTTGCTTTAGGATGAATTTGGAGCTGGGACCAGATCCGTTGGAAAGATCTCGTCGAGAGCTTGTCCGTGCGTACCAAGAACGTCGAAAACGGAGTCCATATGTGGCCTGAGCATCCGTTTGAAGTTGGGCTGCGCGTAGACGAGCGAACCGAAGTCGCGGAAGAATTGGCCTTCCTCTTGGGCCTTGGAGCAATGTGACTTGTTCGGCCTTAGCAAATGCTGTGGGTGGAGATGCACCTTTCTTAAATTCATCTTGAGCTTGGGGAGGCGGCCAAGGCGGAGGCCGAACTGCTGGGGTGACGATGCAATATTAGCACGTCGAGCTTGTGTGTTGCGTATACGACCGGGCCAAGGTGGTGGTCGATGAAGCCATGCTGAAGGATCCATCATAGTAGACATGGATGTAGCGGAAGGAGTGTTGATCTTGTCCATATAGATGATGTCGTCATCACATTGGCATGTTATAATATGACATACTGGAATACATCAGATTTATTGCATTTATGAATTATGTCATGCACCACTTCCTATTAGATTACAAGTAGTAATTTTATGCAATAATTTTGAAATATATATATATATATGTCAGGTATCATGTAACCGACGTCACCCCTGTTTTCGCCATCACCGTCGCCGCCTCCGGCCTTGGTCCGCCTTGTGTGGCTGCCATACTTGTTGAACAACTAGGTGTCGCAATAGTTTCATACTTCGATAAAATATCTTTAATCGTACTCGGTTCGATTCGTATTCGTGACCGACAATATCCGATCCTGTATTCGTATCCGAAATATCTGTATCCGTATCCGAAATATCTGTATCCGTATCCGAATCCGATTCCGAGAAAAAGTTACGAATAAGGATATGATTAGCCATTGTCCGATCCGATGCGGACCGTTTACAGCCCTACTAAAGATGATGCAGGAAAACCAAATACGCTGCCCCACGCCATCTCCGCTTGGATCAATAAGTTTGGGCAAATCGGGCAAGCCTAGCCGAGATGAAGCGGGAACAAAAACAATCTTAGTAAAATACTTCAGATCTTGCATGTCCTTCCAAAATGAATAAGAAACATGTATGTCCTTCGAAAATGAAAAAGAAACATGTTCGCGTATAATTTGATACGTTTTTTTTTTCTCACTTTTGTGTAGAAAAAAAACCTGAACCAAGAACTGGTTTACGTCGAGACTCTACAACCCAACCAGACCTAGACATGATGCCCTGGGATCCTCTACCGTAGCTGCCACCCATCGTGAGGTGGGGTGCAGTTCGGGCAGAGGACACGAGTGCTAGGACACGATCTAGTGTAGTTCGAGGAAATTGGATTTTTGCCTCAGTTGATGTGCCTTGATTTTTTACCCAAAGTTAGTGTGTCTTATTACTTTTGCCCTATGTAGACCAAATGTGAATTGTTTTGCCCACAAGGGATTTTCTAAAAAAATGCCACATCTTCTCATCGTGCCTCGCTCGGGGGCGACGTTTCGTTTGTCCGTTCCACGTGCACAACAGGCGAGACCCACGGGCCATGGCCGCGCCGCCCTCCCCGCCGCTGCCGCGTTTTGTGGCCGCGCCGTCCTCCCCGCCAGCGTCCTCCCTGGATATTGTGGTAATTTTTTAAAAAACCTTATGTGGACAAACAATCCGCGCCTGACCTACACAGTACAAAAATAAGAAGGCACATCAATTTGGGGGAAAAAACCATCCTCCTCGTGTAGTTCCCATCCCTGGGAATTATTGAGCGGTGATCCCGGCCAAAGTTTCCAAACAAGCTCAACTGATTCCTCCCGTCTCTACGTCAGCGCCAGCGGTACGGCCTCTTCTCCACGACTCGAACAACTCGTCCGCCTCCTCTCTCAAGTCTCGACCAGCAGTCCACGCTCCCTCCCCTCCCGTCTCCGCTTCCCCACCAAGTCGCGTCCATCTCCATCTCCGCCTCCGCTGCCTTCCCCTCTCGCCGGCGGGCTCCTCCGCCTCGCCCCGCCCGTTCTCACGCCCAGAGATCCGGGCCTTTCTTGGTAACACTCCCTGCTTCTTGACCACTCTAGCCCCGCGATCCCATCCTCTTTCCACTGTTCTTGCCTCCCGCGTGGACGCGTCGTGGGCGTGCCGCGAGTGGGGAGGCGTGGTCGGAAGGTTGTGATTTGGGGTCGTGGTTTGGTTGATTTGGTTTCTTTTTTCTAGTTTTGTAGCAAAGCTGGGCTGATTGGTGCCGGCTGAGGTGATGAATTCGAGGCCGGTGGTGCTCGTCTTCCTCCTGCTCGTGCTTGTCGTCACGTCGCAGTTCGAGTGGAAGCAGCAGATTGGGGACGCCGCCGACGCCGACCCCGCCGCGGCCCGCCTGCGGCAGCAGGTGCTCGCCAAGGAGGAGGCCGTCAAGGAGAAGGTGAGACACTGAGACCACCGGACAAATTCTCATTTTGCTAGCTGAAATTCATTATAGTTGTTCTGTGGGCGCCACCAAGATTAGCAAGGTACCCTAGTTAGGTGCATTCTTTTGCTAGAAGCAACCCAAAAAAATCTATCATGTTTGGTCACATTTCCCCTCTGTCAAAGTAGTCAATTTCATATATGATACGATCTAAATTAAAGTCAAATATGGATGAAAACTGGAGCAGCCATACACCATTTTACAAACTAGCCAACTCATGTTAGTTTATGATTGTTTTCAAGAAAAAAGTGTCAATTTGGTACCTCAACTATACCCGTCGGACGGCTTTGGTCCTTGAACATCAATACCGGATTTGTATCCTTAAACTCTTAAAACCAGACTTGGCTAGTCATTTGACCGGTCAAAACGGTAGTTTTGAGGTTTTCGCTGACGTGTCTGCTGATGTGGCAGATTTCTTCTGCTTGGACGCCATTTGAGGCTACCACATCGTTGCCACATGGCTGCTACATCAGCAAAAAGTATGCCAGATCTGCCATGTAGGCTGCAACTCCACCGAAAACCACCGTTTTGACCAATCAAAGACTAGCCAAGTCTGGTTTTGAGAGTTGAAGGACCTGACAAATCCGGTATTACTGTTCAGGAACCAAAGTGGTCCGACGGGTATAGTTGAGGGACCAAATCGACACTTTTCCTTGTGAGGAATATATGGTAGAGAGTGTTTAAGATCAACATGTTTATTTTCCATTTTTAAGCATATAATCCGTCCGGTTCTAGAAAACTTGACATTTTTAGCTACTACAAACTAGCCAAATTATGTTAATTTATGATTTTTTATTGTGAATAATATTTGATATATATTGTTAAGACCAACATGTTTATTTGCCATTTTTAAGCAGGTGCGACCTCTAGTTCTAGAAAACATGACATTTTAGACTCGTCCTAACGTGGTTATTCAAAGGCACAGGGAAGGCAACAAATAATAAATCTATTGCTTAACTTTATTAGATGGCCGGCTATGCCTTTTATACTCAAGGCTGCAGCAAGAGATTACAATCTAACAAACTTTAACTAAGAGATAAGATTTATCTCTAACTAACTAATTAATAGATAAGCTATCTATTACTCATCGAGACTAGCTGGTTGGACTGGACCTGGTGCGGAGGATGAACCAGGACCAGGTCCTGCAGCTGTCCTCTTCCTCCTTGCATAGACTTGGCCAAACCCAAACCTGACAGAATTAGTATGTTAAACTATGTCTCACTCTCACCTGAATCATGTAATATCCCAAGTGTTCCGTAAAATTTTGAGCCGTTGAATAAAACATTTTTTGAAGAAATAAAATTAGTTTTTATAAGAACAAAATTTCCCTATTTATATCTAAATAATTTTTTGCCTGGCCCCTTTTCCTTCTCTCTCCAGCCATTCACCAAAAAGTCAACCCACCAATCAGCCTCTACCCATTCTTCCTCTTCTTTCCATTCTTCTCTCTGTCTCTCTCTTTTCTTTCCAACATAGAGCTGCTGCTCTTGTTTGCTCGTGTTGTCGGGGTGCTCCCGGGCTGTACAAAAAGGAGGCACCCTCCATGACCTCCATGAGGGGGAAGCTTGGGAGGTGCCCTAGAGAGGGGATCCTAGCATGGTGAGGAGGAGATATATAGAGAGAGAGAGGGGAGGGAGGGATGATTGAAGTGTATTATTGGGATGAATGATTGAAGTGTATTGTTGGGATGAATGATTGAAGTGGATTACTGGGATGAATGATTTGGGAGAGAAGTCGTACAAGGCCCTTAGGGCAAGATGGAGGTTCTCCTCATATTGACCCTGAACCCTAGCCCTCCAAGGGGCATTTTAGTACATTTGTATTAAATGGTAGGGTACAATCTCTTATTTACAATGTACGGCCTTTAGTGATCCTAAGGAACGGGGCACCTCCTGGCCCCAGCTACAACAGTTTGTGCCTCGCCATGAGGTCTTGGGTGGAAGGAAACCTTGCAATCTGAATCTGTGTTGTGTTTCCCCTCTCCCTTCTCCCTCCTTTTCCATTTTCTCACTGTGTCGTTTCCTATATTATTGACTGTGACCATGAGATTTGTGGATTTGTCCCACCCAAAGATTGCACATTGTGTATTTTCCCTCGTTGTTAATGGTACTTTGTACAGGGTCTTATTTGCATTTTCCCTTTGCCTGTACCTTGTACATTTAGGCCCATTGGCCCACTGGAATAGATGCTGCCCATCTATCATGGTATTAGAGCCATGGACCTAAAGCCTAGCTCCCCTTAGGGGTTCCTCCACAGCAGCCGTCGTCGCCGGGTTCTGGCATCGCCGTCGGCGACCTCTGCCGCCGTGCCTCCTCTTCTTCCTCTTCTCTTCCTCCTCTTTCCTCCTCGCCAGATCCGAGCCGCGCCAGATCTGAGCCGTCTCCTCGCCAGATCCACGCCAGCGTCTGCCGCCTTCTGTCATTGCGTGTCGCGCCACCTCGCTTTCACCGACGCAAGCGTCGAGCCGCCCCACCTTCTTTGTCGCGTTGCCAGTAGCCTTTGCCGCCGCCAAGGTCACACGCACGCATTCCGGGGCCCGCCATCAGAGGCCCCCAGAATGCTGTCTTTTTGCTCCGGCAGCGCCATGCCGCTTTTTTGCATAGTCTTTGGAGGCTACCGCCAAGACTATTGTCCGGCGACTCACTGTCACCCTCGCCGCCTCTTCATGGCAAGCTCAGTAGGCGCTGGAGCTGCTTCCCCGGCTGGCCTCTCTGGCTTGATGCAGCTCCCACAAGTGGTCTTTGATAGGACAAAGTATCGGTTATGGGCCCCCATGCGTCGTGTGTCTCGACAGTCATCGTCGTTGGGGTCATCTCACCGGGTCCACTATGCGGCCTCCTACTCCGATTACTCCAGAGGAGCCTTGGCCTGCTGTAGATGGCGCCCTTGTTTCTGATGCCGCTAAGGAATCCTATGACAAGGCTGTGGAGCAATATATTGCAGATGTCGAGACATTGGAGGCCTGGCAGGCGAACGAGGCACGTGCTATTGCTATCCTCATTGGCAGCATGAAGGTTGAGCTTGGATTGGATCTTGTCAGTTTGCCCTCCTCGCATGAGATGTGGACACATATGCAGTCTCTCTATGAGCCGAGCAGTGATGCACTCTACACTTCGTTGCTAGACCTTGCTATCTCGCTTGCTCAGTAGGACAGTATCGAAGATGACTGCTATCATCAGATCACGGATGTGTAGCGTCTGCTTGACTCACATGGTCCAGACTACTGCCGTGCTTCTCGCTGCTGTCTTCTACGTCAGGCTGCTGAGCGACATCGTCGCCTATTCGAGTTCTTTAGGCGCCTTAGGCCTGAGTTTGAGCATCTTCGTGCTCAGCTCTTGGCTCGCTGGTCGCAGCCTTCACTGGTCGAGGCCTCTTACCCTGGTTCGGGCGGAGGAGACTCGCCTTCATGGTGGTCTCTCGATCGCCCCGTCCGTCCTCGCCGCTCCTGCAGCTTCGGCGGCGCCAGTCTCTACTACACCCTCGGCTGGCGCTGCCCTTCTTCCTCGACACCTGCAGGAGCCACTGCTGCAGTTGCTCGTTCTCGATCTCATCGGCTTGTCTGCAACTCATCGCAGCGGTGCAGCCATACCATTGGCCCGCAGTACGGCCCTCGAGAACCACATGAGGGGCACAAGTGGATGCCTTTGAGGCGAGTCCCATCGGTAGTCGCGACTCTTCCTTCGTCGCCTGACTATGTTCGCCTGCTTCACGACATCAGTCAGCGCCTGGAGCGTATCGAGCGCCGTGATGCTCGCCCAGTCTCATCTTTTGGCACCGTCAGCCTAGCCACCAGCCTGGCTCAGGTATATCGCAACCCTAGATTCTCGACTCTGGGGCTTCCTTCCACATGACATCTGATCCTACCTTTCTTGGCCCTTTGAGCTCACCTATTAATTCTGTGTCCATCAAGACAGCAGATGGCACACGTCTTTCTGTCACTGGTTGGGGCGCTCTTCATACTTCATCTTTTTATGTTCAATTCATTTCATATGTCCCTTCTCTTGATATGCAGCTTATTTCTGTCGGTTAGCTTACTGATCACCATTGTCGTGTTATACTTGATTTTGATCATTGTTCCATTCAGGATCGTCATACGGGGACTTTTCTTGGCACTGGCCGCCGGCTCCGTGACTCCCCGCGTCTTTGAGCTCGGTAACCTTCGCTTCCTCCGCTCGCTTCTACCGTCTCCGGTTGCGGTCGTCTACTTTCCTCGATGCCATCGCTTTCACTACCACCGCCTTCACCAGTTTTGCTCAGTGGCATCATCGGTTAGAGCATGTGTGGGTCCCGTCTTTCTTCTTTAGTTAGTCGTGGTGTCCTTGGGAAGGTTTCTGCTGATACTTCCCTGACCTCCTGTATTGGTTGTAAGCTTGGTAAGCAGATACAGCTTCCATATTTTACTAGTTTCTCTGTGTCTTTTCGACCTTTTGATTTAGTTCACTCTGATGTATGGGACCCAGCACCCTTCGTGTCGAAAGGGGCACCGTTGATATGTCATCTTTGTTGATGATTATTCTCGATATACTTGGATCTATCTTTTGACATCTCGTGCTCAGGTGTTGCCTGCTTTCAAGACCTTCTCTGCTATGGTTCACACTCAGTTTGGTTCTCTTGTTCGTGTCTTTCGCGCTGACTCTACTGGCGTGTACTTGTCTCATCTCTTCGATAGTACCTTCTTGAGCAAGGCACGCTTCCACAGTATTCCTGCACTGGTGCCCATGCTCAGAATGGGGTTGCTGAGCGCAAACATCGTCACGTCCTTGAGACAGCTCGTGCTATGATGCTTGCTTCTTTTGTTCCTCATTTTTGGGGTGATGCTTTCTTTACAGCAGTCTATCTCATTAACATTTAGCCCTCAGTTGCCCTTGGTGGTGCCACCCCCTTCGAGCGACTTTTTGGCTACGCTCCTCCATATAGTCATTTTCGCTCTTTTAGCTGTGTTGTCTTTGTCCTCCTTCAGCCTCGTGAGCGCACAAAGCTGATTGCTCAATCAGCGAAGTGTGTTTTTCTTGGTTATGACTCTGAGCACAAAGGTACTCGTTGTTGGGATCCCGCTGCTCGTCAGATCAGAGTATCCAGTGACGTCATCTTTGATGAGTCTCATCCTTACTTTACTCTTGATCCGTCCCCTCATTCTCAGTCGTTTGCTGACTCACTCTCTTTCCTTACCCTACTAGATCCCTTGTCTTTTTCTCAATTCGGATCATACTTGCCTACTTCGACAGCACCACCACCATCACCTTCTCTACCACCTCCTTTGCCGACATCGCTTTCTGCACCATCACCACCGCCATCACTACCACCTCCTTTACCGACACCGCTTTCTTCACTACCACCACCGCTACCACCTTCCTCTTTCCCACCACACCTCCCTTCCCTATTTCTCATCCATCTATTCGTGTCCATTACTCTCGTCGTCCACCTCTTCTAGTTCTCCCTCCATTCTAGGACCAGCTCCTTTTTCGGTTCCCGAGTCCTCCTGACACTTCCACACCTTCTGGGGACTCTCCTGTCTCTGTTTTGGAGTCTTCCCCAGCTCCACCTTGGTACGCTCTTCGTGATCGGTGCACGATTCCCAGTCCTGATTGTTATGGCTTTGCTGCTCCAGCTACCTCTACTTCTGAGCCCACTTCCTTTCGTGATGTTGTCACTCATCCTGAGTGGCCGTTCGCTATGGCTGAGGAGCTTGCGGCCCTAGAGCGTACCCACACTTGGGACCTTGTTCCTCTTTCTTCTGTGACACCCATCACCTGCAAGTGAGTCTACAAGATCAAGATTCACTCTAATGGTTCTCTTGCGCGCTATAAGGCTCGTCTTGTTGCTCGTGGTTTTCAGTAGGAGCCTGGTTTGGACTTTGGTGAGACTTTTGCCCCTGTTGCCCACCGGACCACTGTTCACTCTTGTGGTTGTTGCATCAGTCCGCCAGTGGACCATATCCCAGCTTGATGTGCAGAATGCCTTTCTTCACGGTCAGCTGCGTGAGGTCTACATGCACCCACCTCCTGGCTACTCTGTTCCTGACGGTCATGTCTGTCTTTTTCGTCGCTTTTTTTATGGACTAAAGCAGGCCCCACGTGCCTGGTTTGAGTGCTTCACCTCGGCTTTGTTGCGAGTCAGCATGACCCTGCTCTCTTTGTTTACCAGTCTTCTTGTGGTCGGACACTTCTTTATGTGGATGATATGCTTATTACCGAGGATGATCCTCAGTTTGTTGCCTTTTTAAGGCGCACCTCGGTGAGCAGATTCAGATGTTCGATTTGGGTCCTCTTTGATACTTCCTTAGGATAGAGGTTAGTTCCACACTTCAGGGCTACTATCTCTCTCAGCGGAAATAGATTCACGACCTCCTTGATCGTGCCTGTCTCACTGATCAACGCATGGTTGACACTCTTATAGAGCTTCATCTTCAGCTTCGTCCCACAGATGGTGACCCTCTCGTAGATTCTTCTCGCTATCGCCACCTTGTTGGGAGTCTTGTTTATCTTAGTATTACTCGTCCTGACATCTCATGCTGTTCACATTCTAAGTCAGTTCATGTCTGCCCCCACTCAGATACACTACAGTCACCTTTTCCGTGTCCTGCGGTACCTTCGTGGTACTATTGATCGCCGTCTATTCTTCTCTCACTCCAGCTCCTTGTGCCTTCAGGCCTACTTTGATGCTTCCTAGGCTAGTGATCCCTCTAATCGCAAGTCGATCTCTGCCTATTGTGTCTTCCTTGACTCTTCCTTGATTGCCTGAAGACCAAGAAGCAGCAGGCTGTTTACCGTTCTAGTACTGAGGCTGAGTTGCGGGCGTTGGCTTCTGTGACGGCTGAGGTGGCTTTTGGCAGATTTTGGGGTTACTATCTCCTCCCCTACTATTGTGCGATCTGACAGCACCGGCGTCATCATTATTGCTCGTGATCCAGTGAAGCATGAGCTTACGAAGCATATTGGCGTCGATGCATCATATGTCCGATCACATGTGCGGCAACAGGTGGTTGTTCTTGAGTTTGTGCCTTCAGAGCTTCAGATTGCAGACTTCTTCACCAAGGCACAAACCAGAGCTATACATTATTTCCATCTCTCCAAACTCAATGTAGTAGATCCACCTTGAGTTTGTGGGGGTGTTAATAGTACTTTGTATAGGGTCTTATTTGCATTTTTTCCTTTGCCTGTACCTTATACGTTTAGGCCCATTGGCCCATTGGAATAGATGCTGCCCATCTATCAGTTGTGTCACTACTATGTGGGGCCTAGACTCATTTCAGCGTGACACAAGAGGGTAAATACACAAAGTACAATCTTTGGGAGGGTAAATACACAATTATCTCAAATTTTAGGGCTTAGAACCTTTGTCTCCGCCCTATATAAGATGTTGAAGATCCCTTGCTCGTTTCGAGCTGCCTTCGTCATCTCTCTGTGCAAGCGCTGCCTTGGTGCGAATTGGCTCGAGTCATCCTCTCGGTGCTATGTGAAGAATCGTCGTTGAAGCACGATGAACTTGATCACTAAAGATACCAAATGGTATTGGCCGACACCTCTCCGTGAAGTCATTTAGTTCATGTGAAATGGGAGAGTTAGCGGGAGAAGGAGAATTCCTGAAAGTTCAACAAGACTAAGTTTTGAACCATGACAGGCCATCTTGATGCATATTGTTTTCATTGTTTTATTTTATTTGTATAGATTTCTGCACAACATTCACATGTTATTCTTATTAAAATAAGAAAGCTAGTTAGTTAGTTTGGAATTTATTAATTCTCTAATTAACCAGTTTTCTCATTTTAATAAGATTTAGCATGCAAATGTTGTGTTGAAATCTACCAAAGTAAAATAATGCATGGGAAGCGATATTATGAATCAAATGCATTGTTATGGTCAAAAGCTTGGTAGTGTTGTTCTTCTAGTAATTCTCCTCCCACCGACTCTCCTTTTTCACATGAACTCCAATGATTTGGTGGAGAGCGGGCCAATCAATTGTGGTGAGGTCTTCAACAATCAAACTCACCGTGCTCCAGCGACGACTCGTCACTCAGTGGGGGATGGCTCCGCAACAAGTCACAAATGTCTCTAGATGGCTTGGGCCAATTCGAGTGGAGCAGGGATTGCACCGAGAAGACATGGAGGCAGCTAGAAAAGAGAGGGTCTTTGGCGTCTTCCATAGAGCGGCGGGGAAGGCTGTAGGCCTTGAAATTTTGGCAATTGTGATCACCGAGATTGATAGGACATAGTACAGCCAATTGAGGTTTTCCATCCTTTGGGTTGGCGCAGCTGACAGGTGGCAGCTCAGTTAGAGAAAGGAAAGGGAGCAGGAAGAGAAGCAAGGAGGGGGAACATAGCGTGAAAATTATAGTGTCACCTTTCATCCGAAGCTCGTGACATGGTGCGTAAGCAAACAGGGGTGGCGGCTCTGGGCTGACAGGAGAGAGCAGGAAGGTGTAGATGTTGTTGACAGGTGGGGCCAGCCTGTTGTTGATAGAGAGATGGCTGGTTCGGGAGAGAAGGAAAAGGTGCTAGGCCCAAAAGGTTTCAAAATGATTTTATTTAACTGTCCAAAATTTTTTTAAAAAAATGAGAAAGTTGGGGTTGTTGAATATGTTGAACCTACTGCTTTAGCCATAGAAAGAACTTAATGATGATGGACTAACTGGGCACTGTTGTTTGGTCTTTCCATCTTTGGCTCATATTTGCTTTGCAAGGGCATGTTTTTGCTAAACATCATCTCTAGGAATCTCATCTTTTTCCTCATTTAAGAATTACATGCTATTTGCAGATAATATTATCTCAGGAGAAAAACATTCAACAGCTTAACGAGCTTGTTGAGAGCCTTCAGCGGCAGCTACTTCATTGCCGTGGTAACAACAACACTGTTCATTCCACTACTGTTTCTGCTACAAAAAGTGAGGTGGAAGAGCAGGAAATCATTGATGATTGATGATAAATAATCCATTGCAAGGTGTTTCTTTGATTCTAGTACAGCTGCCTAGGAACAACGGTTAATTTGGAAGTCTAATGGAAGACCAAGCCCATTACTTCAAACTACCGTACTGTATACTTGCTACCGATGCCTTCCCCAAGCTTGTAAAGAGCTAAAATTTGATATATATTCGTTTTAGGTCACGGCCACTAATTCAACTGGAATGTTACGCAATCATTCTTTGTTGTGATTATGGATGTTTCTACCTAGAAATGCTTTATATCTTTACCTTATCAGTTTTGTATCAAGCCCATAAATGCATCTGATCTGACTTTTAGTTGTCTGAAGAAGTTGAAGTTCACAGATATAAGGAGCATCGCGCTGTTGTGCGTCCTTTCCAGATTCCTAGACTTCAATTTGTCAGCTAGGCACTATAATATGTAAAGACTAGCAGACCTACTACCAGTTCTAGCGATGATCAACTTGTCATTTTATCCTTTCGGCCTGTCTCTTTCTCTCTTCTTTTTATGTCACGATCTAGTCTTTCTAGTTGTATCTTTAATACACCAGAAAATGTAGGTTTGTTATTTTCGGCATAGACTGAAAATTCCATTTTTCTAAGTCCTCTACGCGTATTGTTGTCCATTTGTAATTGACCAAGACCATTCGTAATGATTTATTTGAGACTGCTGCTTTGTTAATTTGGTTTATAATAGAAATGCTAAACACCATAGTCTTCCTTATGAATACTGCGCATTTGTGGGGTCAATATTCGTCTGATGCGATGCTGTATCTGACAAAAATAGACTCTGGGTCCTCATTTTAAAAATCTGACCTGTATTCCGGTTATCTATGTATATATTTTATTATAGGAATATGTTAGAATAGTTCGGTAGCATTATGCGCACCATACTTGTATGCAAGGAGATATAAGATAGACATATGACATGGTGAATACGTCACTTTTAATAAAAAATTTTATAAAAGTTGAATATTTTTGGCTAAATTTGCAAAATGATGTTCATGGCATCATGCTTGTTTGGTTGGCTGCATAATTGGATCACGGAAATGGCGCTTGATTCTATAATGAATGTGAGAAACGCTTCCCCTATCATGTTTGAATCGTGGGCTAAAGGCCGATGCATGTGTTGGTGCAGGACGTGCAAGCTATATGGCCAACGTGCCGTTGTAAGACTTAAAATCCAATGCTCTGTCCGCGTAACCAATGGTAAACCCGTTTGGTGAACGTTGGGTAGACTCAATACTAGGGGGTATAAGAAAGGAATACATAGGCATTTTACATTTCAGATTAGCATAGCGTAGCATTTTAGCGTACCACATTTCAAGTGTCTTTAAAAAGAGAGGTTTAATATTATAAAAAATAATTAAAACATAGTTTTAGGATATTTAAGAAGACTACTAAAAATCTGAGAAAAATCATCACACCAAATAGGCTATAACAAAGATAAATTTTGTTATAGTGAAACGCTACGCTACACTAAGCTGAAAAGAACAAAGCCATGGAGACTAGAGAGAAATAGAATAGTAATTGATTATTAGATGAATAGTGATGAAATAGTTCACTGATAGTCATGACATTGGATGTGCCCTTAAGGACATGTCTAATGCCACTATCCATTTATGAACTATCCCATCCCTATTCATTTTATTTTCAATCATTATCATACTTCTCACTATATCTCTCTTGTATTTTAATCTTCATCCTATTGCTATGATTCTGATTAGTACAAATGGACATCAAATGAGTTCACTATTAGATATGTCGTAAGGATGTTTAATAGATTCTAACTTAGGATGTCCTAGTATTGTAACAAATAAAATAGTAGAGAGGAAAATTAGGTATATAGTGAAAAGGTGGTACGAATGGTGGATGGCTAGGATGGCATCGGTGATGACATATAAGAGCATCACCAACCTAAGGCTTAACTAAGGTCGATTCAACCACTATTTACATTTTTTTCACTATGCATCAATATTTTTTCTCTTCTATTTTATTTCCTACAATATTAGAACAAGTTACCCTCCATCGATCTTGCTCTTAGCCCTTGTTTGTTTGAGCTTCTAGGCAACTTCTAGCCTCATAAGCCAGAAGGTCAAACAAACAGCTAGCTTTTGGAACTCTCTTCCAAGAAGCCAAAAGCCTCCAGAAGCCCAAATTGTAAAATGATCTGAGAAGCCGATTTTTTATGACTTTTCCAGAAACAGTTTTTAGAGAAGCTGCTCAAACAAACAGGGCCTTATAGGCTGTTTGGTTAGCTGCATTTACAAAGATTTGCACCTATAGATGCAGAATCTTGCTTTTTTCTTGTGTTTGGTTGCCTGCATCTGGTTTTGAGCCTAGCTCTGAGAATGCAAGATTCTCCATGCAGGCTGGCTCTGGAGAAACACAGAAAATAGACGTTTCTCTGGATACAACGCATGCCGGCCTCGTGTTCTGCGCATTGGGCCACAGTCACCATATCAAGCCATGCATGGGTTGCCACGTAGCAGGTGAGTTTTTCTTTTTTCTTTTTATCTTTTTATTAGCATATCTGATTACCGAACCAATTATAAAAATGGATTTCTGATATTTTTTCAAACAAAACTAGACCACACTCGCAATATTAATTTCAAAATAATTAAATTTCAAAATATTCGTCTACTAAACACTCAACCAAACACTGCCTCTCAGATTCTGACATCCCAGATCTCACCAAATTTGAGTCGGAGTCGGACGGTCGAGCTTTCGAGAGAAAAAACCAAACCACCTATTAGAGAATCTGTAGCGGTCACTTTAAAACATCATAGTTTTAGATAGAGTAACCGATGAAGAGAGCATCTTCAACAGCTTCTCTAGCCCACCTTTAAAACATTATTTATGCATATATATAACCTAAAACACTACTTATGCATATATATATATATAAATAAAAATAGTGTTTTACGAGGTATTCCGTACAAGAGAGGAGGATGCGACGCTATCTTGTATGAAAAGATGGCAACAAAAGTGGCGACAGGCGAGAATGAGCGCCTCATGTGCTGACGAGCCCACAAGTTGCCTCGTCGTCTGTCAAGCAGCACATGGCCCACGCGCTCCTCCCCTACCAGCTGGTTCTTTCGACGCAGTTCCTGCCCTCTTCGTTGCTCCTCGGTGAAATAAAGCATCGCTTGGCTCGCACGGCTACCAAGGACATGACAGTCTCCGACGAAGGAAAGAATCCCACCCAGCTAGGCGCCACCTCGGCCGGCTCTGCTCCTCGCTCGGCGGCTGGCGAATTGGTCGTCCGGAGAGAGTAGCAACGCTTTCAAAAACTCAATTTCCTCTCGGCGGGAGAGGTTTGCTCGTGTCGAAGCAAAAAATGCCACGAGGACCAGTGCAAAGAACTTAAAGAAACAAGAACCTGCAGGCTGCAGCTGGTGGGACTTCGCACCCATCTCGGTTCAGTTCAAATTCGAATTTCGAAACACGAATCACACAAATCCAAGCACACATTGCGAGCAGGACGTCGCTGACACCCAAATCAAAATGAGCAGCACAAATCAAGAACAGACACCAATCCACACGCACACGGATCGAACAACAAGCGGGCAGCTCGCTTCGCCTCTAATTAGCAGTTCTTCTCGGCCGGCGCGAGCTTGCATTTCACCTTGGTGAACGCCACCGCCGCCGTCCCCGGCGGCGCGAGCTGCAGCTTGAGCGGGCAGCTCGCCTCCAGCTTGCACTTGGTGATGCGCGCCGTGTACCTCACCTCGCCGGAGAGCGCCACCTCCACCTCGAACACCCGGGGGCTCGTCGCGTTCTCCTTCTTGTACTCGGCGATGCCGGCGTTGCCCAGCGCGACGTAGTTGCCGCTGCCCTGGTTGCTGTCCAGGCGGTACACCCGAGTCTTCCCGGCGGGGAGCTTGGAGCCCTTGTCGGCGAGCTGCACGCGGTCGAACTGCTCGCTGTCGAACTTGTACGCCGCCATGAACGGCTTGATGTTCTTGATGGTCATCGCCCAGTTGGGGTTGCGCACCGTCATCATCAGCGTGAGGTTGTAGGCGAGCGCGGTGACCGGCGTGGTCACCAGGTCGAACCTGGTGAGCGAGGCGTCCTCGACGGTGACGGAGACGTGGCGGACGAAGCCGAAGGCGGCGAGGAGGATGACGAAGGCGACGACGCCGACGACGCCGCCGAGGCAGAGGATGAAGCACCCCCACTCGTTCCAGAAGCCGGGGCAGCAGTCGTCGCACATCCTGCCTCCTCCGCCGCGCCCGGATTGGGAGGGAGTCGACACTCGAGATGGAAGAGGAGGAGCTCCGACGAGTTGACCAAGCTGACTTGGGTTTTATTCTGGGGGATGGTGTCCAGTACAGCGGCTTCGGTATTCATAGTCTCACTGGCGTGCTTTCGCGCATGTCTTCTAACCGCTACCTAGCTAGCTTCCAATGCACACTATTCAGTCCTATTATTTATATTTTTTTTACTAATTTAGAGCAAACACAGATAGGTCTAGAAATAATATACACCAATAACGATGAAAACCAAATGCATATTAAGAATTGTTTTTGAGCAAACGAGCACAAGAATTGCCATGTATTGATCAAAAATAGGAGAAGAAAGAGGTGGGGGAGACATTGACCTTTCCTCCGTGAGCTGAATGGGACAAAATTAACTAATTACAAAACGAGCTCCTACGGCCTTTCAAAGCCGCAGCTCCTCAATCAAAAAAAGAAAAAAGGCATGGGCTGTTCTATCAATGTGAAAAAAAAATACGGTTATTCCTCTCAAGTCAAAGATGCCACCCCCACTCGTCCCACAAGCCGCCGCAGCAGTCGTCGCACATCCTGCCTCCTCCGCCGGGCCCGCGTTGGGAGGGATTCGACACTCGAGATGGAAGAGTAGGAGCTCCGACGAGTTGACCAAGCTGACTTGGGTTTTATTCTGGGGATGGTGTGCAGCACAACGGCTTGGCACGATATTCGTAGGCTCACTGACGTGCGTGTGCGTCCTAGAAGGAACGAAGGTGCTACCTAGCTAGCTTCAAATGCACACTATTCAGACATATTATTTGTATATTTTTGTTAATTTAGAGCAAAGACAGATAGGTCTAGAGATAATATACACCAATAATGATGAAAACCAAATGCACATTTAGAATTCCACGTGAGGCTTATGAAACTATGTATTTATATGGAACAATTGATTCATAGAATAGTGATAAACAAGCAATTGACTTCCCGCTAATGTTTTTTTTTTTTCCAATTCTCACGTTAGGTAATTATTTTCCCTCGGCCCTCTAGCGTTCGAATATAATAGTCAATTCTCGCCAACGAAAAAAATTTTCCCACCTAAGCTCTGTCCGCCTTCTCGCTAATGAAAATTTACCGGCCCACCCAAAAGCCAATTACTACTCGGCCAATCCTCCAGCCCTCAACCCTAGCACACACAATGCGGCGCGGCGAGCCTGCGATCGACACGACGGCGGCGAGAGGGCGCGCAAGGCTCGCGAGGAGGCGGCGACGGCGGCTCGCGGGGCTGTGCGGAGGTACGTCGACGAGCTGCAACGCCGCCTCTTGGACCGCAAGGACAACCTGCCATTCGAGTTCATCGCCATGGAGGTCGTGCGCTCGAAGCCACCTGCTCGTTCCTCGACTTGCAGGTAACACATCTTGTTTTGTCGAGTTGAGCTATATCCTTTTGTCTCAACAATCATTCAATGGTATTGATTGCCCTACTGCTGTGATGTATTTGCTACATTACATTGCACGGTGAACTTGATTGATTTGGGCCACTTCAAAGCATCTCAGGAGTGATGAGTGTTTACCCACACTTTCTCAGTGGATTCTTACCTGGGCAAGCATTCCATCTGATAGTACGACACTACTGAAATTACATTACTTTGTATCTATTATTCTATTTGATCTGAAATTAGGCTAATCATGCCCAATAAGATGTGGTATGTACTGTGTAGTTACTGGTATGTGGTATGCCCAATTTCCTACTTACCATCCACACCATAAAGTTGGCATTGCTGGAATAATTTATGTATGCCGATGAAATTTTAGTAATCATATTCATATTCATATTCAATACATTATATTTATATTATTATATTAAAAAATCTGGGACGGTATACCGGAATGGGTTAGTACCGAAATGTTCCGTTCCAATAGGAAAATTGGAATGGCCACCGGAATGAAATTGACAAGTTTGAGTCCAACCCTGTGCTCCTAAATACGCCACAGCTTCGCGATTAGTTTATTATTACTAGTCAATAGTCACTAGTCAGTACTTTATTATTACTGCGAACAAACTATAAATCTTAATTTGGATCTGCCTTGATTTGATAAAAGGACAGAGGCTGTGCAATTTCATTTAATCGTTGTCATAATCTTTTTATTGGTTTCACTATTTCTTTTTTTAAGTAATATGGTAGTGTTCTGTTTGGCCATTAAATGGTTCTTATTTTCTAATCTATTCTCTTGCTGTTATAAAACCATTAATTTTATAGACTCTTGTATTTGCAGCCTTGCTTGCTTACATGAGGCTATTGAACCAAAAGTTGTGCATCGTGACATAGTCTAGTAATATCTTGATTGATGCTGAGTTTAATGTCAAAATATCTGATTTTTGTTTGGCCAAGGTGCTTGGTGCTGGTAAAAGTCATATTGCTACTCAAGTTATGGGTACTTTCTGGGTAAGTTTTTTTGTGCCATTGTATACTTGAGGCACGTTCTGTTTGCATTTCCTTTATATCTCGTCCTAATGATCAGTTGTAATGGGCATTTGTTTTTGTTCTTTACAGCTACGTTGCACCTGAGTATGCTAACAATGGACTTTTAAATGAAAAGAGTGATGTCTACAACTTTGGGGTCGTTTTATTGGAAGCTATTACTGGTAGATATCCAATAGACTATGATCGTCCCCCAGATGAGGTAAAACATGTTAAAAAACTTTACAATAGACTATTACTGTAATTTGTCTATTTGATGACCTTGGGAGAATATTTGTGATCTCTTGCACTGTTAATATCTTCTCTTTACTGCATTTTTATGTTTTGTGCCTAATTCCCGGTCAAAACAGGGGGTACTTTCTCAAATATGACTTGTGTGTTGTTTGTCACTTGTAGGGTTGACCTTACGTTGATTTATGAGCCTCTTAAGTAAGTCGATTTTGTGCCATGAAAATATTTTTTCCCAACACATTTGTCATGACCTTGCACTCACTAAATTGAAAGTTTCTATAAGTATGGTTGGATGTAATACAACATACAATGAGTAGCCCTTTTTCCGTGATGATGGCCTTATTTTCAGAAATTCTCATGTTGAACTTATTATCAGAGAGGGAACATTTGCTTACATTATACAACTGTCTTATTTTAACAAGAATTGTATTAATTGATTATGCCTTTTGAGCATGCATGCTGGTTTTACAATGAACCATTGTATCAGAATGTAAAAGATCTGCAAATTGTGATTTGGATCACTATTACATTGCTTATGTCCCTGTAGTTTAGTGCTTGATTGGTTGCCTAGTGCCCTAGCGTCTAGTTAATTGATTGTTTATCATCAACAGTTCACTGTTATCATGCAGTATATTTTTTTCGGTAAATATATGTGGCCTTTGATTTTCTTTCTCTAAACTTTAGTTAAAAATATAGATGACTTTCTAAGGTTCCATTGAAGTCGCTTTTCGCTATTATTGGCATAATTTTGAAAGTTTATTATAAAGGTAATTTGTCGTTGCTTATGTAAATTGCTCTTCTTGTAGGCTTAATTTCATAATGTTGTGCCACAAAGCAATATTTTTGATAACTATGCTAATATACTCGATCTTTATCTTTGTCTAAGGTATTGTTGCAGTCACAAAATGCCTACCAAGTGTTGCTTCCATGTTGAGACCGATTAAAAGATGGGTGATTTTGTAGGGTCTTGAGAAGAGCAGGGTAAAAGAGCATATTGTGTTAAGCCAATCAAATGACGAGGGATGGGAAGTTTTGACAGAAAAGAATGGGAATTAAGTAGACATCTTTTTTGTATTTCATATTTTTAAGTCAATTAGTAATTACTCGTTGGCTTCTATATATATGGACAAAGGAGTTGTTTTTCATTTCTATGTGGAGTGATGTACATTACATTATATTATGTTTAAATGAATAAAATTCATTTTTTGATTATTGCCCCATATTTAGAGTTGTTTAAGATAAATTTTAGTAAATTATGTGTGACAACTATATTATCTACAAAATAATATAATTATATACAAATGCATTTATTGATGTTGCAATAAACCGTTTAAGTGATGCTGTCAGATATTACCAATTTAATACTTATAAGTGATGCTAAATTCATGTTGCTAGCTAGCAACACATATACAAACATATTACACTACATAATTTTGTCATGCATCATATAACTAGCAACACCACCTATAACAACACATACGTTATATGATGCAGTTGATGTCTGCAACACATATGCGTACATATAGCACCATATGAGTATGTTGCTATAGGGCAATCCTCTTGTAGTGTGACATCCATTTTATCATTCATGAAAAAACCTTCTTTTCAGCATCATGACAGATTAAGCAAACACAATTGCCCCATCACCAATCTCAAGTAATCGAGGAAATGTCTTGTTTAATCCTACTATCCCAGTTAGATTGGCATCACAGACAGCCTAACGTTTGAAAAAGTTAGTCAGACCAGATAGAAGAAAGTTTATTAACGGAAAATGCCCCAAACATGTAGAATTTAAAAATGAACATGCCCAAAAACTTGTAGAATTTATAAATGGACATGCCATAAAACATGTGGTCAAGATCGCTAACCTCTCAATCACCTGCATTAAATTCAACTAGCAAATATGCCCGTGCGTTGCAACGGGAGAAATAAAAACCAATTAAACATGTAGACCTAAAGAAATAATTTCAGAGTTTAACCAACAAGGTAAAACACTAAAACCAAGAATAATTGATACCACCAAGTAGTGGCAAAATGCCATTGCGCTTGGGTACTACTCCGGCTGTGGAAGAAGTTGGATAACATCAAGAATTCCATGAGTGGCATAACAAAATAGTCTGCCTATAACAAGATAGTCTGCCTTAAACAATGGGATTAGTCAGCCATAATAACAAAATTGCATTGTAACCTGTCATAGCAAAAAAAAAATATAACTAATCCCCATGAGTGCATATCCATGCTTCACCTATTTCCGTGATGAAATTTAACAAAACCACAATCAGATCAGCCCAATAAACATAGATAATGTGCCAGAGCTAACCTAGCTTCTTTTGACTGGCCAGTTTTTACAGCGCTCTTTAACAATCCCTGAGCCTGCCAAGGAGGCAAAGACCAATTTGAAAATGCTATAGTGTGGGGAGAGAACACATTTACTATGAGAGTAATTTTCTACAACCTTCCTCCTCGAGTTGGTCTTGATCTTTCATAGAAATTGAATCAGATTTGTGTTCCTGTTGATTTTCTATGCTTTCTGGTGAATCTGACAAATTATCTTCCTTTCATTCCTGGAATTTGCTAGAACCTTGTGTATTGGGTGATTCAGAGATATTTCTCTCCAGAATAACAGCTGCAGGTGTGTCTTTCTTGCCCAAGTTAATAGCTGAACCAATATCAGTAGTCTGGTTATTGCTGCTAGGTTTATTTCTTACATCCGGAATTGAAGTTGCTGATATTTCGACGGATATGATCCGTGTTGCTTTGCAAGAAGCCTCCAAATCGCTTAGGTAATCAATCACCAGCAAATCGTTAAGCGGACATAGCCCCGTAAAAAGAACGAGAGGAGAAAGAAGAATCGACAAAATGGCGAGCACGGTGGCGGTGATTGAATTGGATTGGCTCGATGATGATCAAGGCACATCGACACTTGCCCAATTAATTAACCGAGCACATTGGTTGAATTGGATTGACTAACTAAAAGAAAATTACATTGTAATTTAGATGCACTTGTCTGAAAATGTTAATGGAACATGATAATTTCGAAAATCTCACTTGAATTTGTCACTACCTAGGACAAATTATAGTCTGGCACAAATAATATATTAATCTTTGACATAATTTATAATCTAGAACATTGACACAAATAATATAAGCATTGCTCTAATATTTTACTAAACTACTTGTCTGTCGGGGATAAAATCACGGCCCATTGCCATGGCCCACTCCCTGACGGCCCAATCGAAACGACCTACCGGGGCCCGGCTCCTGGAAGGTTCTATCAGCCCATATGCATCTGCCGAACAGCCTCTGGTGGCGTGATCTTGTCTTGGCTAAGAATCGTGTTTGAGTCCGTCTCGAACAAGAGTCCTGCACGGCTACGTGAAGACCCGGACGTTGGTTTCCCGGATTGGATTAGGAGTCGTGATCCCCAAGAATTGGAGTTTACCTTATCTGCCTCGGGATATATTTGGCACGTTGAGTTCGTTATGATCTCGTAGTTAGCCCGGCCCGATATTCCCTCGGTAGGTCGGTTTGCTCACCACTATATAAACAGGACCCCTACAACGTGTAGAGGGGCCAGAAGATTAAGACTTAGCATACCATTGCATATTGCTTTCTTGTACACCATAATCTCGCCGAGACTTGTTCGTCTCGTCGAGCCACCTCTTGTATTCATCTCTGACATATAAGAAAGGCTGGACGTAGGGCTATTATCTCTCCGAGAGGGTGAACCGGATAAAACTCCTGCCTCTCTTAGTTCTTTGTTCGTGATTGTTCGGCGTGTCTCCTATCTCAATTCTAAAGAACCTTAGCGACTTGAGATCGTTATCTCAACCGTCGACATTGTCCTAGGTGAAATAATATGAGTAGATGAACAACACCTAAAATTTGGAATTCATCACATATAAAATTATCTTTAGAGACAGATAATGGATAGGAACCCATGATTAGAGGGACAACATAAAAATGACAGGAGGATGAAATTTGCACCTTGAAGTGTCAAACTTGTTACCATGCCATCTTCTTTTGAATATTTGCACAGGCACCTCAATCCACAAAACCAATCAGTCAATCACTGAGTTTATGTAGCAAAAGTTAGTTTACGCAGTCTACAAAAACGTCGAAATTTTCAAAAGATACCTCATCTCACATACAACTTGTGAATAGTTCCAATTTTTTGTTCATGAGGAAGCTGGACCAAAAGATCCTGAAATCTTACCCGTCGAGCAAGGCAGAGGCAGGAGATGGGGAGACACTCCGCCACTCAAGTGATGGTAAGAGTGGGCGGGGAGGTCTGGATCGACGGTGCCGCAGTGGGAGGCGCGATGGCGGCGCCCTCTGGTACCTCTCTTTGCGGCTAATGAAACTTTCTTTTTCAAAAAAAATGTTACAGATAGCAGGATACAACTCACCAGATTTAAGGATATAAAAACAATGTTTATAATGGCAGGGCACAACTCATTGGATTAAAGGAAAACAAAAATAAAACCATGAAAATAATGCAGATTCAATGAGTAGAAGTTCCTACAGCCTGATCAAATTAACTTTTCCTAACAAATTGAACCAATTAAATTGATAATTTGATTAGTATATACCTTATGTGATAAATTTTTATCCAGTATCCAAAAAGGTAGCACTACAAGGAGGAGGGATGAGGGCAGAGGGAAGCATCGAACAGAACAGAGCATTCTTCTACCTCGGCTTCTTCTTCCCCAAGCTGTTGCTTCTCTTCCCCAGATTCTCTCTCTTTGATTTCCCCTACCTCTGCTGTGCTTCTCCCAAATCTCACCTCTAATCTCTCTCTTATTGTATTCCAAGAGCTTTACCGGATTGATTGGTGAATTGTGGCTGTGATCTATTGCTATTTGGTGTTGACTTGGTGTTCATCCGGTTGGGGACATGACAGTTAAGCAAATGGATCTCGATGCCGGTGAGACTGAGGGAGAGAGAGAGAGAGAGGCGTGGCAGAGGGAGAGAGAGGGGCGCGGCAGGGGCCGGTTCGGCGGCGGAGGCCCGATGTAGGAGGTGGCGACCGAGCGGGCGCGCCACTGGCGGCGCAGCGCTGCGTCGGCGCGGGATTGGCGGGCTTGGCGGTGCTGCCACAGGTGGCGCGACGCAGGCTGGCTGCTGCGTGGCTGTGATGCACGGGAGGAGAGGCGATGGTGGGGAAGGGGCGGCGCGGGGAGGAGCGGCGATGGCGGGGAGGGCGCGACGACGCTGTGAGGGCGCGGCGTGGCAGCGTCGTGGCCTCGTGGGCGGTTGGGAAGGAGGTGGGGGCGTGGGAGCCGAAGCAGGCGAATCGTTGCAGAGGCGGGCGGAGTGGAGACTCACCGGCTCGGGGGCGAGCGGCTCATCGGCTCGGGAGTGGGGGCGCGAGGGAAGAGCTGACGCACGAACTACTGTCGCTTTAAAGGAGTAGAGAAGAGATAAGTGGAAAATGCCTGGATCCCATGATCGGTCCCTTTGGCCAGTGATCACAGTTGCAGAGTTTCTCAAAGGGGCAAAAAAAAAAAAAGTAAACTCCCAAGGTTCAAAGAGCTGAGATATGCAAATTAAATGAAATTGCTAGTTCATATACACAATTACGGATTGTACAGGAACTATATAACTGAATTAGTATAGCACTTGCAACGTTCAAACATTTTTCTAATATGCTTGCGACCTTTGTTAAAGATTACATGGAACAATTGATTAGAAGAATCTATTCAATATTTAGAAGAGCACTTTACGGTACACATTGTTAATATACCCCCTTCTTTTTTTTGTTTGACGCCTTTGACTTATTGGCACGTTTTTAACCATTCGTCTTATTCAAAAATTTAGTGCAAAGATGTTAAAAAAATAAGACATATTTAAAGTACCTCTATTGATAAAACAAATCACAACAAAATAAATAATATTTACAAAAATAATTGGAATAAGACGAATGATCAAAGCCGTGTCGAAAAGTCAAATGCATCAAACAAAAAAAAACGGAGGTAGTACTAGGGTGGTATTGTAACTCAAATCTGACTGTCCATTACACACAAAACATATACGTACTAGCATTGTAGTATAATACTATTATGGTAATATACAAAAGTTAAAAAAACAATTTGAGCCGTTAGATCGAGAGGGGCGAACAGCTCGTATTCACTAATGTATACGTAAAATTTCTCTATTTAAAAAACCTTTATTTGCCAGACCAATGCTACCCCTAACCGAAGTCCATAATACACTTTCTCATTTTTTTTAAAGTACCTAACTACTAACATAACCCCACAAAACCTTATCATGGATCGTTTTACCTTAAAGCTAACCAATCAAAGCATATCCTTTCGTTGCTATGCTTTTACCATAGAAGAGATCATAGCTGTACACACCAATAGAAATGTTTCAACAACTCGTGCAGGTTGAAATACACCAAGTGTTAATGTGCTCAAGGCCTTACAGATTCTACTAATAACGAGCATCTCCTTTCCATTATTCTCCTGTGATAAACTAGCAAAGCACTAAAATGTTCCATCCTCCGGGACACCGGGTGGATTAGAGACAGAAAAAACGTCCTGGTTTACCATGGGAAGGGTCAATGCTGTTAGGAAACCACCGACCTCGAAGACCCATGTGGCCCATCTGCCAAAACCTTAGAATAATACTATAAATAGAGGAGGTGTCGACTTTTGTTGTCGGCAATATATTTTACTGGGCCAGACGCTGGATCCAAACACGATGGTAACATCTGGTATTCTGTGTGTGGGATTGTGTTGAACCAGGATCCCCTGCTCACCTTATGTAGTGGGGGACAGGGTTATAAAATAGAGTCCTGGTCGATTAGGACGTAGGATTCCTATTTCTATCATTCATTCCTATACACATAGTTATCCAGGTTTACAATTATATCTTCTCTATTAGGGATAAATTTCTATCTTTATACTTTTCTTGCCGCACAAGGCAAACAGTAGTCCAAGAGATACCTGTGTGTGCCTATAACCGGCTTGGTCCATTCCTTGTTGGGTAGTCCTCGCGGCCCGCCATGTGGATACCCCAGGCCCACAGATTCCACAAAGGTCCCCCACCATAACTTATTTCTATCATTCATTCCTATACACATAGTTATCCAGGTTTACAATTATATCTTCCCTATTATGGATAAATTTCTATCTTTATACTTTTCTTGCCGCATAAGGCAAACAGCAGTCCAAGAGATACCTGTGTGTGCCTATAGCCGGCTTGGTCCATTCCTTTTTGGGTAGTCCTCGCTGCCCGCCATGTGGATACCTCGGGCCCACAGATTCCACAAAGGTCCCCCACCATAACTACTACGCAAATGGCCTTTAGTCCCAGTTGGGAATAGGTTTTAGTCATGGTTTTCCCAACCGGGACATTAAATTCGGGACTAAAGGTCTATGGTTTTTAGTCCCAATTCTCCCAACCGGGATTATAGTCACTGAAATATCTAAAAAATATGACGAACCCAAGACTCGACCCTAGGATTTCATGCCACTACATGACTCTTCACTCACCCTTCTAACCAACTCACCCACTACACGTATTGATTAGAGTAGGATATGTATTCCTTTTGAAGTTTGCTAGAATGAGCCTTTAGTACCCTAGATTTCCCTCCCTCCACTATAAAGTATCCCTATATTCTCCTCCCACCACTATAAAATACTTCTAGATTCTCTTCCCACCACTATAAATACTATAGATTCTCACCTACATACATTTATTCTTAGTTTTTTCAAAACAACCTTAAAGCGTATTCTTTCTGGGACGGAGGGAGTATCTTGTATGAAAAGATGGCAACAAAAGTGGCGACCGACGAGAATGAGCTCGTCATGTGCTGACGAGTCCACAAGTTGCCTTGTGGTCTGTCCTGCAGCACATGGCCCACCTGCCGGCTCTTTCGATGCAGTTCCTGCCGGAATTTTATCTTCTGCCGGAGGGTGAACAGTGCAAAACAGTGAAGAACGAACAGTATTTTTTAACAGTATTTTTAAACAGTGATCTTGAACAGTGATTTTTGCTACAGTACCTGTGCCTTTTGACCTGTTTGCTACGGTGCGCCTCTGCCTTTACACTATCAACGGCAGAGGATTTGCTTCCGTTCCCGCCCTCCTCCTTGCTCCTCGATAAAAGTACAGCATCGCTTGGCTCGCACGGCTACCAAGGACATGGAGTCTCCGACGAAGGAAAGAACCTCACCCAGCTAGGCGCCACCTCTGCCGGCTCTCTCTGCTCCTCGCTCGCCGGCCGGCGAGCTGGTCGGCCGGAGAGGCAGCTCGTGTGTCGTGTCCAAGAAAAAAATGCCACGAGGACCCGTGCGAAGAACGTAAAGAAACAAGAACCTGCAGCTGGTGGGACTTCGCACCCATCTCGGTTCAGTTCAAATTCGAATTTCGAAACACGAATCACACAAATCCAAGCACACATTGCGAGCAGGACGCCGCTGAAATCAAAATGAACGGTACAAATCAAGAACAGACACCAATCCACACGCACACAGATCGAACAACAAGCGGGCAGCTCGCTTCGCCTCTAATTAGCAGTTCTTCTCGGCCGGCGCGAGCTTGCATTTCACCTTGGTGAACGCCACCGCCGCCGTCGACCCTGGCGGCGCGAGCTGCAGCTTGAGCGGGCAGCTCGCCTCCAGCTTGCGCTTGGTGATGCGCGCCGTGTACCTCACCTCGCCGGACAGCGCCACCTCCACCTCGAACACCCGGGGGCTCGTCGCGTTCTCCTTCTTGTACTCGGCGATGCCGGCGTTGCCCAGCGCGACGTAGTTGCCGTTGCCCTGGTTGCTGTCCAGGCGGTACACCCGAGTCTTCCCGGCGGGGAGCTTGGAGCCCTTGTCGGCGAGCTGCACGCGGTCGAACTGCTCGCTGTCGAACTTGTACGCCGCCATGAACGGCTTGATGTTCTTGATGGTCATCGCCCAGTTGGGGTTGCGCACCGTCATCGTCAGCGTGAGGTTGTAGGCGAGCGCGGTGACCGGCGTGGTCACCAGGTCGAACCTGGTGAGCGAGGCGTCCTCGACGGTGACGGAGACGTGGCGGACGAAGCCGAAGGCGGCGAGGAGGATGACGAAGGCGACGCCGCCGGGGCAGAGGATGAAGCACCCCCACTCGTCGCAGAAGCCGTCGCAGCAGTCGTCGCACATCCTGCCCCCTCAGGCCTCCGCCGCGCCCGGATCGGGAGGGATTCGACACTCGAGATGGAAGAGGAGGAGCTCCGGCGAGTAGACCAAGCTGACTTGTTTTATTCTGGCTCTGGGGGACGGTGTCCAGGCAGTCCAGCACAACGGCTTCGATATTCATAGGCTCACTGGCGTGCGTCCTTGAAGGAACGAAGGCGCGTGTATTCAACCGCTACCTAGCTAGCTTCAAATGCAAACTATTCAGTCATATAGTTTTTAGAGTAAAATGTATAGGTGGTTCGTAAATTATTAGTCGATTCTCATTCAGGTCTTCAATCTATGAAAATACAGTTTTGGATCCCTAATCTTTTTAAGTGGGTTCGTCCAGGTCCCAAACTGTCATGTGACAGTCCAGAGCTTATGTGGCGTTGACATGTCACGTAAAATAGTTTTAAAAAGGAGGAAAATCATTTAAAACATAAAAATACGTGTAAATCATTTAAAAAATTATTAAAAAAATGAAAAAATCATAAAAATGTGGGAACATTATTTTAAAATCATAAAAAGAAAAAAGAAAATCATTAAACCAAAACAATCATAAAATACGAAAAATCATTAAAAAAGAGAAATCAATAAAAGAAATCATAGAAAATCATAAAAAGCATAAACATATAAAAAAATCATAAACAGATTAAAAAGAAACATAAAGACAGTGTGGTCGCCTTTAATCCCTCTATAGTTGTAAGCGCAAGACCTCTAGCATTGTGGCGTATGGGAGCCCTCAAGTGCTACTTTTTCTAATTTGTTTATGAATTTTCCTAATTGTATTACTATTTTTTATTTTTTATGATTTCTGAAATTTTTTAGGATTGTTTTAAAATTTTTTAAGTAATTTATATGATGTGGATGGCCATGTCAGCGTCACGTCAGTTTTAAGGCTGTCACATGGCAGTTTGGGATCTGGACGAACCCGCTCAAAAAGATTAGGGACCAAAAACTGCAGTTTCATAGATTGAGGATCTAGATGAGAATCGACTAATAGTTGAGAGACCACATGTGTATTTTACTCTTATTTTTATATATTTTTACTAATTTAGAGCAAACACAGATAGGTCTAGAAATAATATATATCAATAACGATGAAAACCAAATACATATTTAGAATTACATGTGAGGCTTATGAAACTATGTATTTATATGGAACAATTGATTCATAAAATAGTGGCAAACAAGCAAAGTGGCATCCATTTTATCATTCATGAAAAAACCTTCTTTTTAGCATCATGACAGATTAAGAAAACACAATTCTTCCATCACCAATCTGAAGTAATCGAGGAAATGTCTTGTTTAATCCTACTATCCTAGTTAGAGTGTGTACAATGATCCACCTCAGCTGTCTGTGGGCTGTCTATAAGAGGTTCCACCTTATTTTTTTTTGCTGATGTGGATGAGAGAAATAAGGATGAGAGAAGAGACCCGTCGCCTGGCAAGGGACGACGCTAGCACCTCGCCCAATGTTTTGCACTTGGGCAGCATGCAATGCAACACTACTGTACAACATGCAGCCTGCACATTTGCCTTATTTTCTAACTCACTTTTGATATATCTTTTGATTAATATCTTCGATTAACGAATTGATTTCAAAAATGGGTTCCTAATATTTTTTCGAACAAAACTAGACCACACTTGCTATATAATTTTTTAAAATTTAATTTCTTTTTATTTTTGAATTTTTGACTATCTATTATTTGTTTTTAATTTTTTATTTTCATTGTAAATTTATATCTCTCGATCAACACAGTTTTTAAACTCCATGCAACTATTAAATGACTATGCAGACAGATATAGAGACAACCCATTGTATGCATAGGCTATAGAGTTGTCTGTAAGTGACATGATAATGCTTTAGAGACAGCAACAGTATCTAGCATTGTACATGCTCTTAGATTGGCATCACAGACAACCTAAGGTTTGTAAAGATTAGTCAGACCAGAAGAATAAAGTTCATTAATGGAAAATGCCCCAAATATGTAGAATTTAAAAATGAACATGCCCTGAAACTAGTAGAATTAATAAATGGACATGCCATAAAACATGTAGTCAAGATCGCTAACCTGTCAATCACCTGCATTAAATTCAATAAGTGGAAAATGCATGGATCACAGTTGCAGAGTTTCTGAAAGGGGCAAAAAAAAAAGAAGTAAACTCCCAAGGTTCAAAGAGCTGAGATATGCAAATTAAATGAAATTGCTAGTTCATATACACAATTACGGATTGTACAGGAACTATATAACTAAGTTAGTATAGCACTTGCAAAGTTCAAGCATTCTTCTAATATGCTTGCGACCTATGTTAAAGATTACATGGAACAATTGATTAGAAGAATCTGTTCAATATTTAGAAGAGCACTTTACGGTACATATTGTTAATATACTAGGGTGGTATTGTAATTCAAATATGACTGTCCATTCAGAGAGCATTACACACAAAACATATACGTACGAGCATTGTAGTATAATACTATTATGGTAATATACAAAAGTAAAAAAAAATTCAAGCCGTTAGATCGAGAGGGGCGAACGGTTCGTACGTATTTGCTAATGTATACTACTGTATACGTAAAATTTCTCTATTTAAAAAACCTTTATTTACCAGACCAATGCTACCACTAGCTAACCGAAGTCCATAATACCCTTTCTCATTTTTTTTAAAGTACCTAACTACTCTAACTTACCTTAAAGCTAACCAATCAAAGCATATCCTTTCGCTGCTATGCTTTTACCGTAGAAGAGATCATAGCTGTACACACCAATAGAAATGTTTCAACAACTCGTGCAGCGGTGCAGGATGAAATACCCCAAGTGTTAATGTGCTCAAGGCCTTACAGATTCTACTAATAACGAGCATCACCAAAGTATGGAGGCAAGTCAGCAACATTGAATGTATCACTCACTCCATATTCTTTGGGAAGCTCTAACTTGTAGGCGTTGTCATTGATCTTTGCAAGAACTTTAAATGGTCCATCTCCGCAAGGCATTAGCTTGGATTTGCGCTGTTCCGAGAAGCGATCCTTGCGCAAATGCAACCAAACCAAATCACCTTCATTGAACAACATTTCCTTTCGTCCCTTGTCTGCATGTTTCTTGTATTGGGCCTGCATCTTCTCGATGTTTGTTTTGGTTGTCTCATGGATTTTCTGAATGTACTCAGCCCTCTTATCCGCATCCAAATTTACCCTTTCAGTAGGCGGCAAAGGCAATAGATCGATCGGCGCTGTTGGTTTGAAACCATAAACTATCTCAAACGGACACAACTTTGTTGTTGAATGAACTACCCGGTTGTACGCAAACTCAATGTGAGGTAAGCACTCTTCCCATAGCTTCAAGTTCTTCTTGAGTATTGCTCTCAACATCGTACCAAGTGTGCAGTTGACAACCTCTGTTTGTCCATCAGTCTGCGGGTGGCATGTTGCAGAAAACAACAGTTTTGTTCCAAGTTTTCCCCATAGTGTCCTCCAGAAGTGGCTCAAAAATTTGGCATCGCGATCCGAAACAATAGTCCTTGGTACTCCATGCAAACAAACAACCTCTTTGAAAAACAAATCAGCAACGTGGGTAGCATCATCGCTCTTATGACAAGGTATAAAATGAGCCATCTTAGAAAACCGATCAACGACAGCAAATACACTGTCCCTTCCCCTCTTTGTCCTAGGCAACCCCAAGACAAAATCCATAGATATATCCTCCCAAGGCGTTTTTGGAGTAGGAAGAGGTGTATACAAGCCATGTGGGTTTAAGCGGGACTTAGCTGTTTGACAAGTTGTGCATCTTCGCACATAGCGCTCAACATCACGCTTCATCTTTGGCCAATAGAAGTGTGTGGCCAACACATCATCAGTTTTGTGAACACCAAAATGACCCATCAATCCACCTCCATAGGACTCCGGCAACAAAAGAAGACGAACGGAACTTGCAGGAATACAAAGCTTGTTAGCTCTAAACAAGTAGCCATCATTCAACACATATTTATCCCAACACCTCCCGTCTTTACACTTAGCATAGATTTCTTTAAAATCCACATCATCGGCATATAATTCTTTCAATCCTTCTAAGCCAAGAATTTTGCAATCAAGTTGGGATAATAAAGCATATCTTCTAGACAAAGCATCAGCCACTAGATTATCTTTTCCCTTTTTATATTTCACAACATAGGGGAATGTTTCAATAAATTTAATCCACTTAGCATGTCTACGATTCAATTTGCTTTGACTACGAATATGTTTCAGTGATTCATGGTCTGAATGTATGACAAATTCTTTTGGCCATAGGTAATGTTGCTATGTTTTTAAAACTCGAATCAGAGCATACAATTCTTTGTCATATGTAGAGTAATTCAAAGCTGCACCATTTAGTTTTTCGCTAAAATAAGCAATAGGTTTTCTTTCTTGCATGAGAACTCCACCAATACCAACACCATTAGCATCACATTCTATCTCAAATGTCTTATCAAAATCAGGGAGTTGTAAAAGCGGTGCATTTGTCAACTTATCTTTGAGCGTGTTGAAGGCATTCTCTTGTGCTTTACTCCATTTGAAAAGCGTATTCTTCTTCGTCAACTCATTGAGTGGGGCAGCGAGCGAGCTAAAATCCTTCACGGACTGGCGATAGAAGCTAGCGAGTCCGTGAAAGCTCTTCACTTGTGTGACCGTTGTAGGCGTAGGCCATGCTCGGATAGCCTCCACCTTCTGTTCATCCACTTTGATTCCCTGCGCAGTCACCACAAAGCCAAGAAAGACAACTCGATCTGTACAAAAGGTGCACTTCTTGAGGTTACCAAACAAGCGCGCCATTCTCAAAGCATTAAAAACTTGGCGCAAGTGATCCAAGTGCTCTTCCAAAGACTTGCTATAAATTAATATGTCATCAAAGTAAACCACCACAAACTTTCCAATAAAAGACCTCAAGACTTCATTCATCAAGCGCATAAATGTACTAGGTGCATTCGTAAGACCAAACGGCATGACCAACCATTCATACAAACCAAATTTAGTCTTAAAAGCAGTTTTCCATTCATCACCTAGCTTCATTCTAATTTGGTGGTATCCACTACGCAAGTCAACCTTAGAAAAGACAGTGGAGCCACTTAATTCATCAAGCATATCATCTAGCCTAGGGATAGGATGACGATATCGAACAGTAATGTTGTTGATAGCTCTACTATCAATACACATTCTCCATGATCCATCCTTTTTAGGCACAAGTAAAACTGGAACCGCACATGGACTTAAGCTCTCGCGTATATACCCTTTGTCGAGCAGTTCTTGCACTTGTCGCTGAATTTCTTTGGTCTCTTCAGGATTGGTACGGTATGGTGGACGATTAGGCAAAGATGCCCCTGGAACCAAATCAATTTGATGTTATATCCCTCTCAATGGTGGTAGCTCCGCCGGCATCTCGTTTGGAAACACGTCTTCAAATTCCTGCATCAAAGAAACAACCGAGTCCGGCAAGGTCGAGGGTGAAGCATTAGTAGAGCAAGGGGTGTCCTTGCACACAAGCACAAAACACTCTTGGGGCTGGTTGATGAACTCTCGTATCTCACTTTTTGTGGCTAACAAAACTTGTCCCTTGCATGGTACCTCGCTTTTCTTTTCACTCTTTTCTTTCTTTTCCCTCACTTTGTGCTGGTGGCTCTCGCTCCCTGTTTTGTGGATGGCACTCACCTCTCTTTCTTTTCTCTCACGCTCAGCCCTATCTAAATCATCTTTGAGAATTTCATCTGGTGACATTGGAACCAATGAAACCTTCTTCTCTTTGTGCATAAAAGAATACTTGTTGGAGGGTCCATGATGGGTGGCATCCTTGTCATACTGCCATGGCCTCCCAAGCAACAATGAACAAGCTTGCATCGGCACCACATCACAGTCCACAAAATCAGCATAGCTTCCAACGGAGAAGTGTACACATACCATCGCCGTTACCTTCAATTTGCCACAAGAATTGAGCCACTGGATGTAGTATGGTTGCGGGTGTGAGCGTGTGGCCAAGCCAAGTCTCTCAACCATATCTGAACTTGCAATGTTATTGCAGCTCCCACCATCAATTATCACCTTGCATGAGTGCTCTTTGATCACAAATTTTGATTGGAATAAATTGTGACTGTCGACGGTTGGGATAACGACCCAAGTCAACTAAGGTTCTTCAAGAGTGAGATAGGAGACACGCCGAACAACACGAACAGCAATCAACGACGGACAGGGAGACAAGGGTTTTTATCCTGGTTCAGGCCTCTCGGGGGAGATAATAGCCCTACGTCCAGCCTTTCTTATATCAAAGATGATTACAAGAGGTGGCTCGGCGAGACGAACAAGTCTCGGCGAGATTATGGTGTACACGAAGCGATGTGCTATAATCAGGTGTCTACGAGATGCTAATACGTAAACTCGATGCCAGATGCCCCCTAAACACTGTAGGGGCTTGGTTTATATAGTGCGGTGCAAACCCACCTACCGAGGGAATATCGGGCTGGGCTAACAACGATATCATAACGAACTCGACATGCCAAATATATCCCGAGGCAGATAAGGCATACTCCTAGTCTTGGGGATCACGACGTCTACTCCGATCTGGGAAACTAACGTCCGGGTCTTCATGTAGCCGTGCAGAACTCTGTTCGAGTCGGACTCAAACAGGTGTCTTGGGCGCCACGCAATCGTACCGAACAGAAGGCTGTTTGGCACGATGCACATGGGCCTGATAGAACCTTCTAGGGAGCTGGGCCCTGGCAGGCTGTTCGATTGGGCCGTCAGGGAGTGGGCCATGGCAATGGGCCGTGATTTTAGCCCCGACAGCTAGCCCCCGCGACTCAAGTGGAAGGACTCACTAGAGTGGGGTCTTCCTCTTGAGACTCAAAGTCAAGAAGAGGGAAACTATGCTGCTATAAAGACATGCAACAAGTGACCGAACAGGTTACGGTTCCACCGAACAGGACCTGTCCGGGATCGAACAAACTGATCGATCTTGCCGAGCAACTCGCAGGCCGAACAGAAAACGCATCCATCCGAAAGCACCCGACCCTCGGTCGCCATGACGCCGAAAAAAGTAGCCGTTGGCAGATCTCAACGGTAACTTACGCTGCGCAGTGAAAATAGCCGACCGTTTTTACTTAGCCGTTGCGGTAAAAACTAGCCGTTTTGTGGCAAAAATCCATTGCAAGGCTGCTCAATCGGGCCTATAAAAGCACCCAGGCCGCCCGCGGCTAGCCACTTCTGCTCTCACGCCTTTCCTTCCCAAGCCCTAATTCCAACCGCGCTCAGCATAAAAAAACCGAACTCCAACACCAAACCTGCTCATCCAAACCCGGGGGCTGCCATGGCCAAGTTCTCAGGCACCAGCATCACCGAGGAGGACTTGAGAGTTTGGGAGGAGGAGGGCCACATCGACGCCGGTAGCTGGAGGCTGCCCGGGGAGGAGGAAACTCCGGGGCCACTCGAGGGAGAGTTCGTTAACTTCGAACAGTTCGCACTGTTCGGGTTGAGGTCTCCTGAGAGTGACTTCGTGGAGGCCTTCCTAAACGTCAGCGGATTAGAGGTGACGAACCTCAATCCGAATTCCATCCTCCAGATGGCCGTCTTCGCACACCTGTGTGAAGGCTATCTGGGCATCGATCCGCCGGTGGGGCTGTTCCTGCACTACTACACGGTGACAAGGAGCAGCTCCGCCGCTTCGGCTCTTGGGTGCTACTACCTCAAGCTCCGGGCCACCGCCGACGACGTTGCCCGTACCCCGTCCATCGCCGACTCGATGGGCATGTGGTGGACGAGGTGGTTCTATAGCAAGCGGAGCAATGACAGCAAGCTCGTCTTCACCGGGAAGGCGCCGGCGAAGGGAACACCAATGCCTCGGCCGAAGATGTCCGCCGAGGATTGGTATTTGACGAGGAAGATCGCCTCGCTCGTGGGCCTTGGGCTCACAGGCAGGGAGATCATTCGAGACTACACAACGAACAGGATCTGTCCGCTGCGGAGAAGACCCTATCCCTTCTACAAGATAGAGGGATGGGAAGATATCTCCAGGGAGAGCACGGGTAAGTGCCTTTAAGACTCAACCTTTCTTTGATGACTCATCCGAACAGGAACTGACTACTTCTGTTCGGGCAGTGATGCCAACCGATGCATGGGTGACCGAACGGGTCGACTCCGTGCTGAAGGCGGCGAGGAAGGACAACGAAGTCACCGGCGAGGTGGCATTCACCTGCCCGCGCAACGTACTCGTCCACACAGACGAGGTAAGTCATGCAGCCCCCAACCTGTGTTGCTAGACTTGTACTGTTGAACACGCTAATAGTCGCTTCTCAAATGAACAGCAGGACCAGCTGATCCTTGGAGGGATCGTGGGGGAACTCTCCGGATCCGAAAAGGAGAAAGAGAGAAAGGGCAAGGCCAAGGTGGCCGCGAAGCCCAAGGTGGCGGCCGAGCCGACGCGGAGCTCACCGCGCCATGGTGGCCGCCAGCCCTCGAAGAAGCCCCCTGCGGCAACGAAGCACGCCGAGCAAGCCAAGCAAGCGCGCGGTCAGCCAAGCGGGAAGCGACCAAGCCCCTCCCTCCTCAGCGAGCAAAGCGATGAAGAGGTGAGGATCATGACCCTCTGGCTTAAACGCTACGCTCAGGCTCACCCGGGCCACATGGCACGGCTGCAACAGGTCGCCGAACAGAGAAGGCTTGAAGAGGAGGTCGCGCGCAAGGAAAAGCTCCTTGCGCTGCGCGAGAAGAGCGCCCAGCTCAGCAGGGAGCTGAGCTCGTTGCCACGAACATCCGGAGGCCAAGGCGAACAAGAAGCCAGGGAGCCCCCGAGAAAAAGGCGTAAAGTCTTGGCGAGGAAGAAGAAGATTAAGCCCTCTGCGACAGGTATGTAGAAACGAATCTTGCGACCTTGCGACCTTGCGACTTACCTAACCGCGTTGAACCTAACTCGCCATTTTTTACATCAGCTATCCAGGAGGAGATTGCCACGGACAACGTGGACGCGGCGATCGAGCAGTCCCTACTGCCCGAGCACCTGCACGGTGCGTCGCGGGTAGTCCGGTTAGCCTGTCTCAAGGACAAGCTGGCAGCGTGGAGCTTGCTCCCGCCAGGCTCCAGCGACCAACTCGATGCGCTGAAAGGCGCGGTGGAGCGGCTGGAAGCCGAGGAGGCGGCGCATGGCGCCCGCACACAGCGCCGGGTGTGTCGGCTCCGCCACGCCTGCCGAGTGGGACCGAGCAGACGGTCCTACCGGGCACTTCGTCGCAGGAGCAGCCCGTTCCTGTGGCGATGGAGGTTACTGGCGAGCAGGGTGAAGACCCCACCGCCAAGGAGCAAGAAGAAAGCCACGAGCAGGGCGTACAAGCTACCCCGCCAGTGGAAGCCCCGGTGTTGCCCAGCGAAGCGGCACCGATCTCGCCCGAAGACAAACGGGCGGGAGAAGAAGAGGAGAGGAAGGAGCGCGGGGGCGATAGCTCGCCTGTCGCGACTGCCCCAAGGCGAGCGCGTGCCCGCGTGGGAAGGACGAGGCGGAAAGGTCGTCGCTCAGGCCTTATCCCGCACGGGCGAGGCTTCGTGACCCATGGTCTTGAAGATCGCCTGCGCCGGAGTCTGAAGCGCCGGCTCGGAAAGGTAACGCTCGAAACCGACACTTTGTCTGCTAGGGCTAAAACTGCCCGAGGCTTAAGTTGGTCTTCTCTCTTTCAGTTCGTCGAGGGCACCATGGAGGACCTCGTGGAGGGCGTCACCGTGGAGCACGCCGCCGTTATAGCGGGCTTCCAGGAGCATCTCCGGACGAGGGGACTCGAGGGAGAGCCCTCTGCACCAGCCCGAAGCCGGAGCCGGCTGAAGGCAAAGTGAGAAAGCTCAAGGCCCAGCTGACCGAGGAGAGGCAATCCTCCGGGGCTCTCCGTGAAGAGGCCGAGGAGCTTCGCGCGTAGGTCGTGGGGGCGGACGTCGCGGAGGACAAGCAGGGCCGCACGAAGTGGCTCGAGGAACAACTCCACGACGTGTCTCAATGGCGGAGCCTGCTCGTCGCGGAGGTGAAGGACCTCAAGGCCCAGCTCGCCGAAGAGAGGCTGACCGCTACGGAGCAGCTCAAGGCCGCCGAGCAGCGGGCCAGTCAGAGTGAGGCTTTGTCCGAGGAGCTGCGTGCCAAGACCGAAGAGGTCGAGGCTCTCCGTGCAGAGGCAGCGGAGCGGTCTCGGCTTAGCATGGAGGAAACCGATCGTCTCCGAGCTGAGGCCAGAGAAGGTTTCAAGGCGCAAGGAGAAGTCCTGCGCCTGAAGATAGAGATCGAGGCACTGAAGGAGCAGCTTGCTTCGAAGTAGAAGTAGCGTCGTCTTCCTTGTACCTGTACACTTTTGGAAATGCAATAAAGACATAACTTTTGCACAACAAGACTGACCTTTTCCCTGCAAAAAGAGTAGCAAAAAGACAAGATCGAACAGGAAACTAAGAGCAAAGGCACAACAGCGCTAGAAAGCTTTAAGGAAAACCGGTTGAACGCTTAGCCTAACCCCCAGCCCCCGTTGTGCAGCTGCTCGAAAACCTGAGTTTGCGAACTCGAACAGGTGCATAAGAGAAAGAGCGACACTCTAGCCCCATGTACGGACGGTGCTCGAAAACCTGAGTTTGCGAATTCGAGCACGTGCGTAGAGAGTTAGAGCGACACCCGTATCCTGATCGACTTATTCCAAGAACTGCTCTGCGACGTAAGTTAGGCGATTCATAGGTTAACCAGACAAGGAAAGTGCCTCTACCGTGGAGGGCTTACAAGAGCAGGCTTTGCCAAGTGGTTGTGCCGTGAACGGTAAGTGCTTACGAGAGCAGACTTAGCCGCTAGGCGAAAAGCCGTTTTACGCAACTCTGAGTTTAGTAACTAGTTGAAACTAGACACGGGCAGGGACAACCCTTAAGATCGTGGAGCCAACTGTTCGCAAGACCGGGCAGCCATCAAGTGTTACCAGAGAGAAGAAAGTCTGAAAAGACAAGAAGTGAAAAAGGGCTCAGGGGGCCGCGAAAATTCACTGTTTATTGGATTGGACTTTACATGGCAGCCCGAGAGACTTGGGCTAACAAAGGCGCGAAGTTTGACAAAAAGCGCGAAGTTAAGCAAACACACGAAAGACCTACACAAAGAACTTATGAAGCTGGTCGATGTTCCAAGTGCTGGTCAGCTCTCTCCCGTCATCCATTGCTAGGCGAACAGCCCCCGGGCGAGCATAAGAAACGACCGTGAATGGGCCCACCCAACGGGGAGTTAGCTTGTTGGCATTGGACAGGTTCTGGACGCGGCGCAGAACGAGGTCGCCCGCCGTCAAAGCCCTTGGTCGAACTGATTTGCCGCGTGCCAGCGAAGAGCTTGCTGGTAGCGCGCCATTCTGACTTGTGCCCATTCGCGTGTGCCTTCGAGGAGATCGAGATCGAGCAAGCGCTCTTGCTCGTCGTCAACCAAGTTGGCCGAGCTCGTGCGAGGCGAACCGAGTACTATTTCGACGGGCAAGATGGCTTCTGCACCGTAGACCAATTGAAAAGGAGTTTCCCCGGTTGCCCGGCTGGCCGTGGTGCGAACTGCCCAGAGGACGGAAGGAACTTCGTCAACCCAGGCCTTGTTGTGCTCACAGAGTGCCGCGAACACGCGCCGTTTGATACCCTGGACGATCTGTCCGTTAGCTCGCCGATCGCTCCATTGCTCGTGGATGTGCCACGAGGCGAACAGACCTTGGTGCCCAAATATTCGCAGATTCTCGAATAACTCGCTCAATCTGGTACCGTTATCCGTGATCAGCTTGTGGGGAATCCCAAAGCGCGTGACCACGTTGCTTTTGAAGAAGCGTACAGCCGTTTTGGCGTGAAGAGATGACACAGGCTCTGCCTCAATCCACTTTGTAAAAGTGTCGATGGCGACGAGAAAGTGTGTGTAGCCCTTGTACCCTTTAGGGAATGGGCCAAGCAGATCCAGACCCCACGTGGAGAAAGGCCAAGATGGGGGGATCGTTTGGAGCTCTTGGGCGGGCTTATGTGCAAGCTTTGCACTTAGTCACAATATTCCGGGCATCTTGTAGCGCAGTTGGCCAGTAATAGCCCATACAAAACGCTTTGCCGACCAGAGTCCTGAAGGGGGCGTGGTTGCCGCAGGCACCCTCGTGTATGTCCCTAGGAAGGAACACACCCTCCTGTTGAGAGATGCACTTGGAAAGGACTCCTAGCGCACCTTGACGGTAAAGGATGCCGTCCACAAGCTTTATGGACCAGCACGCCTTATAAGCCGGGAACGCTCGACTTCGTCTTCGGGCAGTGTCCCATCTGCAAGGTACCGAATAAATGGCGTTGTCCAGTTCGCAGTCTGCTTGATGACGGAGACAGCACCACCTGTCTCTGTTGCCTCGTCCGGAGACGTGATAGAGGGGTTGTAAAGGTGCTCGACGAGCACTCCTGCCGGAGCAGGTTCTCGTGAGGATCCAAATTTGGACAGTTAGTCAACCAAGAAGTTGTCCTTCTTGGGCACGAAGAGCACCTCGAAAAATCGAAAATGCCGCTCCAACTTCCTCACTTCAACCAGGTATCGTGCCATTGAGTCATCGCAGCACTGATACTCCTTATTTACCTGGTTGATGACCAGCTGTGAATCTCCCTTCACAGTTAGCCGTTGGACACCGAGCGACTTGCACGCTCTTAGTCCCGTGAGGAGGGCCTCGTACTCCGCAGCGTTGTTAGTCGCCGTGAAGTGTAGTTGGATAGAATACTGGTGTCGACGGTTGAGATAACGATCTCAAGTCGCTAAGGTTCTTTAGAATTGAGATAGGAGACACGCCGAACAACCACGAACAGCAACGAACAGGAGACAGGAGTTTTTATCCTGGTTCAGGCCTCTCGGGAGAGATAATAGCCTTACGTCCAGCCTTTCTTATATATCAGAGATGAATACAAGAGGTGGCTCGACGAGACGAACAAGTCTCGGCGAGATCGTGGTGTACAAACAAAGATCAGGTGTCTACCATATGCTAAAAGCTAAAAATCCAGTCCAGTCTCCTCTACACGCCGTAGGGGCCTTGTTTATATAGTGCAGAGCAAACCGACCTACCGAGGGAATATCGGGCCGGGCTAACTACGAGATCGTAACGAACTCAACGTGCCAAATACATCCTGAGGCAGATAAGGCATACTCCTAGTCTTGGGGATCACGACTCCTATTCCAATCCGGAAAACCAACGTCCGGGTCTTCACGTAGTCGTGCAGAACTCTTGTTCGAGATGGACTCAAACACGATTCCTTGGCAGTTACGCATCACGCCAGCCAGGGAGCTGTTCGGCAAGATGCATATGGGCCAGATAGAACCTTCTAGGGAGCTGGGCCCTGGTAGGCTATTCGATTGGGCCGTCAGGGAGTGGGCCATGGCAATGGGCCGTGATTTTATCCCCGACAGCTAGCCCCCGAGACTCAAGTGGAAGGACTCACTAGAGTTGGGTCTTCCTCTTGAGACTCTAAGTCACGAAGAGGGTATTTTTCCTGCTACAAAGACGTGCAACAGGCGACCGAACAGGTTATGGTTCAACCGAACAATACTTGTTCTGTACCGAACAAACCCACCCGGCGCCGAGCAACTCTGTTGCGTCGAACAGGGAACGACATCTGTCCGAGCAGAGTACCCAGCCCTCGATACAGAAATCGGAAGAAGTGAGGTGAATCATCTTCTTGAGGTTGAACGTCATCAAGGAGGGATTGGATTCTTAGTAGTGAGATCTTCCGGGAGAATAAACATAGAAAGTCGCGAGACGGACTCGTGCTACTGCATCCAGGCATTCAGATGCCTAGAAAAAGATAGGGGAACCACCTCTCAGGCTAGAGTTTGCACGAAAAAATAGAGATTGCGCTCTCGAGCGAATGTCGCGCTCAGGAGCGAAGGTGATGTGCCTCCAGACGTAGATCGTGTGCTAGGAGCAGACAATGCATACGAGTGGGAAAGGTGACCCAGTACCCGAGCGTAGAGCTCGCCAAAGGAACCGAGTAAGGAGATCTAGTCCCCGAGCACGGAGCTCGTTAAAGGAACCGTAGTGCGACCAGCGTAAACGCATCTGTAGGAGCCAGCGCCCGGCGAAGAGCCGCCGGTGCGAGGAGATCTAGCCCTCGAGCACGGAGCTCGTTGCGGGGACGGATCGTATTGGCAAAGAACTTTCGGTCGCGAGTGAATCACAACCCGATGCAGTCAGAGCCACAAGAGAACGTGTGAAATCAACGCATTACCCATGACGTATTCCTTGCGGCGATGTAAGCGTTGTCTTGGCAAATGCTTGATACCGACGCTTGAGTGCCCGCGATGAGAATCGACTACGGTGGGCATGCCGTTATGATGAGAATCGACTTACGGTGGGCGGGGACTCCGTTGGTGGCGCAATACCTTGACTTAGCCGAACTGAAAGGTCGGTGCCGGCAAAGGCAAGAAATCATCGCTGGTGGAGTGAATCAGCTCCGGTAGCATGAGCGTACCGAGTGAAGAGAGGATGCGGATATCGGTTTTGGTGGGCAAGCACGAATCTCACCGCGACCATCACGAGTCCGACGCTCCCGTTCTGCATTTCTGCGAAGACAAACAAGAAATGGGCCAGCAAAAGAAAAAGAGAGCAAGAACAGTTCTAAGAAGAGCAAAGCGAGTTTTGAAAAACACGCAAAAGACGACCTACCGCACAAGACATAATTTTTTCCGCACGCCCCCGACAACGTTAGTGTCACCTCGGCGAATCGCGAAACCGACGCAAGGAGTGCCCGCTATGATGAGAATCGACTACGGTGGGCGGGACTCCGTTGGTGGTGCACTACTCGGATTACCGTGCGGTGAAGGACGAGTACGGATAAAAAGACGTGTCGGGCAGTGCAGCCCAGCCGTGGCTAAGACCGCTAACCAAGAAAGGCGACGAGACCTTAGCGCAGCAAGACATGCGAGGCGAAATCTTATCCGGGCATGGACCCGCAGGCGTTAGTGTCCCTCGGCGGGTGTGGAACCAGCGCCAGAGTGCCGTTGCGATGAGAATCGACTACGGTGGGCATGCCCGTTGGCGATGAAATCGGCTTACGGGGCGTAACTCCATCGGTGGTGTACCGCCGGTTAACGGAGCCGCACAAGTCGTCGCCAGATAAAAGACATGCTCAGACGCGGGAGCGCCACGGAGCGAAGACCAACGAGGTTTTGGAAAACCAACGCTAAGGAAAGGAACCGAAAACGAAAACGCATCGGGTTGCGAAATTCAGCTCAAGTCCCAATCGACCGAGGAGAGGCGATCCTCCGAGGAGCTGGCCGAGCGCTTCAAGACCGCCGAAAGCAAGGCCTTCGAATCGAGCGAGAGTCGACCGAGCAATTTTTCCCGCAAAAAGAGCGGCAAAGACAAGGACGAACAGAAACCAAGAGCAAGGCGAGCAGCGCTAGAAAGTTTTAAGGAAAACCGGTAGAACGCTTAGCCTAACTCCCACTTCGTTCTTGCAATGCCGAGGACTTGAGTTTGCGAACTCGAACAAGTGCACAAGAGAAAGAGCGACGCCCTAGCCCCGGGTACAGACGATGCATGAAGACCTGAACTTGCGACTTCAAGCACGTGCGTAGAGAGTTAGAGCGACACCCGTATCCTGATCGACTCGCCTCGAACCGCCGTTAACGTAAGTTAGGCGATTCCAAAGGTAACCGAACAAGGAAAGTGCCTCTGCCGCGGAGGGCTTACGAGAGCAGGCTTTGCCAAGTGGTTGTGCCGTGAGCGGTAAGTGCCTCTGCCGCGGAGGGCTTACGAGAGCAGACTTAGCCGCAAGGCTAGAAGCCGTGTTACGCAACTCTGAGTTTAGGAACTCGTTGAAACAAGATACGGGCAGGGAAAACCCTTAAGATTGCGGAGCCAAGAGTTCGCAAGACCGGGCAGCCATCAAGTGTTACCAGAGAGAAAGAGTAGTCTGAGAAGACAAGTGGTGAGGAGGACCGTAGGGGGCCGCGAGCATTCACCGCTCAATGGGTTGAACTTTACATGGCAGCCCGAGAGACTTGGGCGAACTAAGGCGCGAAATTTAAGAAAAAGCGCGAAGCTAGGAAACGAAAGACCTACACGAGGAACTTACGAAGCTGGTCGATGTTCCAAGTGTTGGTCAGGTCTCTCCCGTCATCCACTGCCAGGCGAACAACCCCGGGATCCGGAAGGAGTTTTGATCCAGTCCCCGAGCACGGAGCTCGTCGCAGGGCTCAGACGCGCTCCGGCGAAGAGCTGCCAGCGCGAGGAGATCCATCCCGAGCACGAGCCGGGAACCAGATCTGAAGGCGGTCAAGATCGAAGGATCGATCCGATCCGCAAGGGAAGAGACATCCCGCCTTTCCGAGTCGTAGTCCTCGTGGAGAATTTCCCGATCGCGATAGAGTTCGACATGCTCGACCACAGATCCCCACGGACGGCGCCCGGTGCCGACGGTTGAGATAACGATCTCAAGTCGCTAAGGTTCTTTAGAATTGAGATAGGAGACACGCCGAACAACCATGAACAAAGAACGAACAGAGATGGGGGTTTTATCCCGGTTCAGCCTCTCGGGAGAGATAATAGCCTTACGTCCAGACTTTCTTATATATCAGAGATGAATACAAGAGGTGGCTCGACGAGACGAACAAGTCTCGGCGAGATCGTGGTGTACAAACAAAGATCAGGTGTCTACCATATGCTAAAAGCTAAAAATCAAGTCCAGTCTCCTCTACACGCCGTAGGGGCCTTGTTTATATAGTGCAGAGCAAACCGACCTACCGAGGGAATATCGGGTCGGGCTAACTACGAGATCGTAACGAACTCAACGTGCCAAATACATCCCGAGGCAGATAAGGCATACTCCTAGTCTTGGGGATCACGACTCCTATTCCAATCCGGGAAACCAACGTCCGGGTCTTCACGTAGTCGTGCAGAACTCTTGTTCGAGACGGACTCAAACACGATTCCTTGGCCGTTACGCATCACGCCAGCCAGGGAGCCGTTCGGCAAGATGCATATGGGCCAGATAGAACCTTCCAGGGAGCTGGGCCCTGGTAGGCTGTTCGATTGGGCCGTCAGGGAGTGGGCCATGGCAATGGGCCGTGATTTTATCCCCGACAGCTGGAGTTGCTCTCCTTGAGGGGAGATGAGAACAAAACCAGCCCCCAAGTTTCCGGTACGCGAGCCATCAAAAAATATGGTCCAAGGGGGTCATCAGGTTGCTCGGGAGCTTCCTGAGATTTGGGCGGGCAGGTCCATTCGGTGACAAAGTCAGCCAAGACACAGGACTTGATAGCGATTCAGCAACAAATGTAATATCAAATTCGCGGTTTCATTGCCCAGTTAGCTATACGTCCACCAGCTTCCTTGTTCCTTAGGATTTCTCCAAGAGGGAACTTGGTCGGGACCAGTATTTGATGCGTCTGGAAGTAGTGCCGAAGCTTCCTGGAGGACATGAGCAAGACGTAGAGCAACTTCTGGACCTCAGGGTAACGCTCCTTAGATCCGTGAAGCACCTCGCTCACGTAATAGATTGACCGCTGTATGCCTTCCCTTTCCACTGTCAAGACCGCACTCACCGCTTGCATGCATGCGTAAAGGTACAAGAAGAGCGCCGCCGTGGCGCTGGGTAGTCAAGACAGTGGGTTGGACAGTATTGCTTTAGATCTTGGAAAGATCTATCAGCCTCCTCTGTCCACTCGAAACCATTGTGCTTACGCAGGCCTTAAGAAGGGCGGGCAAAGCGTTAATCGCCTCGACGGAGATAAACCCGCCAAGGCGACCATCCGTCCGGTGAGGCTCTGAACTTCCTTGACGGTAGTTGGAGCCTGCATGTTTTCAATGGCCTCGATTTTTTCGGGGTTGGTAGATATGCCTTGCGAACCAATTACATAACCGAGCAACATTCCAGATCGAACACCAAAGGTACACTTCTCTGGATTTAACTTTATTCGATGCCTGTTGAGATTTTGGAAAGTCTCGGCCATGTCTTTTACATGATCTGGAGCATACTTGCTCTTTACAACTATGTCATCGACATAGACCTCCAGGTTTTTCCCGCGCTGTTCTGGGAAAGTCTTGTCCATTAAGCGCTGGAACGTGGCACCTGCATTGCGCAGACCGAAAGACATGGTCGTATAGCAGAAAGTGCCGAAGGGGGGTGATGAAGGCAGTCTTCTCTTCATCCTCGGGGGAGATGAATATTTGGTGATAACCGGAGTAAGCATCCAAAAAACTCAAGTGCTGGGCATCCGCAGTCGCGTCGACCAACTGGTCTATGCGAGGCAGCGGGAAGTTGTCCTTAGGACAAGCAGCGTTCAGATCTGTGTGATCGACACACATCCTCCACTTGCCGCCTTTCTTCTTTACAATGACAGGGTTGGCGAGCCACTCGGTGTGATCATCCTCGTGGATGAAACCGCGATGGAGCGACTTGCTGTCGATCCTTGATGATCCCCTAGTTGAAGTCCGGCAGCGACGCTTCGGCGAACAGGCTTTTTGTCCGGCCGGACGGCCAGTTTGTGCTCGATGACCTCCCTTGGGACTCCGGGCATGTCAGACGGTTCCCAGGCAAACACGTCTGCGTTAGCTCGGAGGAAGGCAATTAGCTCACCTTCCTATTTGGGGTCCAGATTGGCCCCCAAATGAACTGTCTTGGAGGAATCATCCAAAGACAGCGGAACCTCCTTGGTCTCTCCTCCTGGCTGAAGGGAAACCCTAGGGCGTGCAGACTTGGTCTGCGGAACTTCGGGACCACGCGGCGGAAGCTGGTCGACCAGGGCGAGGGACTGCTCGTCGCAATCGAGAGCGGCCTTGTAGTTGCCCTTGACCGTGATCACACCGTTAGGACCCGGCATCTTCACGCAACGGTAAGCGTGGTAGGATACGGCCATGAACTTGCCAAGAGATGGCCGGCCCAAAATCGCGTTGTATGCGGATAGGAAGTCGACCACGTCAAACGTGATCAACTCTGTCCGGAAGTTGCTTGGACTGTCGAAGGTAACAGGCAGAACAATCTGCCCCAACGGCCGAACAGCTTCGCTGGGAACAATGCCGTAGAATGGCATCGCGACCTCTTTAAGCTTGGAACGAGGGATTTGCATCTCGTCCAAGACCTTAGCAGAGAGCAAGTCCAAAGCGCTCCCGCCGTCTATAAGAACACGGCCAACTATCGCATTGTTGATGGTCGGGGCGACCACCAGTGGGAGCCTCTGAGGCTTGGTCATCCTAGTGGGGCAATCCTCCTGAGAGAAGGAGATGGAAACCTTGGTCCACTTCATCGATTCGGGCTGAGGTTTACCCTTCTCAACGTTGTGTACTTCCCAAGCAGCTTCCTTGAGGTTGCGCCGAGAGGGATAAGCCGAGGGGCCGCAGAAGATGACGGCGATATGGTTCACGGGCTCTTGATACTCATCGTCGTCCCGATCACCATCATCGGTTTGGCGCTTGGCCTTACCGGCTTCACCTTTTTCGGGCAGGGTGGGCATTGGGCCCTTGCCGTTGTAGAAATCCTCGAGCTTTGCAGCCCAGGTCCTGCAATGGCGCGTATCATGCCCGTAGTGCTCGTGGAACTTGCAATATCGGTCACTTGGACCTTTCTTGCCTTGGTTGCCTCCCTGGGCGGGTTCTTGCCCTTATAGTTGTTGTTTGGCTTTTTCTGCCCATCCTTGGGAGGAGTTGTGCGATCTATACCAGCGACAGTGTTGCTCGCATCACCCTTCGTTTTCTTCTGGGACTTCTTGTCACCAGGATTGTTGCTGCTCTTCTTCTTCTCCTCCACACCAGGCTGGGCGGGCAGCTCGCCCTTGTCGAACGCCTTCTTGTACTGAACGCGCTCTGCCGCGTTGGCATAGCGATCAGCCGCCTTGAACAGGTCGTTGGCGGTCCAGGTCTCATTGATCTCGATATCCTGAGTGAGCCGCTCGTCGCGGACTCCATTTTTAAAGGCGCGGACAACAGATTCGTCCGAGATGTTCGGGATCGTGTTGCGAATCTTGATGAAACGCTTCACGAAGTTGCGGAGGGTCTCCCCGTTCATCTGGATCATCTGGTGCAGATCATCCTCCTTGCCCAGACGTACGTAACAGCTCTGAAAATTGGCAATCAGAGCGTCACAAAGCTGGTTCCAAGAGCTAATGGAACCCTCTTGCTGATTAAACAGCCACGTCCGAGCAGCGCCCTCAAGGACAGTCGGGAGGTAGTTAGCCATGACAAGCGCGTCACCTCCGGCCGCCATGATGGCCGTTGCGTAGATGGAAAGGAACTCCTCTAGGTTCTGGGTCCCATTGTACCTTTCCATGTGTCCGGGCTTGAACTTTGAGGGCCACCGAACAGAGCGAAGCTCGTCGGAAAAACCCCGCAGCCTCAAGGCGAAGACCGCCACCTTCCCGTGAATCTAGCCTTGAGAAGACGTTGGTCCTGTTGGTCGAGGGAACTCTAGCTGAGCGGGAGGACTCTGCCTGGAGGAATTCTCTCCGTGATAAGCCCCCACGCTCCTTCCTCGTGGTCGCGACAACGCGCTCCTCGCGAGGGGATCTTCCGTGATCGTCGCGTGCCCGCTTGCCCGTGTGGTCGCGATGACTACGGGGACTTGGCGATCGGCGGCGACCACGGGCAGCTTGCTCGTGGACAGTGATCCTTCGACGGTGACGATGGTCACGCGATCGATCGGATCGCTCACTGTCCGAATTCACCCGAACAGGCTCGCCGCGCTGCCCGGATGATGCTTCACCTAAAGACTTAAGGCCCTCGGCCAGCTTTTCGAGGTAAGAAGCCACAGCATCGCCCACAATGACATGATTGTCCTGGTGAGCAGATCTAATTACGGTTGCCAGGGCCTAGAGCCGCTCTTGACTCTGCTCAAGGGGCCCTGGAATCCCTGAAGCATCCGCGTCTTCCCGATTGGAGTCTGGGCACGCGGGGATTCCACTCGGGCAGGCTGAACTTCCGCCAGGGGTCTTGGCGTAGGTGCGCGGGGCGGATCACGTCGCTGACGTTTGCGCTGATCGTGTATCTGCGCCAGAGTTTGGTTGATGGACTCGTCAAAAGTGCGGCGAACAACATCTTGCTCGCGAGCAACTAGTGCGGCCTCATCTTGGTGCCGAGCAGAACTGATCCGCTCGATCTCTACGGCAGCCGTGACCCGCGCAGGATCCTGTGAAGTCCCTGCGCCGGTCATGTTGACGTCGCGGTGGCCGTGTGTTTGTGCGCTGGACGGTGTCATCACTGTGTCGCCACAGGAGGAATCAACCGACATAGCCTTGGAATCTGATAGATCTAAACCAGCGTAAAGATCATCAGCTCCGTATTCATCGTCAATGACGGGAGCTCGACCTGAGACCATCTGCGGAGTGTATCCAGAAACTTCTGTCTCAGACACAGACATCGATCTAGGTCGGTAAGATCGATTCGAGATGGCAGGGGAAGAAATATCCTGCCCTTCTGAGTCGTAGCCCTCAGGAAGAATCTCCGTATCGCTGATGGAGTTCGACATGCTCGATCTGCGGTCCCCACGGACGGCGCCAACTGTCGACGGTTGGGATAACGACCCAAGTCAACTAAGGTTCTTCAAGAGTGAGATAGGAGACATGCCGAACAACACGAACAGCAATCAACAACGAACTGGGAGACAAGGATTTTTATGCTGGTTCAGGCCTCTCGGGGGAGATAATAACCCTACGTCCAGCCTTTCTTATATCAAAGATGATTACAAGAGATGGCTCGGCGAGACGAACAAGTCTCAGCTAGATTATGGTGTACACGAAGCGATGTGCTATAATCAGGTGTCTACGAGATGCTAATACGTAAACTTGATGCCAGATGCCCCCTAAACACCGTAGGGGCTTGGTTTATATAGTGCGGTGCAAACCCACCTACCGAGGGAATATCGGGCCGGGCTAACAACGAGATCGTAACGAACTCGACATGCCAAATATATCCCGAGGCAGATAAGGCATACTCCTAGTCTTGGGGATCACGACGTCTACTCCGATCCGGGAAACCAACGTCCGGGTCTTCATGTAGTCAGATGAGAACTCGCTTGAGTCGGACTCAAACAGTGTCTTATGCCACGCAATCGCATCAACCCGTAAGGCTGTTTGGCACGATGCACATGGGCTTGATAGAACCTTCCAGGGAGCTCGGCCCTGGCAGGCTGTTCGATTGGGCCGTCAGGGAGTGGGCCATGGCAATGGGCCGTGATTTTATCCCCGACAGTGACGTTGTCCTTTTTCAACTTTCTCCATTTGAGAACTAAGAACACGACAAACAACAAGGCTAGTGTGACTAGTATCAAATGTGATCTCCAAATCAGATTCAGAAGAGTTCTCAAGCTGCTCATGATCAGATTCATCATCTTCCACTTCGCTTGCCGATGTATACTCACCATCCTCCCGTATGACAAGGGCTCGCTGATTTGGACAGTCTCTCATGTAGTGTCCCTTTCCTTTGCATTTGAAGCACTCTATCTCCCTTGTCCTAGCAGTAGAAGCAACCGATGATGAACTCTTGGTGCGGGCAGCAGCTGTCTTGTTGGAATCAGTAGGCTTGTGCACTGAAGATGTAGAGCGGACTGCTGAATGCTCTTGAGTAGCGGCGGTAGTACCTCGGTTGTTGGAAGGGGAAGAACTCTTTTGCTGTTGGTTTGTCCCTTTCCAAGGTGTGGAGGAACTAGGATATGTGCGGCTCAATTTGTTGTAGCTCTGTCTCTTTCCTTGGACTTGCCTCTCTGCTTTGCATGCATAATGGAAAAGCTCATCCAATGAATTGTAAACTTGAAAATCAAGTATGTCTTGGATATCTCTGTTTAGCCCTCCTAAAAATCTAGCCATCTTTGCATTTTCATCTTCTTGCACATTAGCACGGAGCATACCCACTTGTAGCTCTTGATAGTAGTCTTCCACAGATTTACTACCTTGATTGAATCTCCGCATTTTGTTAAGCAAATCCCTTTCAAAATAAGCGGGCACAAATCTAGCTCTCATCAAACGCTTCAAATCATTCCAAGTGTGGGGAATTCTATTCCTTTGATGGATCTGATTCCACCAAATAGAGGCATAATCAACAAACTCACTAGTGGCAGCACGTACTCGTCGGTCTTCTGGGTAGTGATGACAATTTAATTTTTGCTCAACTTGTAACTCCCAATCAAGATATGCTTCGGGATTAAATTTTCCATCAAATTTGGGAATAGAAAATTTGATCTTTCCGAGAGGATCATCTCTTCGTACTTCTTGGCGATGATTTGCATGTCCTGCATGGCCACCCATTCCTTGGCGGTTATGTGCAAGACGTCGCTGATCACGACCCAAATTAACATCTTCATTTTCAGCAACAAATTCAGCATTTCCTCCTTCATTAGCACCTCTTGGACGAAGTGGAGCAGCAGCTACAGCATTGTTGAGTGCACCATTTAGGCCTCGAGGGACTCGCGGTGGTGCATTTTGTCGTGGATCAATCTGGTCAAGACGATCTTCAAAACCTCCGAGACGATTCTCCAAACCGTCTAAGCGAACAAGCACTTGATCATTCAACATCCTTTTAAAAGTATTTGCAAATTGATTCATTAATGCTTGAGACCGAGGAGATAGTGGCACAACAGGTTGTTGATCCACGGCATTAGCGTCATCATCCTCATGTTCTCCATCATGAGCAATTCTTGAACTACCTGACATGGTTGGCTAGAAAATAAAAGGATCCTAACAATGCTACTATATGTATATGTGGAACTCACAAGCCCTTAATTCTTACCTCTTGTCCTTCTCAAAGATCGCTCGCGTGTTTGCTGGTTCGTGACAACTTCAAAAGAGAGTGAGTAGAGAGATTGCAAGGTACTAGAACACACGGATCAATGGTAATTTGTGGAGCTCTAGGTATGTAATTTGTAGTCAAGGAGCTGCGATCAGTAATTCACAAGATGCAAAATTAAATAAATGTTCACACAAGTACTAGTCTTAGTTGCTGATCAGAAGGATATGAGGAACTAGGCTTCAGACACATATGACATAGCAAGCTGGATGAGGAGTGCAGCAAATGAGATATACGATCACAACTCCAACTCGTTTGATTTTTTTGACACTACAAATTTTTTTTTTTTTGGGATACAGTCGTGGCACTTCTTTTTTTTTCACTTTTTTTTACCACGTTTTTTTTTTCAGCGCCTAATGACAGATTTGGACAGCAAAGACTGACAGCAGCTGATGAAATTTCAAACAGTTGCAGATTTCAAACCACTCAACTAGAATTCACGAAATTTGACATGGAGCTGGGTTTTAAAGTTACGAAGCCAACAAAAGAGGTTTGGATGGATTTCGATTTCTAGATACCGAGATATTCACGTTTTAGTGACTGCTGCACAGGGGGAAATTCAGGACGAAATTGGGTTTCAGATCTGATGATGCTTCTTTGCAGCCTCTCTCTCTCTCTCTCTTTTTGGCAACGATTTTTTTTTAGGTTATGGAACAAGGAAATTTAGACCAGCAACTAGACACGACAAGATGAACAAAAATTCAACAAAGCAAATCGAAATTAACAGATCGAACGGCTAAAACGGGCTAGGAACTAGATATTTTGTATGGCGATTTTCTGGATGTACGTAAAACAGAAATTAAACTACTACTAAAGGATAGATGAATTCCTACCGGCAACGAAGACTCTGATACCACTTGATACGCACACGCCTCGATTTAAGATGCGTACGCACGAGTTTGGTCCCGATCTTCCGTCGTAGGAGAATCCTTGGAGGGCGAGTTGTGACTTTGACGAAGGGGCGGCTAACCACGATCCAAGAACGCGACTAGAAACCTCGCAATCGCTAAACCACTCCTCAAATTGGTTATCAACCGTGTCAAAACACGACTGACCTGTTCACAAAGAATGGCCCGAGCAATTCGATGAGAATTGAAAGAGCAATAGCGGAAGAACAATCACTCATGGATGTTTTGAGACTTCAAGTGTTTGAGGGCCAAGAGGCCTTACAATAGTAGTAGCTACAACCAAAAATCAAAGTCTGCCTCCCTTCTCACGCAAAGCACTATATAAAGAACCAGGCCTCCAAATATTTATGGCAGTCACACAAAATTAGCAACCATGCATTAAAATAATTTCCTTCTATTCCTTCTTAGTCTTCACGGCTGAAATTAAAAGCAGCTTTCCTTGCATGCATGTCTTCATGGCCGGCTAAAAATAAAAGAAACTTTCCTTCTTAGTCTTCATAGCTATATGGCTCTCACGTACATAGCTGCATGTTGGTTGAATTTTCTAGTCTCCTTGGTCGGTTTCTTCTCCAATAATTTCTGCATGTTGAATAACACATATACAAATATTTTTAGGCAGTATCATTTGTTCTGTAATTAAATAATTAACTTGAGCAAGAATAAATTCACCTTTTGTCCAAGACGTCGTGCACGAGCTCGTGTCATTGGACCTTGAATATTAATTGAATCATCTATGTGTGAGCTACTGATGTCCTCATCACTCCGGGTGGATTAGAGACAGAAAAAACGTCCTGGTTTACCATGGGAAGGGTCAATGCTGTTAGGAAACCAACCACCTGATCGAAGACCCATGTTGCCCATCCGCCAAAACCTTAGAATAATACTATAAATAGAGGAGGTGTCGACTTTTGCTGTTGGCAATATATTTTACAGGGCCAGACGCTGGATCCAAACACGATGGTAACATCTGGTATTCTGTGTGTGGGATTGTGTCGAACCAGGGTCCCCTGCTCACCTTATATAGTGGGGGACAGGGTTACAAAATAGAATCCTGGTCGATTACGATGTAGGATTCCTATTTCTATCATTCATTCCTATACACATAGTTATCCAGGTTTACAATTATATCTGTTAGACAACCACACTACCGGGTGTAGTCCGAGGTTGACTAGCAGTGCGTAGATCGTAGACGACGAAGAACAATCATAGATGAACACAGAAATGTAGGAGAGGAAGTATTCTTTATTGCTTTTCTCAGGGTACATAATAGATTGAAACCTCTCCTATTTGTGCTTGGTACTAGGGTTTCGGCTTGGTCCATACAAGTGGGTCCCACCCCTTAGCCGTGCCGGGCCCAAGGCCGGCCCGGTTCGGGTGGTTCCTCAACACTCCGCCTTGGACCTTGCCGCGTGATGCATATGCCCCAAAAACTCCACAAAAACCCAGTGGGAAAAATGTTGGAGAAAGAGTACATAGCATACGCTTGCTTGTGCGCACGGATTTGCCTCGTTAAAAACCTCACGTGAGAAACTTCATTGAAAACTCACTTAAGGAAAAAAGAGTACAGTTCCACCCAACGTTTCTTCATATCCATGCATTCATTCATTCAAGTTGGGTACTCGAACTTTATGTTCAGAATTTCAATTCGTAATATGTGAAGTTTCTCCTCCTGAATTATGCACTTATTTAAGTCTTTTCATTCCAATTCCTTTCACGCATCTTTCAAAAATAGATGCAAAGAGTGACTTATTAAATAAGTCTGCTATATTCATAATTGACTTAATGTGCAGAAAACTGATTCTTTACTTGGGGTCCGTATACTTAATAAATTTTTCTTCACATATCCAGTTTACACTTGTGCGACACATGCTGCATTATTTTCATAAATGATACTAGGGGTTCATTCAGCGTACAATCCACATGACTGAAAATGTGGAATGATCTTCTTCAAAACCATGCACATTCATAATAGGTTTCATTCAATACTATGATTTCCGAGTGGTTTGTCGACATTGACATAAGAGTCTGCTTTGACGACTTATGCTTAATTCCAATTCTTACCACATAGGAAACATATTCATATCCATATCTTAGTTCTTTCATTCCAAGATTTCTCTTTCTTTAGAGGTATCGGGAGATGTCCTTGATTCTTTCAAATGCCCTTCTTGTACTCTGCATTATACCAAGTTGATAAAATTAACGGCATCTGCAACGTACAGCCGGCAAATGCATTATACTGCCGTATGCTATTCACGAGGTATATGAGCCATTCAAATTCTAATACAGAATTTCATGTTTCTAGACATCCTCCCCCTCATCCCTAGGTCTGTATAGGTCTAGGTCTATAAGAAATGACCGACCAACCATTGGGTTTTCGTGGATACACCTTCTCAAAATCAAACCTTTATAACACGATCAACGTGTAGGTTGACTGGTGTAGCGAGATTCATTTGGCATATGCTCAAGGTGTTAACCAAAGCTGCAATGGCTAATCCATTCATCTCTTTCTCATACTTCAAGTATGTGCTTTATTCTTTTCTTCAGTCTGTATGGTAAATCAAAGGATTACATAGTACAGATTTCTATTTGCTCCATTTTGGTTTAGGACAATGATACTCATGTATCTTCATATATAAGTCCATCCAAGTCTCTTTCCAGTTACACCATCCATTCAATTCATTTTCTTTCTCAACTTTCAGTTGAGTACTGCCATTGAGATAAGGGTATCTAAAGGTTACACCACCCATGACCGGGGAATAAGTTTCTTCATAAACAACGCAAAGACGCTGAGTGAAACATTTTTCTACCAGCCTTGCTTTGTACCATACCACTTCATTTTCTTCTCCTTTCGAACAAAGGCCCACGGGGCATACACGAGGGAGTGTGCGGCGCAGAGGCCTAAGCACTTCTCCTTTGTTCAGAAAAAATAGTTCTGCGGTGATTGCCTTCTTACATTCTTTTCGGTCCAGCCGTGTCTTACACTCAAAAGAGATGCAGGCTCATGATCGAGTTCAATTGTTTTGCCAATCTTCTTTGCAAATTATATATGTCGATATTGGCTGTGATTCTATTCAATATATCCCCGGAGTGCACAGAGTTTATGGCCATTTCTTCATGGGGTGCTTCGTGCACTTGTGCTTCTTGCACCATCACTTGCTCTGCTCCGCTATTTCCCAATCGCGGGAGCAAGGACCTTTAGATGGTTGCCGATGTTCGCATTCACATGCTCGTCTGCACGCCCTTCGGCACACTCGTTTGCATGTCTTTCTGCTTCTTCTTTAATTCTTTCTTCTTGTACCGGTAAATTCAAATCTAGGAGTGCCAAGCTAGCAGGCTGCTCACCAGCACCAGGTCTCAACTGGCTCCCCTTCTATTTTCTTTGGAGCATTTTCGTGATCGGTTGTGTCAAGTTCTCTCATCCGTTTTTCTCCAGGCGTCCCCGGATACTTGGGATTCGAGTAACCAGATTTTCTGTCCTTTTCATTGAGGCCTCGGAACAGAATGAGAAATACCTTCTATGGTATTTCAACCCTCTCTGGTGCATTATTGTCTGTAATGCGACTTGAGCACATCCTTCAAATCACAAAAATAATTAGGCAGTTCATTTACTAATTGCTTCAATACTTTGAAATTCAAACTAGTGCGGCTAATGCGCGGGAATGCATTAGTGGTGTCTGAGGTTAGCCACATATTTTTCCGGCATTTTTCTTTTCAGGGTTCTATTCCTCCCTCTAATGACGGGAATTGATCCTCAGTCATTTCTTTTCATTGCAAGTGTGGTGTAGGTACATAAAACTTGCATTCAAATTGGGAAATTTCTTTTCTTTGCACTAGTCGGTGTTGTGGGACTACGTGTCCCTTGTATTAATTGATGAGGTCTGCTAGTCGGGCTTTTATTTCTTTATTCAATATATGACAACTCGGCAAGTGCGGCCGGACATCTCTAGTTCATGACGCTCGGACATGAGATATATAGTGCTCTTTATTGGTATTCAGTGCAGTTCAATGATCATCGATTAGCTAGCATTGTCCTTCTTATTTTGGACTTCATAGTAATGATCAGTTAATTTATTCTTTAATTCTTATGATCTGCGAGATCAGCTTCACGAACATGTGGTTTATGTAGAGAATAAGCTCATGCCTTACCACAAGGAAGCAATTGTGAGCACTAGAATGTCGTTAAGTGCCCTTGGCAAGGGCTGCATACGGCCACGAACCTCTCCTAGATGCATTCTAGGCAAGGAGAAAACTCGACTTAACCTTTAATAGGAGAGTGCCCAGTTCATGATTCAGGAAATTCTTATACTAATGCTATGTCCTTGCGAGTTGATTGCACCTCATCTTTTCTATAATTGAGATGGCAATTCTACGATGCCAGATGGAACAGATTAGAGCTTCTAAATACATTCTAATGTAGTATAGCCCAAATTCAAATGGAGAGGGGAAAATTCTAATATTCATTATTCACATCCATCATGCATCACAATGCATAATAATTCTTTGCCATTCTTCATTGGTCTCAACGCAGAAACCGTCGAGATGGATGTCTTTCAAATTTAAGAGAGTTCAAATGGATTCCGTGTAAAACAATGCTTCATTAAAGTACTGATGTAATACCCATAGACTATATGTCGTCTCTTAAAATTCTATTGGTGTTGCTAAACTACCAACAATTCATATCTCCATAGGGCACTACACTAGTTCTATTCATAGTTGCAATCAGGCAATATCAATATTTATAATTCATATAATTCAAATATTGACTGCAACCTCAGAGTATATATTGGAACATATGATAATTCATAATGAACATGAGAATTAAGGTTTGCTCTTCGAGAGTTTCAATTCTTTCTTTCAAACAGTATGCTCTTCGAGAGCTTCAGAATATTGATGCTAAAATTCATAAAATGTCTATTAGCGACCACAATCTACAGGGAGAATGCTAATAGTGCAACTCTTGCATAGCTAAAAGCTACAATTATGCACTTTCTCATAGCGTCAATTCTATTTGTCGAGTTTTTCTCTTCTTTATCCACTTCTTTGTGGCTTCAATACGATTAATGGGCGATGCAAAGGTGTCTCTTCATAAGTGCATTCTACCAAGATGTTTCTTTTCTAGCCACAGTGAGACATCTCTACTGCTTTGAATTTCTTTCAGTCTAATAAGCCGCAATTTCATCAACAGGTTTGCTGCGAATCTTCGACCAATGCCCCTAAATGTCACATTTATAGCACATCTTGACCTAGTGGTCATGTGGCTTGCATTATGTGACTTTATTCTTATATTCTATGTCACTTGGACAATGGACTTTCTTTTCTAGGTCAATTTCTATAATTTCCCTTCTTTCCATTCTTCCAACGAATGGGCTTTTCACCCTGTCACAACCTCGGCTTCACCGGGATCTACCCATGATCCATTGCTAGTCCCAGAGATCAATAATAGCAACTCATGAGCGACTTGAGTCGAGCATCACAACACAATCATCATAACTAAGAAAATATTATGATAAATGCAAAAGCAATTGTTGCACAACCACTTATTACAATAGTTTTCATAACTCCATAGAGTATTAATAATCAGAGTAGCGGAAATCCAAATGATATGCAATAAATAAACATGACGATGCTCTCTATCCAACCCTTCAGCGATAGCTATTCCTCCGCGAAATCCGGCACAGAACCCTCCTGATCCTGTGGGCAGTCCGGAATTGAATCTTCTCCTGAACAAATATATCCGTGGTTTTTGTATAGTGAGTACACGGCTACCCAGCAAGAGTCCTTATAAATGATGCAAGGATATAAACAAGAACAGGATGGTTAATTTGCATAAGTACCTATTCTAGTCAAGATTAATTAAATTGTTGTAAAAGCATTTGTTGAACAATTATGAAGATAACCAACTCCCCAAGGTAACAAATGAGGCTCGGCTTCGAAAGCCCCTCTGCAAGATTGCACAAGCCTCGAATACTCAAAACCAAAACCAACCCATCAAGTTATTATTAAACACATGAGACTACCATGTACGGCCTACCTCCCCTCCCATAACCGTGGGAACGGCTATCATGATAGTTTTAACTCTGCAGAGTGTAGCACACTTTACCCATAAGCCGAGTGGTACTTTTGCATCTTAGCTCTTCCTTAGGAGCCTGCACCAAGTAACAATACAAGGCGATTCATTAGTTCCCTCTGTTAACACCGATACCCCCTCTAAGGATTCGCACTCGGGCCCCTCTTGAGCCAACGGACATGACCGATCTTTTCAAAGTAAAGTGTGTCAACAGTCTTCCCTAACTACTAAGCCAGGACTAGCACATGCTGCGCAACATGTTAATGCTAGCACTTATGGTTGCGCTTGTTCGGTTTGGCTGGATTGGCACACATCCAAAGTCCTTAGACCAAGGTGACTACCTCCAACAATCCACAGTCCACAAAACCACCCGACTATGCCACCTTTAGTCAACACACGCCACGTAGGTTTTAGTTGATTAGGTTAAAGTAACTCAGCATCTCCAATCATACCAAGTCACAAGAATAATTAAATGATGAACCTAAATCAACTACCAACCCACGAGCACTAGCAGCTATGCACAAGGATGGGCTAGGAATAACAAATAAGGCAGCAATAAAGGGCTAATTCACAGGGTCAATGACGCAGTGTGAATATTAGGTTTCTACCCTTCCCATCAATTTATGCATGAGAAAATAAATAGAAACACTAAGCGGGTGAGTTTTGTAAATTGGGAGAGCAAGATGCAACTATCTTGCCTTGGTAGTACTCCGGGTCTTGGAATCCTCCTCCGATCGGCTCCTGGAAACCTCCCGAGCAACGAGAATACAGACGATCTACACGTATATGCATATATGCAAGAAACAGAAAAACAATCAACAGAACATATAGCTCAATAAAATATATAAAATTTTAGAGGATTTATGGAAAATAATGGCTCTGGAATCACCTAATTTGGAGTTCGGATGCTCCCGGAACAATTTCTGGAAGTTTAGGATAAATCAGAAAAGGCTGAAAAGATTAAACCGTGAAAAACCGGCGAACCGATCCAAACCGGCCGGCTCGGCGCGGCGGGCTGCAAAGCGGCGGGACACGCGGCGGCTTCTGGGCTGGTGTGCTGGCGACGGTCGACGCGGGCGGCGACACGCGGCGACGGGCGGAGACGACGGCGGCGCGACGCGTGGCGGCACGCGATCGGGCAACGGCGACGACCAACGGCGTGGCGATCGCGGGCTGGCCTGGTGGCGGCGCTGGTGGGCGCGGCGGATCCGGGCGGCGGGCGCTGTCGCCGAGGTCACCGGCGGCGAGGACGACGGCGGCGTGGTGAAACTCCGTGAGCTTTTACGGGCCCGTTTCTCCACCGATTTCGATGATCCGGGTACCCATCTGGACCATCTCGACGAGATCTTCAACATGGCACCATCTAATCTTGAGTTTGATCAAGGCACAGAGAGAGATCTGTAGAAAAGGGTTTCGGTGGGAAGGATTTTGACGGCTAGGGTTTGGGACTTGAGGGATTTCGTGATGGGGTGTTGGGACAGGGGTATTGGGGTGTTTATATAGTGCTATGGTCGACCATGGCTGGGCCTCCAATAGGTAGAAGTTGAATTGGGCTCTAAGGGCATGTTTGGTTTGCTACCTTCACTTGCCATGCCAAAATATTGGCGTGCCTTTGAAATTGGCCATTGTTTGGTTTGCTACCATCTGTTGGCGAGCCAACAAAAAAATTTGGCGTGCCAAATTTTTTCAGCATGAGCGGGCTGAACGGCGCCGGCGAAGAAATCGTCCGCCAACGCGTTGGCGCGCCCGCGAAGCTGCTGCATGTCGTTCTCATTGGCTGGAGGCGTGCTCAGCTAGCTACGCTATAATGTGCAGTTCATTTTAAAAACTTTGCGATTTTTTGTAAAATTCATACGGTGTCCAAATTGTATGAAACAAATTTTATAATTCATTTAAAATCATAAGCAACCCATTTTAAATACTTTTAGATTTTTTTGAATTTTTTGAATTTTTTTATTTTCATTGGTCAATTTTATTTGGCTACGAACCAAACACCTCATTTTTTGCCCATGAATTGGTATGCCCTGGATTGGCATGACCATTGAATTGGCATGGTCATCCAGGGCTACGAACCAAACACACCCTAATTCTACACCAAGTAGGTTTAGGACTCCCTAATTTTGGTATTTTTGCAAATAAACGAATTTGGACTTGGGCTTCTGGATCTAGGCAGGTTTAGGCCTCAAATATGTCTCCACCAAGTTTGGGCTTGGGTCTAGCACGTTCGCTCGTCAATTCATTGGGCCGACGAACTCCCGGCAGACCGGCGTCGCACTGCGGAAACATAGGCTCGCCTTGGGATTTGGTCATGAAAATTGGAGGGTGGCTAATTCATGGCATTTAGGATTTTTGGGAATTTTTTCAGAATTTTTCAAAAAGATCTTCTAGGGTTTTGGCTTAAACCTTAGTTTAGAGTAATTAAAACAGGGTTTCATATATAACAATTCCCTTTTAATTTACTTTTGGGTTTTCGAAAATACAAGTGACATACGACAAAATAGAGGATGTCACACAACCCTAGTAGCTGCTCTAATTGCATTGAGGTGAAAAGTAGGAGGTACAATCCCCTCGTTTATGATCTTGTCACATAGAGATGGATCGTATAAATTCTATGCATATTGAGTTGTACTCGGTCATAATTCTATAGTCTACAAACCTTATGTGCACCAAATCCTATTATACTTATGGCAGGATAGCATGCTTGAGTTTCATAAGCCACTTCTAACGTGTAGCACATAGCATCAGTGTGCTCCCCCTCAACCATGCATGCAAAATTTGGTAAGGAGGTGGTGTCTAAGAAAGTGCAGTGCTTTCGTTTTGCTCATCGGTAGGTTTCTTTCCTTTGCAGGGACCTAAACCGATTGACAGTGTTGGGTTTCTAGGGACCGAATACAATCATCACGTCTTATGTCCAAGTGAGATAATTCAGGCCACAAGAGGCCAGTTTCTCAAATTCATAAATTATGATACCCGACAATTTCATATTTCAAAATTCATTTACAAGATCACTATGTGTAATCTAGTGGAGAGAGTGGTGCTAGATAGACTTCAATTCAAAATTCTCATGTATATCCCATATTCCTACTTGTATGCCATTACCAATTCATATAATAAACAGGCAAAAGCTGATAATTACAAAAGCAAATTCAAGAGATAATTGCACAAAAGTAATTAACAGTAGCTAAATAAGCTTGCAAACTCAAAACTGGGGTCAAAAAGAACTCCCAGAATGATTTCATGCCTGAATATATGTTTTCTTCAATTTCTGCTAATTCCAAGGGCCTTTATGGAATTTTTTCAATGCTTAGGAAAAGCTATGCGCAATTTCCATAATTCTCAGGGGGTTTACTGCAATATTCTTAAATTTTAGAAAATACTTCATATAATTTTCCAAATGCCAAGGACTTTTCTATAAAACAATAGCCTAGAAAATTTCTCATAATACCTAGGAAATCCAAGGACTTATTCATAAGATTACAGGGCAAACAGGTTTTATTCCCCATTTTTCCGGTTTGCCCCGGCCCATTCTTTTCTTTTCTTGGTTTGGTCCGTTCAAAACCGGTCCAGCAGCCCCAATTTTTTCATTTATTTCATAACCCTTCCTACGCCCTTCTTTACATAAAAATCGGGGGGTCAAAGTGTAAATTTGCAGAGCAGAAAATACACATGCAATTCGAAATTCAAGCCCCATTCAATTCATTGTTCTTTTCTTTAATTCTGTAATTCATTTTCGGCCAACGGGCCTTCTTTTCTTAAATCCACGGCCCAATTCTCCTTTTCTTTTCTTTTCTATAATTCTTTTTCCGTAGCCCAGCCCCTCCTCTTTTTTTCTTTTCTTTCTCTCCCCCATTAGGCCCACTAGAATGCGGCCTAGCCTGGGAACTTCTTGGCGGTTAAACACGACTTGCAACAAGGTGGCCCACTGGGTGGCCAACACGGCGGTTAGCGTCTGGTAGGCGAGGCCCAGTGAGGCAACCTGATCAATGAGGCAACCAGCTAAGCGGTGGCCAATGAAGGCCATCGAGGCGGCGGCCAGCATGGTGGCCTAGCGGGGCAACCACGGCCAAAGCGGCGCGGGCGTGCTACGGACGGCGGCCGTTGGCGGCTTCTAATGTGCAACCCGCAAAGCGCTTGGGCTCTTGGGGTGGCGGCCCACGGCGGCTTACGAGGGAGAGGCACGGCTCGGCTAGGGTTTCCCTAGCCGCCGCCGAGCGCGTCTGGCGCCAGCCTGGGCTTGTGGCCTTGGCCTACCGGCAGCGCAGCGGCAGCAGCGGCAGCGCGATGGCCGTTCAAGCGCGCGGCGCGGGCGCGCGCGCATGGCGCGAGCAACCGAGCAGCGCGGCGAGGCCGGCGACGCAGCTGGTGCGCCACGGCTTCCTTCATCGGTGCGGCGATGGCACGGCACACGCCACGACACATACAATTCGATTCTTTGCATTAATTAAATCGCCGATTCGAAAGTCCGGCAATCGATTCAAGCGGATCTACGAGATCCAAGCCAATTCTTCTACAGACTCAAACGGGATCTCGCGGGAAAACCGATTTATACCTTCGATGCTTGCGGCAAAGACGGGATGCGCGAACTATCGCGTAGGATAGATCAACGGGTCCCAACTAGGCCGACGGAGGGGACGAAGATGTGATGCAGTTCGTCGGCGAACGATCTCCGGTGTCGTTCGTCAGAGCTTCGTGCTGATAACGTGTTAGACAACCACGCTACCGGGTGTAGTCCGAGGTTGACTAGCAGTGCGTAGATCGTACGACGAAGAACAATCACAGATGAACACAGAGATGTAGGAGAGGAAGGATTCTTTATTGCTTTTCTCAGGGTACATAATAGATTGAAACCTCTCCTATTTATGCTTGGTACTAGGGTTTCGGCTTGGTCCATACAAGTGGGTCCCACCCCTTAGCCGTGCCGGGCCCAAGGCCGGCCCGGTTCAGGTGGTTCCTCAACAATATCTTCCCTATTAGGGATAAACATATATCTTTATACTAGGATTCCTATTTCTATCATTCATTCCAATACACATAGTTATCCGGGTTTACAATTATATCTTTCCTATTAGGGATAGACTTCTATCTTTATACTTTTCTTGCCGCACAAGGCAAACAATAGTCCGAGAGATACCTGTGTGCCTGTAGCCGGCTTGGTCCATTTCCTGTTTGGTAGTCCTCGTGGCCCGCCATGTAGATATCCTGGGCCCACAGATTCCACAGGAGGTCCCCACCATAACTACTACGCAAATGGCCTTTAGTCCCAGTTGGGAACAGGCTTTAGTCCTGATTTTCCCAACCGGGACATTAAATTCGGGACTAAAGGTCTATGGTTTTTAGTCCCGATTCTCCCAACCGGTATTATAGTCACTAAATATCTAAAAAATGTAGATATCCTGGGCCCACAGATTCCACAGGAGGTCCCCACCATAACTACTACGCAAATGGCCTTTAGGCTGTCTCCAACAAGCTCTCCTAAAACACCCTCTACCCTAAAATAGGGGACGGATTGTTCCTCTATGTGCTTCAACAGCATTCCCTATTATGTTCCCTAAAATAGAGTTTTTCTCTCCAGGGAACTTGTATATGAGGGAACTTGTATATGAGGCTATAGGGGGTCAAATTTAGGGGTTCCTGTTGGAGATAGCCTTAGTCCCAGTTGGGAACAGGCTTTAGTCCTGATTTTCCCAACCGGGACATTAAGTTCGGGACTAAAGGTCTATGGTTTTTAGTCCCGATTCTCCCAACCGGTATTATAGTCACTGAAATATCTAAAAAATATGGTGAACCCAAGACTCGAACCTAGGATCTCATGCTACTACATGACTCTTCACTCACCCTTCTAACCAACTCACCCACTACACGTATTGATTAGAGTAGGATATGTATTCCTTTTGAAGTTTGCTAGAACGAGCCTTTAGTACCGGTTCGTAATACGAACCGGTACTGATGAGCCCATATCAGTACGGGTTAATATTACGAACCGGTACTGATGAGTCTGTGCGCCAGCTGGCCTGTATCCGCCCGCAAAAGGTATTTTTACTGTTGCCTCCAACCGGTACTGAAAGTCTAAAATTGGTACCGTTGCTACGAACCGGTACTGGTGCACTATCAATCCAACTGGTACTGATGTGCTGGTAAATTAGGCCATTTCTCCAGTAGTGATATGTTGTACCCCTGGATGAAAAGTATTAAAATAAGAATAGATGTTCCTCCTTATATCTTTGTGTCTCCTTGTGTGATTGTATTATTCTAAACTAAGGAGTCTGAACTGCTCTTGTAGCATTGGCTTCTTAACAAATGTGACACGCATCATGAGGGGAGGCATTTTGGGAAGAAACCATGTGTTACGACATTCATCCCAAAAGAAAAAATAGTAACAAAAACCAAATAACATAGTTGAGCAGTCATAAATATCCTACTAATCCATAAAAAATAGTGCTCTTTTCATGGGAAGTTGGCATTGCCTTCACTGGGCTTATGAGGGCTAAACCAGATAAATAACTAGTGTTTTAAACTTTTGTTATCAAAAAGAAAAAGAAAAACTCTGATTCTTCAATGAATCAACTTACGTGGGAACGAATAGTATGAGTTAATTATAGATTTAGGGGTTGCTCGTAATTAATGATTTTTTTAAATTTGGAAGCTTTTTTACTACAACTTAGAGAATGGACAACAGTCCACCTCAGCAGTGTCTAAGCCATCTCTAAAGTCTGTCATGTAGAATATGTGATGATATGAAGGAGAGAGAGAATGAATAGATATTTGAGCTGTATGTAAGGCAAGAGCTAACTCTACATGAGAATTAAGAAACCTTGTATATGAGCAAATCACCTATAAAAAGTGTAGCCATCTCTACTATATTGTATATGCTATCTCTAGTGTAGTCTCTAGGTGATATGTCAATAGTTAGAGACAACTGATATCTCAACCATTATACATGCTCTGGATATTCCCAATAACCGTCGTGTAGAAGATGCATGAGAAACCAAGTTCCTAATGAATAGAGGCTATCTATGAGGCTACTCAGAATTGCTTTTTTTCCACCTTCTCTCCTCACACATTGTATAGCAAGGGTGGTGCATGTGGCATATATGTTTGTGACACGTCTAGTGCAGCAGCGGCCGTGGCCACAAAGCAAATATTGATAGGTGTGTTGGTCAATAGACTTGTATTCCTTGACTGACAGAGGCAGATGCCCCAAACACAGTGGGTCTCATGAGCATGTAATTATTTTCATATTTCATGATTCAAATCACATAACCCTCAAAACCCTAGTAACATCTTCTAAATCCACTCTCTTACCCTACATCCTTGCATAGGAGCACCATCTCCTTGTGGAGCCTGGCAAGGCGGCTAGAAAGGGTTTAATAGACGCCACATGGATAACAATGTTTTTTTCAACAACACGCACCAATTTACACATCTAAAACGAAACCCTTTCTCAAATAGTTATGAGATGATATGAAGAACAAGGCACATACAATAGCAAACTTTCAGGCTAACAACCTCTCAAGAGCAATTAAAAAAAAAACATAATGGATGTGGTTAGGGTCCTCAGAGACATAGCCACAAACACTTGGTGAGCATAGGTGGAAGACACAATATACGGTCATACCCATGAGTAGATGATGATCAAGATAATCTATGAAGATGCCTCATTAACTACAACACGAACTAGATCTTAGGGCACTTATATATGCCCTAGAAAACTGTTAAACGCCCCCATTTGTCTATTTGACGGCGTTTACAAAGTGTCAAGGAAAGTGCCGTCGGGAAAAGTAAACCCCGGCGTTTAGAGTTACCCCGGCGTATGCAAACGCCCTAAAATACTTTTATACCATGGCGTATGCAAAAGCCGCAATAGACCTTATACCACGGCGTATGCAAACGCCGCAATATATATTTTCTCCGGCGTTTGCAAACGCCACAATAGACATAAAGCGTAGGCGTATGCAAACGCCCAGATAATTGGATACCATGGCGTATATAAATGCCGCCAATAATTGTTAGAACGGCATTTATATATGCCAGTGACTAGCTTTCTGCGGCATTTATGAAACGCCCCTAATAGTCTATGGCGGTGTTTATGAACGCCTTAGAAGCTTGCTATGACAGGCATTTACAAATGCCTAGAATTCTAATTTGTCGCGGCGTTTACATATGCCTCCAAATTGGTCTATCCTGATGTTTCTAATCACCCTCATTTGTACAGTGATGTTCCCATAGTTCTATAATGCTCCATTGATACATAATCAACAAAACGATGATTCCAGACACATAAAACACAGACTCATGAGCACTCAAATCTTTTCCACTGTTTAGATCACGTCCATGCATACAAGTTATAGGCACAAACCTCAAAAGCACATGGACATCACAATACAAAAAAAATCTCTAATTTTGCTTGCTCAAATATATGGAGTTATATGTAGCTCTAGCAATTAGCAATTGAACTTCCTAGTTCAATTCAGTTTTGGAAAGGACACATCAACAAAATAAAACATCCCCCTTTTGGTTTGGGACCAACAGAAGGTGTACAGTTTCATATAATAAGCCTTGGGTCATCACAGTTTCCCAATAGAGCTTGCATTGCAAAAGTATACAAAAGGATTTCAAAAGTATGCAAAAGCCTTGGGTCATCACAATTTCCCCATCCGTTTTCACATTGCAAATCCTGCAACCATCACATCTACATCCTTTTGCTTAAATCTGAAAATATGATAATCAATATATGCATCAGACTTCTCCAATGGTTCTTGAATAAAAGTAGTCACTTAGGGCATACTACCACACTATTGAATGAATTAATTGAATTGCATGACAAGCTACTTATTCCAAAGAGATAGCAAAGCAACAAGAAAAAGCTCCCACGTGTCATGAAGTACAATCAACTATATGCATTTGTCCTACAAAGCGATGCTATCTCAAAAGTAAGTTTTTTACCTTGTGATCTTTTGGCCAAATTTAGAGGTGAGCCATCACGTTCCATTACCTAGAAATGAGAAAACAATCATTAATATTATTTAGTCTATGCATAATGTGTAAATAACTTAATAATATATGAATCTTCTTCTCATACATTTCGAAGCGGCCATGGAATACACAAACCAAAAGCGCCACCTAACTTTGTGACTTTGTCTTGTGGGCGGGGAAGTAAGACATTATTGTCAAGAACAACATCAACAAGGACCACATAATATTCTCCCAATGGTAATTTATCTATACATATGGCTGCCTTATCGATACGTTGAAGTCTTCCATAGGCCACTAATTTTGATCCACCGAGGGAACACAAAGCAACTTCTTTTCCACCCTAAAAGAAGTTAAGATTAATATTTTCTATGGTCAAAAGATTTGTAGAAAGGCATCAATAAATAACAGCAATTGAAAATAAATCATACCACTGCTTGTTGCTTTCTTGGTTGAACATTTTGGAATTTTGATGAGACAATCTCATTCCTTGGAGAGACAATCTCATTCTCTTTTCCACCCTAAAAGAAGTTAAGATTAGTATTTGCTTATGCTCAAAAGGTTTGTAGATCTTAGGGATCAATAAATAACAGAAATTGGTTAAAGTGCATGTGAGGAGGGGTGGGGTCGTTTCAACACAAATAACTGAAATGCATGTATCCTAGCCACTGCAGTAACATGAATATGGTTAGTAAACCTTTTGCAGAGCAAAATGACAAGAGATGTACAGCAGGCTGCTGAAGTGGATGCAAATTGGTGATAAACAGACAAGCTATGACAACACACAAAGGGAGGAGAGAGAGAGAGAGTTAATGATTTAATGCTTCGCCATATTGTTTTTCCTTTGATTTAAAACAAGATAGGGGCGAAATAAAATCTGCATATGACAAGGTGACGTAGAGGACCACATTGATGATGATAGGAAAAGGCAACCAATTTTTGTTTGCCAGATAAGAGTTCAGAGTTAATTTGTTTATGTGTATTTTTCCCACCAAATGGAGACTTACGTTAGCTAGCGTAATTATTGGAGCACGCGTGCGCTCACACACACGTCCCAGTAAGCTGCGATATAGAACATGTTGGTTAAACCATCGGCCGACAGTAGAGAGCATAGTAGAACACATTAATCTCTTTTGTGTTTTTGTGCACAAGGTAGGTTTACACTATAGGACTCTCGCTCCTAAAATACAATTTCTGTAGTGAGCAGTACACCTGTACGAGTAAAAGAAGCGTAGAGACGATCTGAATCTTGTTTTCTAGGGAGTTGTTTGTCTCCAGTGACATATACTATATAACTTGGGAGAAGTACATGCATGTAGACATGTAGTGATAATTCTAATGTCCTAAGAAAGCAGCATTTGTTTAAGGGCATGTAATTCAACTTGCTCACAGAATATTTTTGTCATGTACCATCTCGTCTGATTGGGAGGCACATGGCCTTGTCTTCACATGCTTGCTGCTCAACGCCTTAACCCCATGCGCATGCACCTAGCTAGCTAACTAGTTAGCTATAAGACAAGCTAATTAATCGTTCCCCGTTTCTATTAGAACAGCAAGAACTAATTGCTGGAAATAAATCATACCACTGCTTGTTGCTTTCTTGGTTGCACATTTTGGAATTTTGATGAGACAATCTCATTCCTTGGGGAGACAATCTCATTCTCTTTTCCACCCTAAAAGAAGTTAAGACTAGTATTTGTTTATGCTCAAAAGATTTGTAGATCTTAGGGATCAATAAATAACAGAAATTGGAAATAAATAATACCACTGCTTGCTTTCTTTGTTGAACATTTTGGATTTTTGATGAGACGATCTGATTCCTTGGGGAGACAATCTCATTCTCTTTTCCACCCTAAAAGAAGTTAAGATTAGTATTTGCTATGCTCAAAAGATTTGTAGAAAGGCGTCAATAAATAACAGAAATTGAAAATAAATCATATCACTTCGTGTTGCTTTCTTTGTTGAACATTTTGTATTTTTGATGAGACAATCTCATTCCTTGGAGAGACAATCCCATTCTCTTTTTCACCCTAAAGGAAGTTAATATTAATATTTGCTTTAGCCAAAAGATTTGTAGAAAGACGTCAATAAATAACAACAATTGGAAATAAATAATACCACTGCAAGAAGAGTTTCCCAATAAGGTAACTGAAAGAAACAACTTCTTTTCTTCCATTTTGGCTCTGTACTTTTATCCTTGCTACCCTTATTTTCACATGGTTTCTTCCTTTTTGACTCTGTACTTTTATCCTTGCTACCCTTCTTTTTACGATGTTCCTTTGCTACGGTCTTTCCAAAAACAGCGGGCAAATCTTTTGGCTTTGTACTTTTATCCTTGCTACCTTTCTTTTTAAGAGGATCCTTTCCTACCGCCTTTCCAAAAATAATGTGCAAATCTTTTGTTTGATTTGATGCATCATATCCAGATAAGGGGATGGGCGCCTCTCTTAATTCTTGAGTGCCATCAAATGAATGTGCATCAAACCTCAACTTATGGTTATGAGGTAAAAATCTACGATGGCCCATGTAGCATGTTTTGTGGCCATGCTTTAAATATAAAGAGCATGTTCCCAGATAGCAGTTGGCACAACCAACTTCCCCATTTGTTTTTCTACCAGATAAATATGCATGACCTGGATAGTCTGAAATTGTCCAAAACAACGCAGCACGTAGTTGGAACCATTCTGCTCGAGACACATCATATGTTCTAACACCTTTGTGCCAAAACTCTAAAAGGTCATCTATAACCAGTTGTAAGTACACATCAATATCGTTCCCAGGAGAAATTGGACCAGGGATAAGTATAGAAAGAATGAAATTTGACTGTTTCATGCACTCCCATGGGGGGACATTATATGGAATTAAAATAACAGGCCATGTGCTGTGAGAGACACTTAATGTTCGGAATGGGCTGAAACCATCGGTTGCCAATGCAAGTCTAATATTGCGAGGTTCTGCACTAAACTCTGGAAAACTAAAGTCAAAGTTTTTCCATGCAGTAGAGTCTGCTGGATGTCGTAGTAACCCATCCTTGGTTCGACCTTCGCTATGCCATCTTTGGCTTGCTGCTGTTTTTGAAGACATGAATAATCTTTGTAGCCTTCGCTTAAGTGGAAAATGGCGAACAACTTTGACAGGAACTCTATGGACACGCTTTCCATCAATGCTAACTTTTTCTGACTTCCACCTAGATGCTTTACAAGTTGGGCAAGTGACAGCTTTGGCATGTTCTTTTCTATACAATACACAATCATTTATGCAGGCATCAACATTCTCATAGCCAAGACCAACATCTCTAAGAAACTTTCTAGCCCCATGATAGTTTTTTGGCAAATTTTCACCTTTAGGCAATGCTTCCTTTAAGAGCAAAAGAAGTTCATCAAAGCAAGCATTACTCATATTCCATAAATTCTTTATGTTCAAGAGCCTCACAACAAATTGTAGCCTAGAGAACTTGTGGCAGTCTGGGTACAACTCTTGGCTAGCTTCAGTAGCTAACTTATAGTATGTTTCAGCATCCACATCCTCGTTTTCCTCACCATCACTATAGGATACATCTATGTTAGCATCAAAAATGCCAAGTCCCTCTCTCAACATAGGATCTATTTCATCATCTCGGTCAGTCTCAATCTCTATCTCTGGTGTTACAGTAGGAATTGATGGAGAACACCAATCCTCACCATGATAAATCCATGTGGTATATCCAGGCACAAACCCATCACAAGTTAAGTGATCTTGCACAATATTTTTCTCTAACCAGTACTGGTTCACACATTTTTTACATGGACAAAGAATTGTGTTATCCCTTGCTGATTTGCAGAAAGCAAACTCCATAAATTTCTTAAGACCATTTTGATATTCATCGCTGTACCTATTAGTAGGAAATATAAATTGTTACACCTAGTAGCCATAATTAACTACTTTTAATCGTTGAATTTAGAGCTAATTACCTAGGTGAATGCATCCACCCCTTGTCCATGGTTGGTACTAAGCAGCTAACAATAAGAAATTACAAACATAAACCATTCAAAATTACTAATACATCTTCCACTAAACTCAACTAGGAGAAATATTATTTCAAACATGAGTTAGCTTACAACTCACCTGAAATACAGCACAGTAGGCCACCAGTGAACTTGCAACAGGGACGATGGTGACCACGAATCGCAAGAAACCAGCGAGGTTGGGGTTACCACGAAGTATTATCACTCCTGAGCTGTATGCATGTACAAAAAAGATAGGTAAGCACATAGTGGCCTGGATGTAATTAGATAAACACTCTTGCATATGATGTACAAATACATAACAATTGAAGAAGTATTATAAGCTTTCCTCCGTGAGTAATAAGTTTTTAATGACGCAACATCTATGACTGACTTTTATGGCTACTGACGATGAATTTAGTAAGGAATATTGAAGATTACACCATGCCATATGCTAGCTAAGGATAATTTTACAAAAAAATATAGGATTTTGCTTTTTTGCATAGATTCATGGAGCTGCAAGTATAGAAAAAGGAAGAAAGAACACCTGATGGTTTGGGAAGAGGGCCTGAATGTAGCAAGCTAGAAATCCTTCTTCCTCGCCATCTATTTCAGCAGCAAGATTGGAACTTTTTTAATCCCCTTCTATCCACCACAGATCTAAGCCTGGATCCTTCTGTCTCCTCCTCTTCTCCTCCACAGTAGCAGCAGGCTTGTGGCCTCCTTCCTCCCCTCAAATCTTTAAGGGGAACTGCAGTAGGAGGAGAACTGCATCCTTCTTCCCTCTTCTTCTATTAATCAGCGGCGAAACGGCACCGGCCAGCCATCGGCAGCAACGGGGCGACTAGGCACCGGCTCCGATGGACCTCGGTGGAGCGAGGCAATGGAAGACGCGGTGCTCCGGTGCACTCTCTGCAAGCACCGGCCGGTGTACTGACGAGGACTAACGAGTAACGGAAATGGCCATCCGGCGACCAGGGAAGGGCGGTTCACCCGGCGGCAGCGGCGTGGGTCGGCACACCGGCGGCAGGGCGGGGCCAGGCGCTGCTCCGGCGCTCCAGAGATAGGGCGGCGACGGCGAGCCCTGCAGGGGACACGGCAAGGGCGGCGTCAGCGGCGGTTTCCCCCGGCGCCGTTTCCCCAGGGCGGTGCGGCTCCGGTGAGGGGCGTGGCGAGCACTGGTGCGGGAATTGGGATGGAACGAAGCAGATGGATGGGGAATTAGTGTGGGTGGCTAAATTTCAGGCCCATTCCAATAACTCGCGCCTAATATTTCGCCTCTCGCGCGTTTCTGAAAAAATGCCGGTTTTTAGTTTGCTCGGGGTAAAAAGATGCCATAGTAAATTTCAGTTTCTCAGGCATCTACAAACGCCATGTCAAACAGTACTACGGCGTTTACAATTACCCCAGTAATTAAGACTTCCACGGCATATGTAAATGCCTGAGTACAGGTAATGCCGGCTTATATAGACGCCGAGAAAAATAATAATTAGCCGGCGTTTGTATACGTCAAGGTAAACTCCACGCTGGCATATATATATGCCATGTAATTATATGCCCCGGATAAGTTTAAACGCCGGCATAGTACGTATTTTAGGGCATTTAGGATAAGCGCCGGGTTAAAAGAAACGCCGGTAAATCCAAGTTTTCTTGCATGTAGTGGCGTGAAGATTGAACACCTAAAACCCCCAAAACAACACATCGTGAAAATTAAGAAAAAAAGAAATACCTAGGATACAAAAGTGATTCATAATCAAACCAAATAAAGGCAAGCACTTTCTTGATTCCCACAACAAATAAAAACAAAGGCAGATAAAAAGATCAAAACTTGAGTGCAAAGCAAGAAAGACCTAGAATCTCCTCCATACCTGATGAACACAACCAAGAGCATGGTGAACTTTGGTGGATTCAATTTGTTTGTGTCGGGGATTGAGTTTTGCCTTCTATGGACAATGAAACACCTCCTGGTGTTCCCCTGGTATCCTTTTTGCTTGTTACCCGCAGACATACAGCTACCTAGGATGATAGTTGATGCTCTGGGTTAGCATTGTGTCGGTGTAATAAATACCGGGGTACAAAGAGTCCTGAGAAGATCAGGCGGGCCCCACGCGTCAGGCGGGCGATCGAGGCCCAGTGGCGCATGGGCGAGCCCTCAGCCTTCAGGCGGGCCCCACGCGTCTGGCGGCGATCAAGGCCCCGCGTGCGCGCCCCCAAGCCTTCAGGCGGCCCCACGCGTCGGGAAGGCGATCAAGGCCCCCGCGTGGCGAGCCCCACCGCTTCAAAGGCGGGCCCACGCGTCGGCGGGGCGATCAAGGCCCCGCCAGCGTGGCGAGCCCTCAGCCGCTTCAGCGGCCCCACGCGTCGGTGGCGATCAAGGCCCCAGTGGCGTGGCGAGCCCCTCAGAGACAGGGTGAGGGCCCCACACGTCGGTGGGTGATCGAGCCCCAACGTATGGGCGAGCCCGTCGGTCTGCCGGCGAGGCCCCATCGTCGGCGGGCGTGTGGGCGAGCCTCTCGGCGCGCCTAGGGCCCCCACTGTCAAGTGGGACCCGCGTGGCAGGGAGCGTTGCGGATTGGAGTCTTCTGGTCGAAGGCTCTCCATGTTGCGAAGGACGAGCGCATGTAATGCGACATCACGCGCGGATAGACAGCTGAAGAAATGATTATCGCTTCTGATGACCCTGCAGTCTCGAAAGCGGCATCCTTTGGGCAGAGAATTGACCGTGAGAGAAGGTTTGCTTGAGATGGCCGCCGCGTCGGGAGCAGCGGTGGGCCCCACCCGCAGCCTCACTAGTGTGATTGTCTTGGTCGGTGGCCACTTCATGGCATCGCGAGGCGGCGCCGCTTCGGCGTAGGCGCAGCACGTTTTCTCTCTCTGTCAGATCTCGTCGATGTACTAAGAGTCTCAGATCGCTTACTCCTCGGCTCTCTCCGCCGGTTCAAGGCTTGTATAAAAGGAGCGGAGAGAGAGGGAGGAGGGGGTACGTGCGTTTCGAACACACAGTTCGCAGGCATTCTGTAACCACATTCCATTCAACCACAATCAGAAAAGAGCTAAGGCTCAGCAGGAGTAGGACTATTACCCGCAGGGGGGTCCGAACCTGGGTAATCTCTGTGAGTCGCTCCTTGCTGCGTCCGACGCTCGAATCGAACCGAGCACGGCTGATAGGCTAGCAGGTTAGAAATCTGACTAGGGGTGTGATCCGCAGTGGTTGAGCGGTGAACACGCAGTCACATTGCCTAGTGGTGTGTTAAAAAAATGGATTAGTTACCATACATGCTTACCTTTGGAATTTGTAACCCTAGGATTAGTATATGTACGCCCTCCAGCGTGAGGGATAGCTGATCATCATTGTATTCCGATACGACACAATAGCTATATGGGTCTTTCTCTCACTAACCTTGTACTATGATCACTCGATTGTAGTAAAGCACTATACATAGGGCTATTATCCCTTACTCTAGAGGCCTGAACTAAGGTAAAAAAACTCTCTGGTGTCTCTTTTGATGTCACCTACACCAAGATCTCTTCGACATCTTGAAGTCAAGATCATGGCAGAAAAAGGTCTCTCTGGTCCATAATTAGAAGTAAGCTCGACCCGGGAAGCTTGTTCCCAATCATCAACACTTTGGTTTAGGATATTACAAAGTTGCATCAAGGTGGGCGAAGCCCTGACAAGTGCATCACAAACACATCAAAACCCACGAGACCCCGTTCGAGGTTGGTACGCTACACAAAGGCTTTAAACTTCCAACAGACCCAGTTCGGTGACCACCAGACCTAGTCCGATGGCAAAGTATGCCCGAGAACTATCTTGACTCCAGAATATCCGGCTGTCCGTCAAAACCAGTCTGTTGCTCGTCGAACCTAGTCCAACGACCGTTCAGAGGAAATCAAAGCCACTGGACCCAATCCGATGGCCACTGGACCCGGTCTGGTGAAGAACAAAACCCATCCTTATCAAACGTAATGTGAGTGGGCAGAAGTTAAATAGAATGATTAAATGACCATGCTTGATAAAAACAGTTATAACAAGTTTGCACAAATAGTAAATATTGATAAATTTATCATTCTTGTAATTTCAAGTATGTACATAAATTAACATTAACTTTTCAATTTTCTCTATCTAAGAAAATCATATAATATACATAGTTGCAACTTATGTTGTTTTAAAGGGAGCACTAGAGAATGGTATCCCGTTCCAACCGGATAGGTGTGTTGTGGTGTGTGTTGTTGTAAGTCTCATGTCGTGGTGTGCATAATGAGTGTGTTGTGGTGTTGTTGTGTGTTATTTCGTGGGGTGTGTGTGTCATGAGTTTACGATGGTGTGTCATGTGCGTCGTTGTGTGCCATGGTGTATTATGGTGTGTCATTTTGCAATTCTCCCTGCCGTGCATTTTAACGAGCATCTCGAAGACATCCACAAACCTCTCTTCCTTGCAGTATCCATTTTTGGTTACTGACAAATACAGAAGGAAAAAATATCGACCTTACAAGAATAACCTTATAAGAAGAGTATAATACAAGTTTGATTCTACTACAAAGATTCTTAAAATCAGTGCAAAGAACAATGCAACATAGGGCAACAAAAAATACAAGTACCTTAATCTTTGTAGAGGTCATTGTCATTCGACATCGCTAGTGTTAGATTTGCTCATCCCAGTTGCACCTAATCTTGGTTGAGACCTTATTTTGCTGTATTTGAGGTCTTTAGTGTCAGATCTGCTAATTCCAGTTGCCATACATCTTCTTAGGGGCTTGGGGACACTAGTCCTACCACCATCGAGAAAAGAAAGACAATGACCGACCAAATATGCAAGTATGTACCCACACATGGGTGGCAGACTCGAAGCAGCGATTGACGATGTTGAAAGACAAGCCGAGGTTGGGCGCGGAGAACATGGTGGAGAGGACAATGAGGGTGGGGCATGGAGAGGAGGTACAACTGTACTGGTACATTTTTATATATCCCGTTAGTTTTATTAGGGACAGTGGTGTAAAACGGTTTGATTTGTGGTTTGGTGTAAAGCGTCCTCTAGTATTTCTGGTTTTTAATATCCATCCAAGGCATTCATACTAGGGGTACTATATATGGAGTACATACAACTTTATTTATGGCTTGTACACGCTGGTTTTAAAACTGGGATCGGCTTGACATTAGGGGATTGATACTTGTTTAACTCTCGGTCGATTTTTTGGACCGTAGATCAAACACCTTCATAAGAAAAATAAATGGTCCAAAAAAAAAATATAGGTATGTGAAAAAAAGGCAGAGAGTTAAATAAGTCTTAGTGGTCGGATGATTAGCAAAAGTGTCTGGAATTACCCCGTACTCCTTGGAATTAATACTTGACTCCAATTTTTGCTGGAACCAATTCGATTCGCTGGCAACGCAAAGTTGAAAAGTGTCTGGAATTACCCCGTACTCCTTGGAATTAATACTTGACTCCAATTTTTGCTGGAACCCATTCGATTCGCTGGCAACGCAAAGTTGATGTTACAGCGAAAAAGCAGATCCTTTCATCATTCCTAGAGGAAAAGAGCACCCAGTGAAACAGATTTTCCCCTTGCTTCCACCAACATACTTGCACTAGATAAATGCGAACTGCACTCTGCAACGGGTACATATGCTGTGCAATCAGCCAAACGGTGCAATCGCCGTGCAATCGAACTACCAAAAGTTGTAAACAATTCTGAAAAAATTTGTACATGTACTCTTCAACTTACTCTATCTCTGGTTAAAATTTGAGTTCAAATTCATCCTATATTCAGAGTTATAAAAAGAGAAAAACGGACAGTTTTGATAAGTTCAAAATTGATAGAATTTTCTCTTTTTGTAACGTTCAATATAGGATAATTTGAACTCAAATTTTATCGAATAGATAAATGAAGAGTATATGTACAAATTTTTTCGAATTTTTACAACTTTTAGCTCGATTGCATTAACGATTGACCGTTTCTTGATTGATTGCAAAGATATGTACCTCTGCAACTAGACTACCCTTGCAAATCCACCAACAATTCTGACAAATCACTCCTAGAACACAAACAATTCAGTCAGCGAGCTAGCAGTTCTTGTCCGCCTTGGCAAGCTTGCACTTGACCTTCTGGAACACGACGGCTGGCGTGCCGGGCGGCGCGAGCTGCAGCTTGAGCTTGCAGCTCGCCTCGAGCTTGCACTTGGTGTAGTGCGCCTGGTACCTGACCTCGCCGGACAGCGCCACCTCCACCTCGAACACCCCCGTCGCGTTCTCCTTCTTGAACTCGGCCACGCCGGCGTTCCCCAGCGCGACGTAGGCGTTGTCGGCGCCGGAGACGAGGTGGTACACCCGCGTCTTCCCGGCGGCGTGCGTGCTGCCCTTGTCGGCGAGCTTCACGCGGTCGAAGGGCTGGCCGTCGAATCTGTAGCCGGCGTCGAGCGGCTTGGTGTTCTTGATGCTCATGGCCCAGTTGGTGTTGCGGATGGCGAGCGTGAGCGAGAGGTTGTAGGCGAACGCCGTCGCCGGCGAGGTGACCAGCGAGAGGCGCGTGAGGGAGGCGTCCTCGACGGTGACTCTGACGTGGCTGATGAAGGCGTAGGCGGCGACGAGCACAGCGAGGAGGGCGACACCGGCGAGCACCGCGAGGCAGACGCCCCAGTAGAAGAGGTTCTCGCGGGTGTCGTCGGAGATGCAGGGGCAGCAGCTGCGGCAGCACGACTCGTAGCACTCGTAGCAGCACTCGCAGCACATGGCCGACTGGCTGCGGCCGAGCCGAGCTCCGAGCTTCGAATCTTTCGATTCTTGGGTTGGATCTCGGACCTGCAGGAGCTGGAGGAGGAAGGAGCTATAGCTTGGAGGCACTGACGTCAGAAATGAAGCTGAGGGGCTGCTCACCCAGTAGTACAGTACCAGCTTATAGCTGATGAGGAATTGAAGACGGCTTCGGATTGGTCAGATGCAAGGCAACATGGTTTCCTTTTATTGTTTCATGTATTTATTAATTTTCCATTTTGATGTCTTTTTAATGGATTCTTCGTAGTTTGTTCACATGGAAGAAGGCCACCAGTTCCTTGGTCCCCGTTTACCACCCCCATATATACTGTAGCAGTGGCGACACATTCATACGCTGTATTGATTGTAATAAAGCACTCATCTACCGATCTACCCATTGTCGTGAAATGTAAGACATACAGTTTGAATGATTACTTTAAACAAGACGTTTACTCATATATCTATAATATTTTTTCAACCATCTTTATTTATTCATAAATACACACAAAAAATTCTATCATCTTTTCAATAATTATATAGGATGTGTTTAAGTCATCTTCTTTCGCTCCTTTCTCAAATTCATCCTCTTAATCTTTATATCAAAGCAAAGTATGTCCTACGGGAATACAACACTGCAACAGATCAATTTGAGTCGTTTAATTTGTGATCTGACAATAAAGAAACTATGCAAAAGTTAGGGTAATGCACACGAAAACCACCACCTTACTCCAATGACCTTGGTAAGGAAAAAAGGTGGCTTTTGCGCACCTACATGAGTTCCCCGTCTCTTATGGTCTTTTGCACAAAACACCCTAAAAAGTTTGTAAAAAAAACCAATCGGGTCCTCTCATCTTCTTCTTCCTCTCTTTCCCTTCCTCAGTTCTAGACGGCTAAGGCATCCTGCCTCAGTGGTCGTGCTGTCGGCAACCATGGCCTCCCCAGCACGCGATCACACCAGTGCCAACCGTCCGCGCCGTGGTACCTCGTTGAGCAGCCACATATAGCCACGTCCGAACATGCTGAGCCATCGTGCCACCTTGATCCCGCGCCGGTGAGTTTATTGGTCGTTGCCGCCTGCAGCGATGGGAGGGGCCGGCTCAGCGGAGTGGAAGAGAGGAGGTGGAGGAGGAGAAAGAAGAAACACAAGTGAGAAGAGAGGTGTTATGTACCTCTGTGCATGGATCTTAGCTAACCAATAGTCAGGATAAGTGGGAATTCCTAAACTAAGGGCATGTTCTTTCGGATTGATCTAAATACTAAACAACTGAAATGATTGAAATTTGAGAGCTTTCTGAGATAAACTCGAGATTCGGATCCATCTCATTTGACTTAGAATTTTAAAGCATTAGGACATATCTTCAAAACAACAAAAAAACAGACTAAAAAAACCAAAGCGTGTGCTTTTTTTCACGATGATAAAACATTAACCTGTTAATCCTTTAAGCGGTTAAGCTCAAAAAGAACCTGCCCTAAGCGCAGACACATTTTCAAACAATATACCAAAGACTTTTGGCAGGTCAACTGGTCAAGTCGTCGGCTGAGTCGCCAACTGTAGTTAGTAATTTATTTATTTATTTAGTTCCGATGACATAGATGGGTGGTACAACGGTACTGCACAGCCACTTGCGCGCTAAATTATGTTATTTTAAAAAGGGAAATTGCCAAGCAGGATTACTCTCCCGTATCCAACACGTTGGGCCAATGCCATTATTATTTTTGAACAAAGTTATTTAACCCCTTTAAGTATTGACTCAAGGGAACATAACTCTCGGACTTCAAAATCAAATATTACGTCTCCTAAAAGATTCAACCCGTGTAAATAACCTCTACAGACGGTTTTAATGTTGTTTTTTTTACTTTGATGATCAATGTGGGTGTTTTGCCAAATAGAATGCACACATGGCATTTCTCGTTGTAAATCTAATTTTTGGCATGGGGGCCATATGACAATCTACCTCATCTCTCTCCTCATTCTTCGGACAAAATCGGGCAGCAGCAAGAGAAAGAATTGGGACCCGACGGCGAGAATGGATGGTGGATGGTGGAGAGAAAGACAGAGTGGCGCACGACAACACAATGATTGATGGTGCCATAGTGGTGATGATGGCCGGTGACAAGTGATGGTGACGTCGACGGCGATAGCATAATCACGGAGGTAGCCCGGAAGCAAGGTGCGGAGGTCCATGGAAACTTGTGTCAGTGTGGCCATGCACGAGGAGAAGAGAGAGGAATAAGAAGGAAGAAATTGCTACGTGGATCATGCATTAAAGATAAATTGAAAGAAATAGAAAAAAGGCCATGCGGACATCCTACATGTAAAAATGACACACTTGGACAACCAAAGTGGAAAAACCAGCATTGAAACTAGTGGTGAGAGTTTAGGTTGGGCCGTCCGAATCGGCCCAGGCACGGCCCGAAAATGGCGCTTGAAGCACGGAACGACACAGAAAAAATTGGGCCGGGCCGGCATGGCCCAAATAGCGTGCCAAGCTGGGCCTAAAAACCTGACACAACGGCCCGCCCGGCCCAGCTCGACTGTCCGGGCCGTGCTTGGGCCGGTCCGGGCTGAAATAAGGCATGAGTGAGTAGTTTACGTTTTTGGAGGTCTTCTGTTACTCGGATGAATTGCTGTTCAACACGGAAGTTGTTTATAATTTTGATACGCAAATTTTTGTGTATACAACTTTTTCATTTGAACAACGGTTTGAATTTATAAAAATTATTTTCTTCGCTGCCAACTTTAGGGCTGATTTACTCGTCATTTTAGAGATCTTCTATTGCTCGGATGAATTTCGATTGAACACGAAAGTTGTAGAGTATTTCAATACACTTCTTTTTCATATATACAACCTTTTTATATGAACAATGCAAAAAAATTGAAAAATCATCTTGCCTGCTTTTTGTCACTGTGCCGTGCTTTTGGGCCGTGTCGGTCCTAGATTTTGGCAGTCCGTGCCAGCACGACATGGCCCGGAGTGCTGACTGAGGCGTGCCGACCTATTTTGCACCAAACCGAGGCACGACGAGCCTGGGCCGGCACGGCACGACCCAATTCCCACCACTAATTGAAACCACCTGCAAGAGGTTATTTTCAATGGTTTGAATTTTTCCGGGAGTCAATACTTAGTTTTTGAAGTGAAGGGAGTTATATGTGCTAGACTTAATACTTCAGGGGGGTAAGTAGACCTTTTCCAATACTTTTTAGAAAAATAGATTAATTTCGATTAAATCATTGACAAGGATCAATACTTCTCTAATGGTGGTCCTATTTATTTATTATAACTAAACTTTGCCGTAAAAAGGGGTTGTAAATATGGAAAATATAAGTGAGAGATGTCGGGACCGGGAAAATAGGGCCAGTGTTGTAGATGGTTTTACCACTATATGAAAACTGCTACAACACAATATCTATAGAACGATCATCGATTAGAAGTAGTATTAAGATAAACTTTCATCCCACGCGAATCAAGTATTTTGGCACACTAGTATGCATGATATAGTGTTTGCACCAGCAATGCCATGTATAGTGTTTACACCCGTAATTCCATAGAAATACATCTGTGTTGTACATGCATAAATGCACGACATTCACACAATTGGGAAAGAGAAAATATCCAATTTTAGTTATGAAATTGTGAGTGCTCATTGATTTGGGTACTAAAGTTCAATACTATCACATTCATAAAAACATTCACAAATGGCGTTTTTTGGGTGAACACTAATTTTACTTGAAGTGCCATGCACGACCCACATATTTTGCACTAAAATATTATATGAAATATGAAGTGAATTATATATCTGAGTTTTTGTAATTATATGACCACATGAAAAAAATCACAAAAGTTTTTAAATTTTATAATACTATCCATTAGCATTTTCATCTGTTTTCAATATATACAAAATAAAAAAATCACTAAATTTATAAGATGTTGTAAAATATTAAAAATTACGAGTTTCTAAAATATCATAAGTTAATATATAAAATTCAATTTGGATTCCCAGAACATATTATGCAAAAACAAGGTTAAATATGTGGCAGTTTAGTCAAAATCGCCATTGTTGATCAAATGGCTATTGCTGAATTGTCTTCACAATTAGAGAAGCACTTCTAACCAGTATCGTACTTGAGTTAACAAAAAGATGTCATCGCCAACTACTGTGGACAGCTAAATCACATCATGGTTAAAACATGAAGAGCTAGTCTACGGGTAGAGCTGGGCCACCAGTATTTCGTCATAGTATCCGATTATCCGCTAATCCACGGGAACGAAGAAGTATTGTAAAAATATTTGAGTTCGAATCCGCTACGATAAGATCTCGAGACAAGGCTCGAGTTTGTATCTGACAAATCCTTACCTAGTGCTAAAATTCAACTGTTGTCTCCTCTCCCATACTCCTATTTAATATGCTAATTGCTTGTTAGTTGTTACATATGGTAGCTATTTGCTGATTTCTGAAATTAAGCAAACATGGACTAGGTGGGGCTTCACGTGGACATGCTGATCGACGTCTTCGTTTGCCTCCGCGTTGTGGACTGGCTCAGCTTCGTCGCCGTGTGCAAGGACTGGAGGCGCGCGGCGGAGACGGCCTCTAGCAGCCGCAATCGGCCTAAGGCCGAGCCTCCATGGCTGATGCTGCTGCGAGGCGACGATCCAGCCATGGACGACTTCTTCTCCGTCACAGGCGATTTGTGCCGCTCGATCGCTCTGCCTCACCCGGCCAATAGGGGCAGCGTGTGGATCAGCTCCACTGATGGATGGCTCGTTGCCGCCGACGAGGAGGGTAGGATGCACAGTTGCACACCGGTGATGGGGTTGAGGAGTCGCATCAGACAAGATGATTGTCAGAAATTGGAAATAACATTGGAAATAACACAGTTGACAAAACATCAGACAAGATGATTTTCAGAAATTTTTGCGTTGTTCAAATAAAAAGGTTGTATATATGAAAAAGAATTGTCCCGAAATTATCTGCAACTTTCGTATTCGATCGAAATTCATCCGAGCAACAGAAGACCTCTAAAATGACGAATAAACTAGCAGTAAAGCAGACAGAGAACAAAATAATTTTTATAAATTCATACCGTTGCTCAAATAAAAAAGTTGTCTACACAAAAAAATATGTATCGAAGTTATATACAGCTTTCATGTTGAACAGAAGTTCATCCGAGTAACAGAAGACCTCAAAAAACGTAAACTACTTACTCGTGCCTTATTTTCAGCCGGGCCAGCCCACGCATGGCCCGGACAGTCAAGTCAGGCTGGGCGGCCCGTTGTGCCTGGTATCTAGGCCCGGCACGGCACGCTATTCGGGCCATGCTGGCTTGGCCCAATTTTTTTCGTGTCGTGTCGTGCTTCGAGCCGTCTTTTTTGGGCCGTGCCCGGGCCGGTTCTGACAGCCAGGCCTAAACTCTCAGCATTAGTTTCAATGCTGGTTTTGCCACTTTGGTTGTCCACGTGGGGTCATTTTTACGTGTAGGATGTCCTCATGGCCTTTTCTCTATTTTTTTCAATTTATCTTTTTTGCAGGATCCACGTAACAATTTCTTCCTTCTTTCTTATTCCTCTATCTACCCCTGTCCTTTCACACTGGCCTCCTCACAACCGCCGCCCTCTCCTTCCTCTCACTCGTGCATGGCCGCACCGACACTGGTTTCCATGAACCTTCGCTCCTTGCTCCCGGGAGGTCACTTGTCACCCTGCCTTGTCACCAACCATCATCACCACTATGGCACCATCAATCATTGTGTTGTCGTGTGACACTCTGTCTTCCCCCCCACCATCCACCATCCATTCTCATCGTCAGGTCCTGATTTTCGGGTGAGCATCGCCGCTCTAGCTGCTGCCCAATTTTGTCCGGAGAATGAGGAGAGAGATGAGGTAGATTGTCATATGGACTCATTTCAAAAATTAGATTAAAAACAAGGAATTCCATGTGTGCATTCTATTTGGCAAAACATGTAGATTGATCGTCAACGTAAAAAAAACAACATTAAAACCGTCTGCACTGGTTATTTACACTATTTGAATCTTTTAGGAGACCTACTATCTGATTTTTGAAGTCCGAGAGTTATGTGCCCTCGAATAAATACTGAAAGGGGTTAAGTAACTTTGTTCAAAAATAATAATGGCATTGGCCCAACCTGTTGGATACGGAAGAGTAATTTACCATGGCAGATACTTTACGGGAGATTTTTTGGGACCGTCTCCACGACAGTCACCTGTTTTCTTTTTAAACTGTCCAGACGACTGGAAGGCATGTGAACGGAGCAGGCAACTGTCCATGTATTTTTAGTTTTGGGGTGTCAAATTACAATTGCCTGTACGAGACAAGACAAGCCCAGTCGATTCCGTACAAGACAAGCACAATCGATTCTTTTGACTTTCCTGTTAGTACACCGGCTTGGGTTTGTACGTCTTGTTTTGTTTCAGTATTTGGCTATGAACAGGCTACTCTGAATGATAGTGTTGACTAGGAAGATATCGTCAATATACCGAGGCTTAGATTCCACCCGAGTCTTCCGCTCGGACACGAGCTCCTCCTCCATCTTGAGACACTACTAGAAATGATCGGCCCGCCGTTTTGCAATGGACAATGGATGGTTTAGTGAAGCAGCAAGAGGGTCACCAATAAATTTGGCAGCAAAGGAATACTTACAAATTTGGCAATAGAAGCAACCAAGATCTTTGCGCCAGTGATAGCGACAATTGCCAAGCTCGGGTAGCATGATCTAACATCGACTCGAGATTTTGGTTGTGGCACCACTCCGCAACAAGCTCACAAGCATTGCATTTGTAATACTCCTCAAGGTAGTTGCTTTAGTCGGACCACTTAATGAACCACGAAGTGGCGTGACTGTCCCATCCCATGTTTTCTCCACAAAATCTTTTAAAACAAGTAAAAATATCCAACAAGAAAAAATCACAAATCTTTCGAGTTAAGATGTCTACCAATCTGGATCCATCCTTAAATATCAATTATTGAATGAATTTATAATTATCTTTGAAGCAAGTTGTCGTGTGTTTTCAATTTGCCTCTGGAAAAATCACCCATGTAGTTTTGTGCGTTTTACTAGTGAGTCAAATAAAAACAACAAATGAATGTTGTTTCCACATCTTGTCACAAACAAAAAAATATGCTACCACCACGAAAAGTAATTTGTTTATTTCCCCACACCCACTCCCTCCCACCAGCAATTTATTTCGTCACTATTGAAAGTAATTTTTGCTAGTATAACATGTGAAAAACACATGTCTAACATGTGAAAAATAAAAATATATTCTTGAATGTAAGCACTAGTTGGTGTATGTTTTACTAGTAATGCTATGGAAACCCACAAATGAGTGAAAATGTTGTTGCCAAACCTGCTGTTATAGATTTAATGTTATTAATTGGCAAACCCACTTACTCCCCAAGCAGTTTACTTGTTAACTTGCCCCCAACAAATCTGAGAAAGTGCTTGTGCTATCTTGGGATAAACGGAGCTGTTTTTTTTTGAGAAAACAATAAGTTAAAATTATCATTTTATACAATAGAATAATGTTTTTGTTTTTTATACCGTGAAATTGTTGTACTCCTCAAGGCTATCTGACAAAGCACTTGATTTGACTCCCCATTCGCACAACTGCAAATTGTTTTATAGAGGGAGGAGGCGTGGGGTGGTTTAGATGAGAACAATGTCAGTTTATTTTTTTTATTGGTTTACCATATAGATGTACAACAGTTTAATGGAGGGGGAGGGTATGCAAAATACCTCTGTTGAGTTGTTCATTGACTTCTCTTGTCCTGCCATAGGCCCCCTATGTGCTATGTTGCTTGATAGTTCAGCCATTAGAAAATGTAACTATCATGCACAATAGGTTAGAGTAAACTTCTTGAAAGAGAATTCAAAATAATTTTTACACAAAAGAACACATATAAATTACATTCTTTGTATTAAGATGTAATTTATTTTTTTGGGGTTTTTCAATGCATCGCTAGTAAAAGATATATCAGTTAATGCTCAAATTAACATTACACTCAACGATAAGTTTTTTTCACATGTAAGACACATGTCTTTCACATGTCACATCAGTGAAATTTACTTTAAGTTATGATGAAAGTAAAATGCAATGTGGGTGTTGGGACTTGGGAGGGGGGAGGAAAAGGGATGTGGGGAAACAAACACATAGTAGTCTAGTATTTTTTCTTGAGAAGGTGCTTGTTCTATCTCAAGACAAACATTGATCTTTTTTTTCACATGTCAGACACATGTCTTTCACATGTCACACCAGTGAAATTTACTTTCAGTTATGATGAAAAATAAAATGCAATGTGGGTGTCATGAGGGGGGAGGGGAGGGAAAAGGGATGTGGGGAAACAAATACATAGTATGTCTTTTATTTTTTCTTGAGAAGGTGCTTGTGCTATCTCAAGACGAGCAGATCTATTTTTTAGAAAACAATAAGTTTCAATTTTCCTTTCTCATCATTAACATAATTATTAGTTTTTTTTATTAGGGGGTGTGGGTGCTATAAGTGAGAACAATGCCCGTTTTGTTTTTGCTTACCATATAAATGTACAACATTAGATGGGTCAAAAGGGGCTATAATAATACAAAATACCTCTGTTTTGTTGTTCATTGACTTCTCTTGCCCTATTATAGTTTCCTCGCCTGACATGTTGCTTGATTGTTCAGCCATCGCAAAATGTAACTGTGATGCAAAAAAGAATATGTCATCATTTGAAGCCAATTTTTGAGCTGCAATCCATCTGGTTGAAACAACAAAAAAAAATGCCACAATCATGCCTAAAACAACACAAAAATCATATATACATATGAAAATCTGTTAGAAAACAATTCATACAAAAAAATGGAAATTTCAAATGTATTAGTAAAACAATTCGTGTTGATGATGGATGAAAAACATGTATATATCATTTGAAATAAATAGAAAAAAGAGTAAAAGAGGGAAATGTCATCTTCTTTACATTAAAAATAAAAAGTAAAAACAAGTATATTGTAGGTAAAAGAGTAAAAAATAACCTCTCCAGATGAGTTATGAAACGAGGAATCACTTGCATTGCTTTCTGAAGAATCATTGATAGTTCGTTTTGCCTTGTTCTTTTTTCTTGTTTTAACAAAATATTCTACAAAAGCAATGTGACCATATCTAAATAAAAAAATTGTCAATCTAACTGACAGTGAATTGCACATTTTTGTGTATGATGGCAGCTAGGCATCGACAAAAAAATGTAAATCATATTTTTACAAATCAAACCCCCCTCCTAAAATTCAAACTTAGAAAAAAAGGGAAGTTGTGCATATAATAAAAATAGTTTATACAAAAAGAGAAGTTGTGCATATGATAAAATATATATTTATAATTTTTCAGATAATATATCTCATAAAAAAGCATATGTCATCATTTGAAGAAAATTTTTGAGCTGCAATCCATCTGGTTGAAACAACAAGAAAAACAAAAATGCCACAATCATGCCTAAAACAACACAAAAATCATATATACATATGAAAATCTGTTAGAAAAAAAATTCATACAAAAAATGGAAAATTTCAAATGTATTAGTAAAACAATTCGTGTTGATGATGGATGAAAAACATGTATGTATCATTTGAAATAAATAGAAAAAAGAGTAAAAGAGGGAAATGCCATCTTCTTTACATTAAAAAGAAAAAGTAAAAACAAGTATATTGTAGGTAAAAAGTGTAAAAAATAACCTCTCCAGATGAGTAATGAAACGAGGAATTGTCTTCATCTGATATGTTCTCAGCACTAAAATCACTTGCATTGCTTTCTGAAGAATCATTGATAGTTCGTTTTGCCGCCTTCTTTTTTCTTGTTTTAACAAAATATTCTACAAAAAACAAGCGTTGTCTCACGATTACATAAAACAAACATGGACTTGAAGTTAAAAACGAATGCTCCAACAAGCCCCCGTACCTTTGCATTCCAAACTGTCGTTGCTATCATCATATTCTTGCTTCATGCTTTTCATCGATCTCTTGTTTCTTGTCTTCATTGCTACAAAAAAATGCAGAAAAAATATTTTAACACTCACATACTAATAGAGAAAAGTAACAAACTGGTAGTGTATCTCCTTCTATTTTTTAGACAACCGCCTACATTGCCATTAAAAACACATCTAAGAAATGAATAATCCCAAAATTATATGTACCCCTAAACCACAGAAAAATAACAATAAAACATATTGACATCTCCTCCACACTATGGAAAGCTTGCATCTCCTCCACTCTCCAAAAACCCCTTCATACCAAAAGAGCTTCCCATGACTCATGTGTCTCAAGCCATCGAAAAAATAAAAATAGAAGGTATAATGTATTATGAATTGAAAAATGCAAAAATATATGCATAAGACACCAAAAACAATTGCATTGACACTTAATAATTTGATATATTAAAAAAAGTACATCTAAAAACAGAACAACACCCTCTATAGCACCCTGTCAGTATATATATACCTAAAGGAACGCATCCACAAAAAAAAACTTTGCAGACTGACTAGTACCTATTACACATTTTCACACTCGAAACAACACAAAAAACCGGCAATTACTTCAAAAAAAAAATCAACATCGCCGCATGGTTGATGGTCTTCGTGTAACAGCCCAACTTTGGGGCACTTTTAAATCTTGGTTGAATTCAAAAATTTCGATTGAATTTGAACTAATTGGATCAATTTAAAACCAAAGATAAAATTTCTTAAGCAATTAAAAATCATACCTCTCTCCTCATTTTTTTTTTCTTTTCTTTTTCTTTCTTCTTGTGGGCATTTCATCGAGCACCTCTCAGGCAGCCCCCCCGCTCTCTCTCTCTAGCCTTTTTCCGCGTGACCTTGCCCTGCTCTTTGACTTTGCCACTCTGACATCGCCGCGCGCCACTGCTGCCTCTGCCGCGCCGTTCTCGCCACGCCGCGCCGCACCCGTCACGCCGCGTCTTGTCGCACCATGCCGCGCCGTCCCGTCCGCGCCGTGCCATCATTTTGCCCGGCGTGCTCTGCTCTCATCTTGTCACCGTTAAGACCACCGCGCCCGGCCACTCCGAGCTTGCCCGTGACCCCCTCCGCCCCTCGCGACACCCTATAACCATGGCCTAGCCACATGCCGTGCCCTGAGCTTTTCCCCAACGTTTTTCCCCAAATTTTCCCCAATCGGTCGCCGTGCGGAACCTCGTCGATTCGGTGACCATACTTCGATTCTCTCCTCCTAGAGCTCCTCCGCGAACCTCCTAACGAATCCTCACTGCCAATTTGGCCAGGCCATCAACGGAGAACCTTGGCGCCGGGAGCTCTGATTCGTCGGCCGCCGTCGTCTCCACGTCGACCAACTACCCTGGATTTCCCCCGCATCGGGCGACCCTTCGGTGAGCACCCACCGCCCCTAGGAATGCTTGTGCCCCCTCCATACTTGCATGTACATACTTGAGCAGTAGATGCCATGCTTCGCCGAGTCTAGTTCCGCTGCCAGTACGGGCGCCGCCTCGTCGCTGCCCGGTTCGCCTCGCCGTTGGCACCAATAGATGCGGTTCGGAGTAGGGATTCCATTTTTGCCCTTTGCCCACGCCGCCATGCCCCCAGCCGCCGGCTAGCCGAGCTCGCTGGAGCTTCAATGGCGGACACCGCCTGTATCTGGAGGAAGAAGACGATGCCTGTAGCGATTGGCGTAGGGCTAAGCATGTGAAACAATGACAAGTGGGGCCGAGCTTGGAATGTCCCAGGAGACCGACAGGTGGGCCTTGGTCCCACTTGTCAACAAGTGGAGACGTAAACACAAGAATACGTCTTCTGTTAGCCTTTGCGCTCTCAGCTCCAGCCACCTTCGGCCCAATCTCGGCCCAAGGCCAGCCCACAGGCAGACTTGTTATTAACCCCGAAATTCGTTTTTCCTGTGCACGAGCGTGTTTTAGAATTTATTTAAAATAGTAAACGACATCCAAAAATTATGAAATTTTGTACAAAAATACCTCAGTGGGTTTAAAACCTGGGAAAAATATCAAAGTAAATAGTGTAGTGGAGAAATTGGATTAATAAAATCGTATAAAGTCCAATTGCAATCTTTTCTTAAGTTTACAATATGATTTCATAATTTATTTAAAACCCGTAGGCACCTCCTAAATTCTTAACAAAATTATTCGTAATTACTAGAGCCCATCACAAAATTTATAATAATATTAGCTTAAGCACTGTCCATAGAAATTTTCCTGAACAAAGTAAGTAACTAACACCATAGTACCTTCCTATATAATAGGGGACCGAATCGCTTGCTTGCTATTGAAATTTAGAACTAAATTAGTAAAAGAGGGAATTATATAAGGTATAATATACTCTTACAAACCCAAAGGAATGAAGGAAACAATAAAAGGATTAATCATTTAAGTACCGATTTAATTATTTAAATAATTGCGAGGCACAACTAAGGATTTAATTAAATTAGCTAGAGGCTCCCAAAAATTCTAGAAACATTTAGATAAATACTAGATGAGAATTCTGATTTTATAAATAAAATAAAATCAGCCTGGGTAAAGGGAAATTGGCACGGTTATTTAAAATGTAGATGTTCCGTTATAGAAATGATTAAAGAAATGTTAGGGTATTTGTTGGTTATATTAACTTAAGAAATTGAACCCAAATATTGGTTAGAAAATATATGGCTAGGCAAATGCCTTAATAAATTCAGAACATTTTAAATTTGTCTTTATTGCTTAAGTGTATGCATAGGATTATTTAATTGCTAAACCCAACGAATAATTAACTCATATCCTATTAAATTATTTAAGGAGCTGAACTTAGAAAAGAAGTTATTAATTGGTATAACTTAATATTATCGCTAAGCACCTAGTGGATGTCAACTCCAATAATCCTTACTCGTACGTAGGTTAAATTCCGAAAAGACGTCCTCTTATGTCGCCTAGAAACCCTAATCACCTCATTACGATCTTATCGTACGAAATCGCATTTTTGGGAATAGTAAATTACTATATTGTTAAATACTACTTATTAATGCACTCTGACATCCATAGCCTGTCATACGAAAGGTTGGTTCGCTAATCGATTAGGGCAACATGCCAATGAGTGAACTTGCATAATATTTTTCTATATAGAAGGCAAACCAAAATGATTAAACATTATGACAACTAGAACTACGTAGGGATGGATGTAGGAGAATTACGTATAAATTATCATATACCTAGAATTCATTAATAGCTAGGAACAATTCCCATCGATAAAAATCGTGGCTAAAGTATGATACACACTGTCTCGTAAGAAATCCATGACAACTATTAAGAAGGATGATAACGAGCATAGGTAATATAATCCAAATTATAACGCACACCTATTTACTGACGGAAGATTAAACCTCGGCAAGGAAACTTAACAAGCATGCCGCACCGTGAGCCCCTATAAAGTTTACCTCCTTATAGAAACTCGAGGGAGACTCTTCGTAGGATTAACATAGAGATGCTAGGGTAGCCTACGTAGACTCGCTATTATGCTCGTAGGAGCGATTGCATGTCATGTGCCATGTGTTTCACGCAGCATGGTATTTATTTGTGTCATTTGGTTCTGTCGGTGAACCAAGGGTTTAAGGAGGATCTCGAGGCGAATCAAGATTCACGGTTGGGATACAAGTTGTCCAGGCGAGTTAACACTTACTCTTTAGATGTGATCCGTATTAGGGAGAGATAGCGACTTTCCTTAGTGCGGATTAACATCGCTAATACCATGTTCATTACCCAGTTTTCTTAAACTATGTTGTTTACTTATTAAAGATGCATGCTTAATTAGATTGCCTAATTGTTAATCATGTTATACTTATACATGCCTCGCTTTGAAATGTTTAGCCTTAATGACCGCCTTGATTGTCATTGCTCTTGTTAGCCTAAGATTAGTCTGGTAACCACTTTAACCCTACCTAATGGGTAAAACTTGCTTAGACCGCTTAGGCTTAACAAATTTTCTCGCTAATCGCCACGGAACAGTGAACCGATATTCATTTGGACATTCATTAGTCTCATTTAATATGATATGACATATGACGATTAGAAATTTGGTAGATGCATGTTAAATGATTGTGTTTGTGGGTATGAATATGGGGATACTTGGTCGGTTGGGTCGGTCTGTTGGGAAAGTCCAAATGTGTGATATGGTGTGGTCAATGACCGTGGAAGTAGAGAAAGAATGGTGGGTTGCCCTAGTTGGATTTGGACATCTGATGGATGATTTAGGCACGAGATGCCTAGTCTTTGGGTTTAGCTGGGCTTACCGGAGGAGCGCGGATAAACACGCGTGGCGAAGATCGCCGCCTGTGTTGGTTCCAACACAACGCGTGACCATCGCGCGAGCACCGACGTGGATCGCCAGGAGTGGCGCTCTGGAGGCCCTCCGGGACCGGTCTCGATAGGGGCGGAATGGGCCATCACCGAGGGTGATAATGGCCACACATCCCGGGTGACGATCGGCTAGTGAGGGCCGGCAACCCTACTAGGTCGGGTGATCATGCCATGGCATGTGTGGTCCATGAACGGATTTCGCCAAATCTGGAATGATGGCGAACTAGGATTGGTTGGGGCAACCAGGAGAAAGTGCGGTTGGGAGCAACCAGGAGGAAAGTTCATGAGGAACAAATAAGCTGGTATGGTGATTGTGTAAGCTGGTTGGGTTATGATCGAGGATTAGTCAATTTGTGTGTTAATTGAGTATAAGCTGGTATGGATTGTGGTGATCTGTTATGCTGGTTATGGTTTGGACAAGAGTTGGTCGATTGTGGGTTGTGTATCTGGATGAGAGTTGGTCGATTAAGGGTTGGTTGGTGTGTTTGGTTGGCCATTTGGGTTCGGAATGCATGATTATGATGGAAAACTCTGATTTATTCATAACAATACAAGTGATAGTTAATTGCTAGTTAGGTGGTTTTCAAAACTCTTATAAACTTGGCTTTACGCAAATAAAATACCCTTCCCTCCAAATAAAGCCTTCTGCACTAAATGCATTAAGGGAAGTGTTAACTAGCCAGCGTTTGGATGACGCTGACCTCGCATATTTCCACTCTTTTAGATTAACCTTAAGGAGAAGGATTTGCTTGAGTATCACAAAGGAGATGTCTTGGCTACGATGGCCATGATGCGGTTTAGGGGTTTGCTCCAGTCGCCTGCAGGATTTCATAGCCGTTGGAAGATATTGCGGATAAACCTATAAGCTCCGCTGACCCTGATGGTTTACCTATAACCATTGTAAAGTCTTATGGCTTATTTAATTTTAAGCCCGCGCCAATCAATCAGGTATGTAATTCTCTGAATAATGAAGCGTATGTCTGCATGATACTCGGCTATGTATTGCACGCACTAGAGTACTGATCCAGGGTCTAGTGCATGTGTACAGCGGCTCTCTGGTAAGTATAAAAATGAGGGCTGACACTTCGCATTGGGGCATTGCAGATAGTTTCTGAACAACACAAAGATGCAATTACTTTGGAAAAAAATTCAACATCGCCGCATGGTTGATGCTCTTCATATAGGAGCATCGCAGATAGTTTCTGAAAAATGTTTCGTTTGGTTGCATCGACAGCAGCGCACCTGCTGCGCTCTCATAAAAAAACGTGAAAAGAAAAAACAAAAATGCAACCTACATGATAAGTATGTACGCATATATGAATACGCTACAGCTATGGAATCTCTCCCCTCGCCTCTCTCTAACTCTTTAAACACAACTCGAATACATTTAGAGAAAAAAATGTTGGAACACACAAAAATCACAACACGTCCGTTCTTGTCTAAACAGAATCATTTACATAGCCACACATCGCTATAACTGCTCTCTGCTATGTCTCAAATCCATGAAGTATGACCTAAATTTTGTGTATAAACTAATTTGTAAAAATCTCTCCTGCTCTATCACAACATCTAAAACACACCTCGAATATTTTGAAACCCCAAAAAAAACAAGCAAAAAAAACACACGGCATCGTTTGCGCTGGATCGTGAAAAAATTAACTCACAAAAAAAAAATCTCCACCTCCTGTTGCTCAGGATCCCGGATCATCGCCTCGGCCTCATCGAGGATGTCTCTGGTGCTGCAGCGATGCGTCCCCGCCTCGCACTCCCGCAGGATCCCGCCGCTCCTCACCTTATCGCCGGGGATCTCACTGCTGCAGCATGCGTCTCCGCCTCGCACTCGGCACTCCGTAAGATCCCTCCTCCCTCGCCGCCTCGCCGTGGGGATCTCGCTGCTGCTACGGCGACGCCTTGACGGAACAAATCGCCATAGAAAAAAGCCCTTCGCCTCCTCTCCTCTCTCTCCACAATTTCTCTCTCCTCGAATTGAAACCTTCCAGGTCGAGAGATTAATGGCAGGTCGGGATATTGGTGGGCGCGCAACCCAATGTAAAAAAAAATTCAAAAGACAGATAAAACACGAATCTCCACGCATACCATCGTATGGCTCAGCGCGGGCAAAAAAACGACTGCCTCAGTATGCTGCCGCCCAGGCGCCTAGTGGTAAGCAATCCCTTTTTCGGTGGAAGCAGATGTGAAATTGAGGTGTAATTTACTATGGGAGATACTCCCTCCAGTTAAAAAAAAAGTCGTTTTATGTATGTTCCAAGAACATATTCAACATGTTTTAATTTAGGAAGTATTAATACCGTAACAAATAAAATAGTAAAGATAAAATATAGATAAATAGTAAAAAGGAGGTGTGAATAGTTGTTGATATGTTCTAACTTAGGACACCATTAGATATGCTTTAAATTAAAGTTTCAAACTTTGTTTGTAAGTATACGGCAAACTATTCGGATTGAACATATGAAAATCACATAGATAGATTTGCCTCTATTTTTTCATAATATTATAACGAAAATGCTTGCAGCCGGGTGTCCGATCAGTCGGACACTCAGCCTAGCCCGCGTGTGCGTACAGGCTACGCTAGCTAGCTAGCTTGCAGCCAACGAATGTGCGTTTCATTTATGTTCTTTTTTGATTTCTCATTTTTGTATCTTTTTCATTTGGAGTCCAAATCGTGTAGTACAAATTTTATAATTCATCTAAATTCCGTTTGAACTCATTTTAAATACTTTTCTATTTTTTCTATTTTTATCTTTATTGGTACAATTGTTCCATCAGGCAAGATATATTGTTCCGGAAGGCTAGACTTATTGTTCTAGCAAGCAAGATGGATTGTTTCAGTAGGTATACAAGTTGTGGTTCATCAAACTAGACATATTGTTTCAATTGGGTTAGCCTATTGTTCCAGCAGACCAAACACATAGTTTCAACAGGTATAAAAGTTATTCCAGCAGGCAAGATTGATTGTTTGGAGAGGCTAGACTCATTGTTCCAGTAGGCAAGATAGATTGTTCCGGGAGGCTAGACTCATTGTTCCAACAGAAAAACTTTATTGTTCCAGTAGGCAAACTTTATTGTTCCAGTAGGTAAACTATATTGTTCCAGTAAGCAAAACCTTATTAATTTCAGAAGGCAAAAGTTATTGTTTTAGAAGGCAAAAAATTATTGTTTCAGAAGACAAAAGTTATTGTTTCAGTAGGCAAAGCTCAACTATTCCAGTAGGACAAACTTTATTGTTCCAGTAGGCAAACTTTATTGTTTCAGTAGCGAAAACCTTTATTTGTTCCAGAAGGCAAACATTATTGTTTCAGAAGGCAAATTTATTATTTCATAAGGTAAAAGTTATTGTTTCAGTAGGCAAAGTTCAACTGTTCTTGTAGCACAAACCTTATTGTTCCATTAGTCAACTTTTATTTGTTCCGGTAGGCAAACCTTGTTCCAGCAGGCAAAAATTATTGTTTTAGTAGGCAAACCTTCTTGTTCTAGTATGCATTTCTTTTTACTATTCCAGCAGACCAAATACATTGTTCCAATAGATATGCAAAGTGTTCCATCAGACCAAATGCATTGTTTCAATTGGGGTTAACCTATTGTTTCAGCAGGCCAAATACCAAGTTGTTCCATCGTATTAGACGTATTGTTCCAATAGTCCAAATTAATTGTTCCAGTAAAAATTTATATAGCAACATGGGTCTTGTTTTGTTCGAAAAAAATACGAGGAACACGTTGGTGAAAACGGTTTGTCGATTGGAGCTCCTAGTCAAAAGTTATGATCGTTTAAAGAAAAACGAAAAAAGGAATCTTCGCTGAAATCAGCGATGACGTCATCGCGAATTGTTCCGACGGAGGCGCGCATTGTTCTGGACGTTGACGTGAATTGTTCCGCGATCTTTGCGAATTGTTCCGTGGAGTTTTTTTGTCGAGTATCGCATTGTGCGCTTGGCGAAGCGGCGTCCGATCTAAATTAATTTGGTCGGACGTCCGACCCCAAGTTCAACCAATATTATAAATCTAGTGCATTTTATTAATAAAGTATAATAGTTTTTTGGTCAAAGTTGTAATTTGAAACGATGTTAATGTTGAAAACGAATATTTTTGAGAACTGGAGGGAGAGGGAGTATCAGATATGTATCTTCCGCTGGCGGTTCATTTGGTCTTCTTCTTGATCGCAAATTGGCTCTAATAATTTTATTATCTTAAAAGTTTGGTTCATTTGATTGATGAAAGACAGTAATATTTTCTAAATGATTTATTTTTTCACAAATAAAAAGAAATTCAATTGTGCAGGTTATTTTCGGAGCATCACCCTTGTTGCAACTAGGGTGGATCCACCCATTAGGCAGCTTGGACCCAAACCCATAAAAAATTGGGCTAGTTAGGAAAAAAAAGAGAGCAAATACTACCTTGATTTCAGTCTTGATCCACCAATGCTAGCACCGTCACGTGTTTCTGCAGAAGGAAGATAAAACAATACTACATAGTTGTCTATCTTGCATGGGAGACGATTGCCACGTACTATTTACACAGGTTGCTGGAGAAGGAAGATGAAAACAGTATTACACAGGTTGTCCTGCCGGTCAGTGAGACCGGTGGGTGGGCGCTGCGTGGGACCTGTCGGTCAGCGAGACAGCGAGAGCGAACGAGCACGGCGCAGGCGCACATGGCCTGGAGACGAGATGGGCCGACGAGGGGCACGGTCGGTCGGCCCACATGGGAAATATGTGCCGCAACGGCCGACGACCAAGGAGGGAGGAGATTAGGGTTGGGGAGAAAGGGAAGATGGGTCGTAGGTTCGTATTGAGGAAGAATAGGTTTTCGATTTTCTTTATTTACAAATTGCTTTTCACAAAGGAGATGATATTTTGAAAATAATATATTACTTTTTGTATAAAACAAATTATTCCTCAACATCCCAAAATATTTTTAACACACTTTTACTCTTTTAATCTCAATTTAAATTTTTATTACACATTATGCCATGCATAAGATGTAAATTTAAAATTAAGTAAATCATGATTTTGGAAAAATTAACTTGCCAAATTTCAAGTTTAAAAATTTAGGATCTTACAAACCTTCCCCTTAAGGTGAATCTCGTCCTCGAGATCCTGATTCTTCGGAAAACAACTCTGGAAACTCAGATCGAAGATCTTCCTCATGTTCCCAGGTAGCTTCCGCTTTAGAGTGGTAGCTCCACCGAACTCGGGAAAATCAAGATGTCTTACTTCTTGTCTCGTGCACAACCTCAGCTAGAATCTTAACAGGATATTCCTTAATGGTTAGATCAGGCTGCCGCTCTTCAGGCACTCGAAGACACTTTTTCAGTTGAGAGACGCGAGACACATTGTGCATGTCTGACAGGTACTCAGGCAATTCCAACAGACATGCCACCTCACCTCTTCGGACAAGAATTTTGAAAGGACCAACATACCTTGGGGTCAATTTGCTACTTCCATGGAATCTGGGCATGCCTTTGAGATGGGACACCCACATATACACAAAGCCAGCTTTGGCAAACTTTAAGTCACGTCGCGATTGTCGGAGTAACTATTTTTCTTAGAATGGGCTGCATTTAGCATTTGCTGGATCAGTTCGACCTGTATTTCAGCCTTGCAGGATATTCAAAGAAAACACCTTTATTTCACCCGTTTCTTGTCAATCCAGAGGAGTTATGCACTTTCTTCAATACAAGGCTTCGTAGGGTGCCATTTGGATACTGGACTGCTAGATGTTGTTATAGGTAAACTCAACTTGTCCTAAAGGATTTGATTAACTCTTTTGAATTGTTCATTGATTTTGGGGGAGGGGGGTGGAAAGTCATGCTGAAGTTTAGACAAGTTTCAAGTGATTCATGAAGCTTGCCCTAATATTTAGAGTTGAATTGGATACCTCGATCTTAGAATTTAATTGGCACCCCATGCAGACATGCTGTTTTGCTCATGTATAATTCTTTCAACTTGTATCCGATGTAGGTATTTCAAACAGGAATGAAATGGGCAACTTTTGTCAGACGATTAATGATAACCTAGATGGAGTCATGGCTGGAGTGAGTTTTGGGTAACATGGTAATGAAATTCATTCCAACTTCCCAGTTCCACTTAGGAATTCTAGAAGGCTGCAACAGTTCGTGAAAGGATCGATATGCCGCCTAGAGGGGGGTGAATAGGTGGATAAAACAAAATTGCGGAAAGTAAACACTCAAAACAGTAGCTATCACGTCGGATGTTCCGATCTAATCCAGTACACCTTGCGTCAGATGTTCTGATGTAGGTCGGATGTTCTGATCTGCGTCGGATGTTCCGATGTACGTCGGATGTTCCGATCCTGGTTGATCTGGAATCGATGTAAACTTGCAGTCAAAATTGATTTATCGCAATATCAAGTTTAGATCTACTTAAGAGTATTCAGAACAAGTCAAAAACAATGGTAGAACAGATATTAAAAGTCGAGACGAAGCACATGGCGACTTTTGTTTACCGATGTTCGGATCTTTGAACGGAGATCCTACTCACCGTTAGGGAAGGCACAAAGCCCAGGTCACCAAGACCCTAATCCCCTCCCGGCGTTGCACAACAGCACTCACCAATGTTCACTAGATGAATCATTTTCCTCGCGGAGGGAATCACACCTTCACAAACTCTGAAGGCACACCACACAAAGGTCGGCGGCTCACTGGCGACACCTAGCCATCTAGGAGCCCTTCAAGCCTCCAAGAGTAACAAATGCAATAGAGAATTGTGTAGGAATCGCTAAGTGCTCAAGAATTTGATGCCTCTAATTCGCGGAGCACTTTGGGTGTCTTGATTTCTCTAGATCTAGATCTCACAAGATGAACAAGAGAGAGAAAAATGTTTGTGTTCTTGAGAGCTGATGAAGAAAGGAGTGTTAGGTTCAAAAAACTCCATCAATCAGGGTGTTTAACTTTTGGCAGGTGGAGGAGGAGAGCTTTAAATAGAGAATCTCGAAATATGGCCGTTGCTGCAGAGAATCCCACATCGGATGTTTTGACCCACATCGGATGTTCCGATGTGGTGCTTTCTGGATTGCGCTGGTAGCATGCAGACTGGGTCCACCATTGGATGTTTCGACCCATGTCGGATGTTCGGATGGAGTAGGTTATGTATATATGGTATTTTGAGTAGAAAACTCACACGAACTTCGAGACACCTACTTTAAGCACTTAGAAACCTTTATATGCTTCTCCGTAGCATCCCCCTTTATAGTACGGCATGCCTAGACTCAAGAAATAAAGATTTACAATTTTCGACCAACTAGAGTCTTCATGCCATCTTCAATCTATAAAAGTTTGAGGGTTATTCCACCACTTTTAACCTGCGTATATCTCATCATTAAAAGCATTAGCCCTATAATTGTTAATCATAAATCACCAAAACCTACTTGGGGTCTAGATGCACTTTCAGTTCGGCAGGTTTTTTATGCTATGCCTTTACCCTTTGATAGATGTCACAGAGAGTGACATACTAGGCGACCCCCCTTTTCATACCGGTCCACCAATATGTGGTTTTTAGATCAGCACACATTTTAGTACTCATAGGATGGATAGATAAAGGACTTCATGAACTTTTAGAATGAATTTTTTATATGGTTTGTCATTTGTTATGAAGATCTTATTTTTGAATCAGAGTACTCCTTCATCATCCATCGAAAAATATGATTCCTTACCTTTCTTAAGATTTTTTTTATTTGAAAGACTTTTGCCTTAGCTTTTTGAGCTTCTTTAATTTGATTTATTAACGCAGGTTAAAGTTACAACATATTTGCTTGGCTGACCTCAATTATTTCCAAATTGAGGTCAACCAACCCCTTATACAATTCGGGATGGTTTTCTTTAAGCATTAGATGGTTGCAATACGAGCGGTAGGTAAAGGCGTCAGCCACCACATTTGTTTTACAGGGTGATAATAAAATACCACATCATAATCTTTCATCAGCTCCAACGAGCGTCTGTCTTATTTTATGGTCCGATTGGGTGAATATGTGAAGGATCAAGATGTAGCCTAGAAGGGGGTGAATAGGCTTTCCAAATTTTACAGCAAAATAACAGCACAGCGGAAAGACAATATCGGATGTTCCGATGTCATATCGGATAGTCTGATATGGATCGGACTATCTGATATGGAATCAGACTATCTGATATTGCTGAAACTAGGGTTTACCAAACTAAGGTAAAAACAAGGATATCACCTGCACCAAATAGGGTTAGAGAGCAAACAACAAGTGAAGTAAAGAGAGTAAAACCAAATCCGCAGGGAGACTTGAAGAAGTTGTTCCCGAAGTTTAGATCTTTGAGGAGATCCTACGTCTCTGTTGAAGCGGCTCGGTCACACTTGAGCTGGGTCCCTCTTGACCCTTAACCTCCCGGGTTGCACCAAGCACTTTCAGTTTCACTCTTTGGATGCTTCCCTTTCGGAGACGAATCCGGCCTTAACAAACTCTCCCCAACCACCACACAAAGTACCGGTGGCTCTAGGGCAACTCCTAAGCCGTCTAGGAGCCCTCAACCTCTAAGAGTAACAATTCCGACGGAAAACCAACTTGGAGAACGAACCAGGTGTTCACGATTGAAGCTTGACCAACACAAAGCCTCTAGATCTAGCTTCTTCACCCTCACAAAGATGCAATCAATGGGATTTAAGTTGGAGTGAAGATGGAAGGTGGGGAGCTATGGTTTGCAATAAGTGCTTATCTAAAGTGAATGTGAAAGGCAACCCCAGCCCGTGGGGGAAGGAGGGGAATAAATACTCTCACCCATCAACTAGCCGTTTACTGTTGACAGACATCGGATAGTCCGATGTTACACATCGGATACTTCGATATGAAATGAGAAAAACCTGACTCAAAGGCTATCTTTGGATTCCTGGAATGATTTTGAGAGTATTAAAATAAGGATCAATCAAACAAGAAGCAATTCATATCGGATAGTCCGATATTATTATCAGATAGTTCCGATATTTTTGGAGCTAGAGACATAGAGGGGTCAATCGGACCTATCATCAGATAGTCCGATACATATCGGAACATTCCGGAGAAATCATCGGATAGTCCGATATTTTTGGAACTGGAGACAGAGAGGGGTCAATCGGACCTATCATCGGATAGTCCGATACATATCGGAACATTCCGGAGAAATCATCGGATAGTCCGATATTTTTGGAACTAGAGACAGAGAGGGGTCAATCGGACCTATCATCGGATAGTCCGATACATATCGGAACATTCCGGAGAAAACATCGGATAGTCCGATATTTTTGCGACTGGAAGACAAAGAGGGGTCAATTAGACCAAGGATCAGATATTCCGATATACATTGGATAGTCCGATATGTTTACAAGCAAAACTCCCTCAAATTTGATTGGTGGATAGAATGTGTGAAATTTTTTCTACCAAGAGCACTTACAACATCTAGAAGTGGTTTTCCATCGCATCTCTCTTAATAGTACGGCATGTCCTTAGACTCAATTCAAAAGAAAAGATCTAAGTCTCTTTAAAAAGTACACCGTCTTCTCCTTTTAACTTCAAGGGCTCCATTTTTCTTCCAAATCCATTTCATAATATTAAAATCTGTCCAAGTCTTCATAAAATAAATTAAAAATATTTAATTTGCCTATCATCTATCGCCAAAACCCACATAAGGCCTAGATGCACTTTCAATATGTATTTAACTTTTATGATTAGTATATATTTTAGTTCGGTTTCTAATGACGTAGCATGAACCACAAGAGCTAGCTCAAGATCATAAATTGAATAATTTTTCTCATGGGGTTTAAGTTGCCTTGATACATAAGAAACAACTTTGCCTTCTTACATTAATACACTCGAGTACTTTGCCTAGAACACTTAAACAGAAGTTAGTCGCCTATTAAATTCTTGGAAACTGGTTTCACAATTTTCATTCGATTCAAATTTCTTTTTCTTCTTTAGGAGGTTGGTAATGGGATAGGTGACTTTAAAATTGTTTTGATGAATCCATGATAATAGCCCGCTAACCCAATGAAACTTTTTCATTTGAGTTACAAATTTAGGTTGCTTCAACTCAACGACAACTATGACTTTCTCGGGTTCGACGGCAGCACCTCCGATAGAGATTTTTATGCCAAAAAGTCACTTTCTCCAAAATTTACATTTGCTCAGCTTAGAATATAGTTGGTTTTCTCTTAACCTTTCAAGAACCATTCTCAGATGGATTTCATTCTCTTTCTCTCATTTGGAGAAGATTAGGATGTTATTAATGAACACCACTATAAATTTGTTTAGAAATTACATGAACACCTTGTTCACAAGATTCATTAAAACTATCGGGCATTTATAATTTTAAAGGACATCACAGTGAACTCATAGAATTCATACATCGTGGTGAAAGAAGTTTTAGAAATATTAGTCTTTTTTATTTTTATTTGATGACATGATCTTAATTCAATTTTGTAAAAGACACATACCCTATTTAATTTGTTGAAGAGATTATCAATTCGGGGAGAGGGTCCTTTTTTTTGTTACTTTATTTAATGATCTATAGTCCACACACATTCGTAGAGATCTATCTTTCTTTTTGACAAAAATTACAGGGCTCCCCAAGGTGAAGCACACAGACAAATAAATCCTTTTTCTTGCAACTCTTCAATTTATTTCTTTATTTCAGCCATTAAATTAGCGGAAAGACAAGATGGCATGTTGGAGATGAGAGCAGTGCCAGGGACTAGGTCAATGACAAACTCAACATTCCAGTCAATGGGGCATTCCCAATGATTCATCCTAAAAATACACCAGAAAAATCCCTCACGACCGTTATGGTTTCAGGAGTGGATCTTTCCACTTTATTAGGGGTGATTAGATCTTTAGGGGACAGGTTAGCGATGAACTGGACCTCCTATCCGGCATCACTAGTCAACTTAACAATTCTTGTGGCACAGTCAATTCGACCCTTGTATCCATTAGCCAATCCAAGCCCAAAATTACTTCAATTCCTTTTGAATCAATTACTACCGAGTCTACCAGGAACTTAGTGCTTGAATTTTTATTTTAACCTGAGGGCACACCAAGGTGGTTCTCATGACTTTTCCTGGTGGATTTGATTTCATCGATTTCTCTGCTGCATCAGTTTTTCAACAATGACTCTTTGACAAAATATGATGTGATGAATGAATGAGTTGCATTAATAACACTTATGAAAAACTTACCGATCTCCATGTTGGGGTCGGGGTGGGCGTCCTTAGCAGTGACATGATTCATATGTACATGTCCAACATTATGAGTTGTCCTTAAAGGTTGGAAATTTCCACGACCCACACCGAAAGTCGGGGGTCGCGGTGCAACAGCTTTGGCTTTGGGATCAAGAGCCTTGTTGGCGCACAAGCAGGCATTGTGGCCCAACTGCTGGCAGGTAAAGCATTTGATGGTGGATAGGTCTTTCTTGTGGGGAGAAGATGCTTGTGTGCGAGATGGCGGAGATGCAGGATGAGACGGGCACCACTGGAAACGTGGACGAGGGAGAATGGCATGTGCATGGTCACGGGGACGTTTGCTCTTTAAACGAGAGCTTCCAGGAGAGTGGACATATTTTTGGGTCCTTCTTTTATTTCGGGCAGTAAGGCATTGATGACAGTTTTCCTCTTATTTGAACACACGAGCAAACATTTGTTTCGAAGTCGGAAACTAAATGGAGTCAATTACAACACAAAATTTAGGGTCCATTTGTGAGCATCGTTGAGCCCTAATGTTTAGTGATATTGATGATGTGGATATTTGCGCAATGATTATTGCTAGTGGGTTCTTGGTCTCTTCTTGTAACACTAGCGAGGCATCGGCAACCTTTTGAGCTACTCCAAGATGTTCGAAACATGACCGGATGAGTGGAGGGTCATGTGTAGATGTAGTAGCAGTTAGATTTTCCTTCTTTGTTGCTCATGGTTCAAGAGGGGTCTAAATGATTTGATCATGCCGAGTTAACACTTCACATAAAATCCTAATATTCTCTTAGTCCACAAGTATCCTCATAAACACCTAAAAATCCAAGTGAGACATCAAGAAGAGTGAATCTTTCAAAATCATTGAACCCTGCATTCTCAGTGCTCATCGGACTGGGTCCGACCACCGTTGGAATGGGTCGACGGCTCCTCCCTAAGCTTTCACCTTCATCGGACCGGGTCCGACATATGTGTTTTCCGGCTGTTTTGATACTAGGTTACAGCCATCCGACCAAGTCCGGTGGTCATCGGACCGGTCCGACGGGCACTGTAACAGCTAGTTTTTATAGCCCTCACGAGCTCCAACGACTAGTTTCTCTCCGGGGGTATAAATTGAGTTCGGTAGGCAACCATTTATTATGTTTGCTGCTCCATTTCACCTAGAGCCAATATTTACTCATTCAAGGAGTGTTCTTGAGCATTTTCTCCACCGCTTCACTAACAACCTACCTTCCCCCAAACCGAGCTTCATGGAAGTCATTCGATTTGACACGATCAGGGCATTTCAGGCTTATTACTCTTGAAGACGGTGTTCTTATCGAAGGAGTGGGTTTGGGAGTAGATCTTGGCGTGTGGCTACTCTCAAGTCGGTATATAGGTGATGGAGTCCACCTCACCGGAGTGGTGGAGCGATTACTGAGTATTAAGTGAGGCGTGTGGCTCGAGAGGGAGCTGTTCCTTGTGCGCAATGGTTAGCCTCAACGGAGAGTAGGAGTTACGGTTCCAAACTTCGGTGAAACAAATACCGTATCACTTCTCCTTTATCTCATTTCCTTTTGCATTTACATTCTGCATGAATTGCTAGTGATTGCTTGGATGCATTGAATGGATGGGTTATATTACTAGTGCGTCTTGTTATTAATTGCTTCCGCTTGCTAGGACAATAGAACCTAGGATTTGGTCACTCCTAACTTTGTTGCTTAATCAACTAATAACTTAAACAAATTAAATTGCCTATTTACCCCCCTTAGGTTATAAAGATCCTTTCACAATGTCTCTTTTGAATAAATAGATTTTGTCGGCATCACTTTTCACATCGCGTGGGACATAGAAAAACTAGGAGAGTAAACTTGGTGAGATACTCATGCAGGGTCACGTTACCTTACATGAGAGAGTGAAACTCTTGTATTTCTCAGCACTTTCAGGGACATCATGTTCTTAGAAGGCTCTAACGAATCCATCCCACTCAATCTTGTATAGAGTTTCGTGGGGCTCACAAAAGTTGTTCCAACAAGCATCAACAACTCAAATGAGTTGATAGGCAGCAAGATATAGGCTGTGTTTCTTTGGGCGGTTAGATTATAATCTGAAAAGGTTGTAGTGTTTTTATAAGAGATTTAAAGAGCCAAAAAAATTATGAAAAATATTTTTGAGATCTTTGAGACAAATTGTGCAAAGTTTCGAAAAAATAACTATAAAATATTTCAAAATATAATCGGTACAAAAATGATAAATTTTAAGCTGCAGCTTATAATCTGATTATAAGCTGAAAGAAACAGAGCCATATACTTTCGGCCTTAGCACACTGTGACATGATGAGACGCTTCTCAACCTCTTTCAACCAGTCCGCTGTTTTAAAGGCATCAGCAAAGCCACCAAACATTGGTAGGTTGGCGCACAGGAAATTATTGATGCGAGAGCAAAAAGGTGGAGTTGGTGTATGAACAGGTGAAAATTCATCCTCATATCCCCATCTTCCTCTGCCACCTCCTGGAGAGCCTACCTGTTGACACCCAAATTTGGCAGAAAAATTGGATATAGTGAAATGGCTAAATATATCAGAATTATTGGGCCGAATCCGAAAATGGGCTTCATCGGCAAAGAAGAAAAGTTTAATGAAGAATACCGATAGTTATGAGATTCCGGAGGAAATACGCTCTGATCGGAAGATATGTTTTGCTACGCGGTAAAATTGGTCGTATCGGTATCGAATTTGTAATAGTATAAATAGGGCTTTAGGTTTCGGGAAAAATATACATCATACGCAAAAACACAACTACTTTCTCGAATCCGATCGACCTCGTCGAAAGGCTTCAACTCGTAGGTAGAGCTATCTCGATGGGATAATCGATTCTCTTCTTGTAACCCATATGCATGGCTGTATCATCTTGATCTCGTGTATACAAAGCCTGTTAAACTGTCTCGGTTTTTACCGATCTTTAATGTGTTCTCGCATATTGCACTGTCTCGATTTAATCGATCTGTAATATGTATTTATCTTGCAATGCCGATTGTCAGGTGTCTTACGTGCTTTTCCTGAATCCGATATATGCGACTGTCTCGTTTAATCGATCTTGCGTATGCCTTGTTTAGGATTTTGCACGTGTAGATGTTTGCCGATTAGTATTGTATTTATCTACATTAGTCTTAAGCCTTTAAATCGGTTTATTGGTTTACATCTAAATTTAGATTTGAATACTGTCTTGGCTTGACCAATCTATTCAATCTATTCCTTGGTTTAATCTAATACATTGATACGAAGGTTTATTACTAATATTATATAAAAAATACCAAAAAGAAGTATAAGATTTATAATTGAATGATTATTTACATTTAATTGCTCTATCGGGTATTAAGCCGATAGATCTTGTAATCGGGTTATTTAAAGTCGATTCGAAATAACCTGATCTGGCTATTTTAAAAGCCGATTAGGGCTAAGTCGCTGACAATTTATTCCTTGTCAATTTATAGGTCAAATTGACTGGCACTCTTGGTTCTTGGTTGCGACGCAAACACAGACTTGACGCTTCCGCACGTGTGGTCGCGAAATGCTCACTTTTTGTGTCAACATACTTTTTGGCACGCCCAGTGGGACCCCAAGAATCAAAATCAACAAGATGACGCTGTTGACACCCAAATTTGGCAGGAAAATCGGATATGATAAAAAGGGTAAAATCGGAATTATTAAGCTGAATCCAGAATTGGACTTCGTTGGCAAAAGGAAAAGATTATTGAAGTATTCCGATAAATACAAGACTTCAAAGGGAATACGATTGAATCAGACGCGACGCGGTGAAATAGGTCGTATCGGTATCGACTTTGTAACACTATAAATAGGACCTTAGATATCGAGAACAGGAGATCAATACTCAATACACAAAAACCTTTTCTTGAATCCGATCGACCTCGTCGAAAGGCTTCAACTCGCAGGTAGAGCTATCTCGATGGGATAATCGATTCTCTCCTTGTAACCCGTATACATGGCTGCATCATGTTGATCTCATGTATACAAACCATGTTAGACTGTCTCAGGATTTATTGATCTTTAACATGTTCTCGCATATTGCACTGTTTCGATTCAATCGATCTGTAATGTGTGTTTATCCTGTAATGCCGATTATTAAATACTTCCTATGCTTTTTCCCTAAATCCGATATATACAACTGCCTCGTTCAATCGATCTTGTGTATGCCTTGTTTAGGATCTTGTATGTGCAAGCGTTTACCGATCTGTATTGCATCTACTCTTATTAGTTTTAGACCTTTAAATCGGTTTATTGGTTTATATCTAGATTTAGATATGAATACTGCCTTGGCTTGACCAATCTATTCAATCTGTTTCTTGGTTTAATCTGATATATTGATATTAAGGTTTATTGCTAATATTATTATAAAAATACCAAAAATAAGTGTGAGATTTAGATTTGAATGCTTATTTAATTGCTCTATCTGGCATTAAGCCGATAGATCCCGTAATCGGTTAATTTAATGCCGATTACAAATAACCTGATCTGGCTATTAAAAAGTCGATTAGGCCTATATTACTGACGATTTTCTCCTTGTCAATTCGCAGGTCAAATTGACTGGCACGTCTGGTCTTTAGTTGCGACGCAATCACTGAATTGACGCTTCTGCAGGTGTGTTTACAGAAATCCACGTTTTTGTGTCAACATACTTTTTGGCATGCCTGGTGGGACACCAACAATCAAAATCGAAGCGATGACGCGCACCGATGCCGAAGCGGCGTTGGAGGCGCTCAAGCACGCTACTGAACCAGTGACGTTTGACGAATTGAGCCCTGATCAGAAAAAGGAGATCGAAGATAGGCTCGCCGAGATCTACGAAGAAAACAAGAAAAGAATGCTTACTGGATATCGGAAAACGCGCAGTGACCAGGTTACAAAGACCGCTATTGGAGATCCACTGCTCACTGGGGATTACTCTGAGATAATAAGAGATCAAATCAATAATTCGGTTTACAGATCGATGCTGGATCAGTCATCGGTTTTGGGGCGAATTGTCCAGGAGGGAACCAGCGCCGCGCTGCATAACATCATGACTGGACAAGCCCATCAAGTGAAACGGAATATTACGCCGGGGATGAACTTGGGGAATCAGCATCCAGCCTATACTCACCCGGGAACATCTTATGCTGGGGCTTCCCAGCCGAGTCCTCCATTGACTATTAATCCAACTCCGATTCAGATGATTCCAAATAATCAGGCTATGGTTCCAGTCCCAAATCCGATATATCAGCCGATTAGTTCCGAGATTAATGAGAATCTGAAAGAGATGACAAGGAATCTAGTTTATAACATGATGAAACAATGCGGGTTCAACACGCCTAAGATTGCACCGCATTACACAATGCCGTATCCATCGGCTTTTAATGAAACGGAATATCCGCACAAGTATTGTGTTCCTGATTTCGCTAATGCCAAATTCAGCGGAAGTGATCACACCTCTACGCGCGAACATATTGCTAGATTTCTTGCGCTCTGCGGAGAGTCTGCGTCAAAGGACACTCTCAAATGCCGATTATTCCCACTGTCGCTATCGGGATCGGCTTTCAACCGGTTCACATCACTTCCTCCAAACAGCATCACATCGTGGCCAGATCTGGAGAAGAAGTTTCATGAATATTTCTATTCTGGAGAGAACGAAGCAAGAATTACCAATATCATGATGATTAAGCAAAAGTTTGGGGAATCGGTAAATGATTACCTGCGTCGGTTCAGGGAAGTGAGAAACCGATGCTACAGCCTTTCACTGCCCGATAATGAACTGGCAGAATTGGCTTTCAAGGGTTTGTTACCCGTCAATCAAAAGAAGGTGGGCAATCAAGAATTTGCTGATATTTCACATCTAGCTCACAAAATCGCGCTGTACGAAAGCCGATTCTCTGATAACTCTTACCTAGGCCAGAAAGAGTATCGAAATAACAACAACAATTACAAGGGTAAAGATAAAGCCGTCAATGTTGTTGAAACAGATGAGATTGAAGATTCTGATGATTCCGATACTGAGGAAGTTGGAGCTTATGTTGCTGAATGGGTAAACAATAAAAAGGAATTCGAGTTTGGGTGGATCAAGCCGAAAGGTCCTGAGAAAGGCAAATATTCCTTTGATACATCTAAGTGTGATCGAATTTTCGATCACTTGTTACAAGAAAAGCAGATTCGGCTTAAGCAAGGGCACGTTATTCCCCCACTTGAAGAGCTGAAAAAGCGCAAATATTGCAAGTGGCACAACTCCTACTCGCACGCCACCAATGAATGCAATGTGTTTAAGCAAGTGGTGCAGAAGGCGATCGAGAGTGGACAACTGCGATGCCAAGGTAAAAATTCGCAGATCCATACAGAGCCGTTCCCAGTTGGTTTTGTTGGCATGGTTGACGCCAAGAGAAAAGCCGATGATCCCGAGAGTTCCAATCGGTTCAAAGTGTTTGTTGGCGATAAGAGAATCGTGGTGGAAGAGAAGCCGGAACTAACATTCCGATCGTCAGGACGACGTGGTATAAGAACTGGTGAGTGGCGCGAGGTGAAGCGTGGGCATAACTATAAGCCGATTTCTGCGACAAGGCCAAAGCCAACATTTGATCAGTTGTTTGAAAAATATGATCGGATGGCAAAGGAGACACCTCGCAAAAACGTTAAATCGGATATCTCATAAGCTGTTCAGAGGAATTCAAATGATCAAGATTGAGAGATGGAACACTGGGATTGACCCTTTTTCCGATATTGCTGGGAAGAGAGAATGTCATTGCCTACTTTGGAGAATTGCCCAATGAACCACGCGTTTATTCCTCCCAAGAGAACATCGGTAAAAGATCGGCTGGTGTTTCCTAGAGAAAAAGCCAATTACACTCCGATGAACAAGAATACTGATGCGCATCGGCCTCCCAAGGTGCCGTTGCCACGATGGTGCCCAAGTGGAATCACGAAGTCTTAGAAGCGGCGCCTGCAGCGGATGAGGCACGCTGATGCTAAAGAAGCAGAAGCTGATAAGTTTAGGGACGCTCTGCTAGAGCAGGTAAAGCCGATAAAGCCAGCTAGGGGCAAGCAAGAGTGAAAGCCCAAGTTAAGATCGACTGTTATTATTGAAAGGGACTCTGATGAGGTATCAATCGCCACTAATATGGTTTGCGTTCTACCTCAAGAATTCATGAGTGATTATGAAGAGGCCGCTGCAGAACTGGTGGTTAGAGCTGAAGATGCTATCTTTAAGAAACCAGAGAATTCCCGACTACACTTGGAGCCATTTGTTATCATGGATTATATGAATGGAAAGCCGATTTCCAAGATGATGGTAGACAGTGGAGCTACTGTGAATCTAATGCCATATCCTGTGTGCCGGAAGATCGGAAAATCTACAGAGGACTTGGTCAAGACCAATATGGTTTTGAGTGAATTCAACGGGAATCCGACTGAAGCAAAGGGAGTTTTGGTCGTGGAGCTCATTATAGGAAGCAAGACAATCCCGACAGCGTTCTTCGTAATTGAAGGAAAGGGGAGTTATAATATGTGTTGGGGAGAGACTGGATACACGCCAATTGCTGCATTCCATCGACATTACATTAGATTCTGATTCAATGGATTGGCGACCAGATAGAAGTGGTCAAAGGAGAGTCTTTGACCGCAGAAACCGATTGTGCCGAAATACACGACAATCTGGAGGCATTATCGGGAAAACCCTTAGAAGATTGTGATTTCCTCAGCATTAGTAAATTGGGTTTCAAGCCAACAACATTGGAAGCGCAATCGGTAACTCAAGGACACGAGGGTTTTTTATGGGAACCGCGACTCTAGAGGGGATTGAATATAAGATGGGCCAAGGTTTTATATCGGCTGATGAACTTGAAAAAGTCGATATTGGAACCGATGGTAAAGAGAGGCCCACTTACATCAGTAAACTGTTGCGGCGGGAATATAAAGATCGCCTTATCCAGATACTCAAGGATCGGGTTGATTGCTTTGCCTAGGAGTATCACGAAATGCCTGGTTTAGACCGATCCATAGTTGAGCACAGGATTAAGATGAAACCTGGATTTCGGCCAGTAAAACAATCTCCAAGGAGGATTAGCTGGAAGATTTATGATCAAGTAAAGGCTGAAATTCAGAGGTTATTAGATGCAAAGTTTATTCGGCCATGCAAATATGCCGATTGGATTTCTAACATTGTGCCAGTAGGTAAGAAAGATTCTGATAAAATACGGGTATGCACTGCTCACTGGAGATTTTTTCGAAGTGATAAGAGATTAGATTAATAGCTCTATTTACCGATCGATGCTGGATCAATCATCGGTTTTAGGGCGAATCGTCCAAGAGGGGACTAGCGCCACGTTACATAACATCATGACCGGGCAAACTTCTCAAGGGAATCGGAATATTCCGCAAAGGACGAATTTCGGAAACCAGTATCCAGCTTATACCCAGCCAGGAACATCTCATGCTGGGACTTTCCAACCAAGTCCTCCATTAACAATCAATCCAACTCCGATTCAGATGATATTGAATAATCAGGCTATAGTCCCGGCGCTAGAACCGATCTATTAGCCGATTAATCCGGGGATGAACGAGAATCTAGAAGAGATGAAAAGGAATCTGGTATACAATATGATTAAGCAATGTGGGTTCAACACTCCCAAGATTGCGCCGCATTATACTATGCCGTATCCATCTGCTTTCAATGAAATGGAATTTCCTCAAGTATCGAGTTCCCGACTTCGCAAATGCCAAATTCAGTGGGAGCGACAACACCTCTACGAGCGAGCATGTCGCTAGATTCCTTGCGCTGTGCGGAGAGGCTGCATCAAAGGAGACTCTCAAATGCCGATTATTCCCACTGTCGTTATCGGGATCGGTATTTAATTGGTTCACATCGCTTCCTCCAAACAGTATCACTTCTTGGCCGAATCTGGAGAAGAAATTTCATGAGTATTTTTATTCTGGAGAGAATGAAGTAAGAATTACCGATATCATGATGATTAAATAAAAGTTTGGAGAATCGGTAAATGACTATCTCCGTCGATTCAGGGAGGTGAGAAACCGATGTTATAACCTTTCACTGCCTGACAATGAGTTGGCAGAATTGGCTTTCAAAGGATTGCTACCCGTTAATCAGAAGAAAGTGGGCAATCAGAAATTTGCTGATATTTCACATCTGGCTCGCAAGATCGCGCTGTACGAAATCCGATTCTCAGATAATTCATACCCAGGCCAGAAAGAGTATCAGAATAACAACAATAATAAGGGTAAAGACAAAGCCGTCAACGTTGTTGATACTGATGAGATCGAAGACTCAGAGAACTCCGATACTGAGGATGTCGGTGCTTATGTTGCTGAATGGGTGAATAATAAGAAGGAATTCGAGCTTGGGTGGATAAAGTCGAAGAACACTGAAAAGAGCAAGTATTCTTTTGATACATTCAAGTGTGATCGGATTTTGATCATCTATTGCAAGAGAAGCAGATTCGGCTTAAACAGAGGCATGTGATTCCTCCAATCGAAGAGCTGAAGAAGCGAAAATATTGCAAGTGGCACAATTATTACTCGCATGCTACCAATGAGTGCAATATATTCAAGCAAGTGGTGCAGAAATTGACCGAGAGTGGACAGCTTCGATATCAAGGTAAAAATTCGCAGATCGATACAAAGCCGTTCCCAGTCGGTTTTGTTCGGATGGTTGATGCCAAAAGAAAAGCCGATGACTCCGAGAGATCTAACCGGTTTAAAGTACTCGTTGGCTTTAAGAGGATTGTGGTGGAAGAGAAGCCAGAATTAAAATTCCGATCGGCAAGCCGACGAGGTGGTGGAAGGACTGGCGAGTGGCGCGAGGTGAAGCGTGGACAAGATTATAATCCGATTTCCAAACCAAGGCCAAAGCCAACCTTTGATCAGCTGTTGGAAAAATATGACTGGATGGCTAAGGAGACACCTCATAGGAACGTCAAATCGATATTCTTGAACCTGCTCAAAAGAATTCAAATGATCAAGATTGGGAGATGGAGCATTGGGATTGTCCCTTTTTCCGATACTGCTGGGAAGAAAGAATGTCATTGCCTACTCTAGAGAATTGCCCAATGAACCACACGTTTATTCCACCCAAGAGAACATCGATAAAAGATCGGCTGGTGTTTCCTAGTGAAAAAGCCAATGATCTCCCGATGAATAAAAATACTGATGTGCATCGGCCTCCCAAGGTGCCGTTGCCACAGTGGTGTCCAAATGGAATCACTAAGTTTCAGAAGCGACGCTTGCAATGGATGAGAAACACTGAGGCAAAAGAAGCAGAGGCTGAAAAGTTCAGGGATGCTCTGTTGGAGCAGGTAAAGCCGATGAGACCAGCTAGGGGCAGGCAAGAATGGAGGCCCAAGTTGAGATCGGCTGTTATTATCGATACTAAGACAGGCTCTGATGAAATCTCCATTGATACCAACATGATTTGCGTACTATCTCGGGAATTCATGTGTGATTATGAGGAGGCTGCTGCAGAGCTGGTAGTTGGAGTTGAAAATGGCATATTCAAGAAACCAGAGAATTTTCGATTACACTTGAAGCCATTGTTTATCATAGGTTATATGAATGGAAAACCGATTTCGAGAATGATGGTAGATAGTGGGGCTACTGTGAATCTAATGCTGTATTCTATATGTCGGAAGATTGGAAAGTCCACAGAAGATCTGGTTAAAACCAATATGGTTTTGAGCGATTTAAATGGGAATCCGACCGAAGCGAAGGGAGTTCTGGTGGTGGAGCTTACTGTACGGAGCAAGACAATTCCGACAGCTTTCTTCGTAATTGAAGGAAAGAGGAGTTATAATGTGCTGTTGGGAAGAGATTGGATACACGCCAATTGCTGCATTCCATCGACATTACATCAGATTTTGATTCAGTGGATTGGCGAGCAGATAGAAGTGGTCAGAGGAGAGTCTCTAACCGCAGAAACCGATTGTGCGGAAATACATGATAATCTGGAGACGCTATCCGGGAAAACCTTGGAGGAGTGTGATTTCCTCAGCGTCAGTAAATTGGGCTTCAAGCCAACAACATTGGAAGCGCAATCGGTAACTCAAGGACACGAGGGTTTTTTATGGGAACCGCGGCTCTAGAGGAAGTTTAGTATAAGATGGGCCAGGGCTTTATATCGGCCGATGAACTTGAAAAGGTCGATATTGGAACTGATGGTAAAGAGAGGCCCACTTACATCCGTAAACAGTTACCGCGGGAATATGAGGATCGGCTTATTCAAATTCTTAAAGATTGTGCTGATTGCTTCGCCTGGGAGTATCATGGGATGTCTCGACTAAGCCGATCTATAGTTGAGCATAGGATTAAAATAAAGCCGGGATTTCGGCCAGTAAAACAATTACCAAGGAGGATTAGCTGTAAGATTTATGATCAAGTTAAGGCTGAAATCCAAAGGTTGTTAGATGCAAAGTTCATTCGGCCATGCAAATATGCCGATTGGATCTCTAATATTGTACCAGTGGGGAAGAAGGATTCTGATAAAATTCGGGTATGCATTGATTTTCAAGATTTGAACAAAGCGACGTACAAGGATGAATATCCGATGCCGATTGCCGATCGGTTAATTGACGCTGCTTCAGGCAATCGGATTATCAGTTTTCTGGATGGCAATGCTGGTTATAATCAAATCTTTATGGCCGAAGAAGATGTGAATAAGACTGCATTTAGATGTTATGGGGCTATCGGCTTGTTCGAGTGGGTTGTGATGACTTTTGGACTGATTAGTGCTGGGACTACATATCAAAGAGGGATGAATTTGATTTGCCATGATTTAATCGGTAAATTGGTTGAAATTTACATTGATGATGTGGTGATTAAATTTCAAGAGGAGGAACAACACTTGGCTGATATTGTAAATGTTTTGGATCGGTTTCGGAAATATGGCATGAGAATGAATTCAAAGAAGTGTGCTTTTGGATATCGGCCGGCAAGTTCTTGGGGTTTATGGTGCATCAGAGGGGAATCGAAGTCCATCCCGATAGAGTAAAGGCAATTTTGAATACTAAGTCTCCAGATTCAAATGTTCGTCTACAAGAGCTCATCGGTAAGATTAATTACTTAAGGAGATTTATTTCAAATTTATCGGAAAGAATCATCCCGTTCTCCGTTACTTAAATTGAAAAATTCCGATAAGTTTGTTTGGAGAACGGAGCAGCAGAGAGCATTTGATAATATCAAAGAGTACTTGATAAATCCACCTGTCCTGGTCTCTCCAGAAGAAGATTTGCCGTTTAAATTGTATCTATCGGTATCGGATCAAACAATAGGGGCAGTTCTGGTCCAAGAAATCGATGGAAAGGAACATGCGATTTTCTATTTGAGCAGAAAGTTATTGGATCCATAAACCCGATACACGGTAGTGGAGAGATATTGCCTTTGTTTATACTTTGCTTGTACTAAATTGAGGCATTATTTGCTGAGTGCTGAATGTAAAGTGGTTTGTTAAACCGATGTGGTCAAGTACATGCTTAATGCTCCGATTATCAAAGGACGTCTTGGGAAATGGGCATATACTCTCATCGAGTTTGATTTAACATGTTAATCTCCAAAAGCTGTTAAGGGGCAGGTATTAGCCGATTTCACCACGCACCATCAAGACATTAATCTTTCGATTCTCTTGCCCTGGGTAATGTTCTTTGATGGATCGGTTTTGTGAGAAGTGATGTGGAATCGGTATTTTATAGTTTCTCCTGGTGGTGTTCCCTACCAATTTAATGTTACAGTAGATTTTGGGTTGACCAACAATCAAGTGGAATACGAGGCCTTGATTCAAGTATTGGAGTGGTTAATTCAAGCTGGAGCTATTGCCGTGGAGATTTATGGGGATTCACAATTGGTGGTTTTCCAGATAATCGGTAAATATGATTGTCATAGTGAACTGCTTCGGGAATATCTGGAAAGGGCTTCTGATTTGGCTAAGTATTTTAGTGTATCCAAGATTCATCATATTCAAAGGGAACAGAATTGTGAGGTCAACGACTTAGCCCAAGAAGCGTCAGGGTATAAATTACCGATTATGAGTTGGAAATTATTCCGATTGAAAATTCAGTTCCGATAGGATGGCAGGCAGAAATTATCGGTTATCTTAAAGATCCTTAGTGTAAAACCGATAGGAAGCTGAAAAGAAGAGCTCAAATGTATGTATTGATCAATGACAAGCTATACTATCGGAGTTTTGATGGGTTATTGTTTAAATGCCTGAATGAAGACGACGCTAAAGTTGCAATCGGAGAAATTAATGAGGGACTGTGTGGAACACATCAATCAGCATACAAGATGAGATGGATATTGAAGCGCGTGGGGTATTTCTGGCCAACGATGGTGAAAGATTGTTTTAAATATTATAAAGATTGTAAAGATTGTCAGAAGTTCGGAAATATTCAGCATGCACCTGCATCCATTTTGCATCCAATCGTGAAGCCGTGGCCTTTTAGAGGATGGAGAATTGATATGATCGGAGAAATATTTTCTTCCTCGTCCAAGGTGCATCGGTATATTTTGGTAGTAACGGATTATTTCACTAAATGGGTCGAAGATGTACCATTGAAGAAAGTAACTGCTACTGAAGCGATTGACTTCGTTAGAGAGCACATAATTTACCGATTTGGGATTCCTTAGACGATTACTACGGATCAGGATCGGTATTTATGTCAGAGGCATTTCAGGATTATGCTCGAAGCCTGGGAACCACAACAATCAACTCCTCACCGTATTATGCTCAAGCCAACGGCTAAGCAGAATCTTTCAACAAAAGCGCTATAAAGCTGATCAAGCAAAAATCGATGAAAGGCCGTGGGGTTGGCATAATACTTTGGCGGATGCGCTGTGGGTATATCGGATTGCTAAGCATGGGGGCTACGAAAGTGTCAACATTTGAGTTGGTATATGGTCAAGAAGCTGTTCTACCGGTTGAAGCTATCATCGGATATACAAAGGTTGAAGAACAAAATAATGTGAAAGCCGATGACTATAAAAATCTGATGGTGGATAAGTTAGATGATATAGTGGCTGTTCGATTAAAAGCTTTGAAGCATATTGCCAAATATTTGAAGAAATATTATTCAAGTGTTTGGGTTGGAGCTTGAATATGAAAGTTAAAAGCCAACTCTTAAGTAAGTCGTCTATAGTTCAAAAATCGACAAATACTTGGTTAAATTGATGATGCAATTTTACTCAACACGTTGCTGTTGAGTAAAAGCCGATTCTGTTGAATTGCCTATAGTTTAAAAGCCAACACACAATTAGTCGAATCGAGGTTGGTATTTTACTCAACACGTTCCTGTTGAGCAAAAGCCGATTCTGATGAATCGTCTATGGACAAACATTGAAAAAACAGATTGCATTAAAAAATAATGCTATTACAAAGGCACGAAGGACTTAACTGTTTTCGTCACAAAAGGCAGAGTGAAGCATTGTTTTATGATCGGTAAATACCGATCCACACACATGAAAGTTTTATTTTGGCTCGCAGGCCAGTTATTCACAAAATTCAAAAATAGCTGCGGTAGCGCTGGTTATTATATCGCGGATCTGGTTAACAGTCTCGGTATCTTCCTCAACTAATCCGGATATGATCGGAATTTTCTTCTTAACATCTAGCACTGCCAAGCCACAAGCCTTCACGATGATGTACTGCCCTTTAGCTGCCGATTTAGACTCCTCGAAGCTTGAGCGAGCTGTTGCTTCGGTTTTCCTTACCTTCTCCGATTCCTGTTCCAAGGACTTGACCCTTAAAACTGCTTTAGAGACAGCAGTTTTTGCCGATTCGGCCTCTTGCTTCAGCTGGAGGAGTTTATCGTTTTGGGCGTTAGCATCTTGGATAAGCCCCTTCAATTCTGCCTCGGCATCTTTAAGAGCTTTCCTCTGATGGAGCTAATCCAATGCAGCATCGAAATCGGCATTCTTTTTTCCAAAGGGCAGCAACTTCTAGATAGCCGAAACCACCTGCTCTGGAAGAACCTCTTTGATGAAATCGGCTATCTCCCGAATGGCAGAAGGATTGGCAGGGGAGCCGATTCGTTGTTGATCAGCTCCCACATCTGTTTTAGCTTGGCGAGGGTGTCTGGTGAAAACCGATTTTTCTTAATTGATTCAACAACAAGTGGCTCAATGACGACGACCGGAGTCTTGGTCGGGGAAGAAAGAAAGTCCAGTTCGTCGTCGAGCCAATGCATGCTGGAAGGGTCGAAGTTCAGCTCATCCTTTTCTTCCCATCATAGGTGATGACCTGCGTGGACACCACTGTTACCCGAACTGGGCTTCGAGATTGAAACATATACTGAAAAGAAGAAAATTTAAAGTAATAAGGGATCGGAATTTGAGAATTTCAAGATATGAGGTAAGAAATGCCGATTACGTCTTGGGGGTTGAGGCCGATCGTTGCCTGTCTCTCCGACCACCATGTTCTCACCAAGCTATCGTGCGCTCAAAGTGCGATAGGTACCCTGTCGTTATTTGAAAGTGCGACCGGTGCCTATTTGTGTCTAAATTTCAATCCGACATATAATTTTGTATAAACGAATAAATATAAATATAAAAAAAATAAATTTTCCTCAGGTGCACGGCCGCACCCGCAACGGGCAGCCATGCCACGCCGGTCGCCGACCATGCTGGGTCACCAACTAGGGCGCCGTCGCACCGAGTCACCAACTACACCGGGCCGCGCTGGGCCCAAGCCATGCCGTGCAAGTCGCGCTAGGATCTCGGCCCACAGCCAGGCCCAGTTCGTGTCCTCGCATCGCCGACCACGCCCGCACCATGCCACTAACCGTGCCACGCAGCTACGGAACAGTGAATTCTGCATGGCAGGGACGACGGGTAAAGGGCATGGCGCAGCAACAACTCCAGATCATTTTGGTGTTTTTTGATATTTTGTTTGGCTGAAAAGTGAGAAGCCAAATCTTTCAAACCAAAAACGGATTCCTGCCAGATAAATTGTTAGTATTCGAAATCTCATGGCGGATTCCTGCCAGATAAATTGTTAGTATTCGAAATCTAATGGCTCGAATTACAAAATCAGAATTTTTTTTTGGCCCGGCGGTGTGACATTACTCGCATCTGAGACAGAACATACACGGACGGATTGTTCATCCAAGTGGAAACGCAACAAGGGAGCGCTCGAAGTCAACAAACTACGAATACTGGAGTGTTTATCCCTATCATAGTTACTACCCAAGTGCCAGCTGAGAAACAGGTGACAGAGAAAACTAGGTTATTATTCACGATGCAACATGATAAAAATGACAGCAGGTGATAATTCTTCAGGATTAGCACCCAGCTGATCTGCTGATGGGTCAGCCAGCAGATCAGCCGGATGAACTGGTATTACGGGATCGACCAGCAGAAGGGGTACCTTTCTGAGGATCCTTTCCTCCAGCATGAGATATCTTCAAGGATTCAAAAGCTCCCCTGCATGATTAGATTAGGACAAGTATGAACAAGGGCAGGGACGCGTGGACAGAGGCAACCTATACGGCTATACCCTGTCTGCAGCTCTGAACAAGCGGTGCAGGGCATGGCAGACTTCACTCTAGAAAGACTCTTGGCGTGCAATCTACAGAACTTCGACATAAAGAAAGATAAGTAGGGCTACCTTAATGCATTCTCAATCTCCACATTCCCTGGATCCAATTTGAGACCTTCAAGAAATGAATCGCATGCCATCTCATAGTCCTAGAGCACAAGTCATGGCGTCACTAGAAAAAACGATTTGGCACAGCATGCAAAGAAGTTGCAGAAATTTTATCCGTTTTATCTTACCTTGAGTAACACCTGAGCAGCTCCTTGCAGGTAGAAAGCCTTTGGCCAACAAGGCCGAAACATCCTACAAAGCTTCATCTCCTTTACCCATCTTAAGCCAGCAAAGACTCCTATTGGAGTATAAGGTTGCATCATCCGGATCAAAATCCACCGCCTGCACCAAGAAATCAATCCGAGTTTTATACATTGCTACACTTTATCTAAGGTCAGTACACAAGAGTATAGAGGGACAAATATTGATTGTTCAACTAGATTTAAGGTGGTAAACTGGATTTTGTTGTGACACACCATCTTAAAAAAATGCTAGTTTCCTTTACCTGAGAGCAAATAATTTGTCATGACCACTGTTCCAATTCTACAGATTTTATAACAGATGAACAGTTTGACATGGTGACATCAATAAAAAAAATTCTAGCAACTAGCAAATCTACAACATGATACTCCCTTCATATCTACAAAATATGTCGTTTTGTTGTACATCAACAGTCCTTGAAATGCAAGTTTAACCACCAATTACCACTGCAGTTTATTTATAAAATCCAAAAAATGTTAAGTTGTCAACACATAAAAAAAATGTAGATTAAAACAGTGAAGGAATAAACAAAATAAGAGCAGATAAGTAATGTTGTTACCTGAATTCTAACAGAAGATTTAAAATTATAGCCACAGCGCTCTCTGTAGACACATTATATAGGCTAAATGTCATCATTGGGCGCCGAGTTCGAAGGCCGTATCATGAGGCCATGGATGAACCTCCGCGCAAAAATAAAAAACGTCGTCGAACCATGGTACAGAATGGAACTAGTTCTTGTAGCTGCAAGAAGTGGCAGTACATATTCCTCTTCCTTAAACCCAAAGACAGCAGCTGGTACTTCATCATGGACAGGCAAACACCAATTTAAGTTTCTAGCTCAAATCCAAACACAGCAGCTGCTTCCCCAACCCAAGTCCGTTGTGGCTTCTAGTAGCTGCTTCTAGCCCCCTTCACACTTTTAGCGTAATGCAACCTCGAGCAGCAGCAGTACAAGCTTGAACAACATTCAGCGCCTCGCACCCTGCCCAATAAGAACAAGCAGAAAAATCACTGATAGATAATCACAGATATATGTGTAGAACCAGTGATTAATCTACATAACACCACTGCATAATTACCACTGAATAACTGTTACAATCAGCAAGCATGTAGCAATTGATACATGGTATAACGTTTTATTCCAAATTACATAAGCTTATGGCAGCAAGTTATTTCAGAAAACTTTTGAGATACCCTTCTGCCACCTCTGAACCTATCATTTTTTTATATATGTTAAGAAAATATTTATTTTTTTCTTTTGCAAATGAAGTATAACGTCAAGCTTTTCTTTAGCATCTAAAGATGAGCTTATAATGCTATCAACCCAAATGCTCAAATCTGACGAATCCGCCGTATCTGCCGTATCATCTAGAGGCAAGTCACACAGATTCTTAGTTATCTGATAATGCCCCGGTTGTGAATAAACATTTATGTCATTCAAATGAAAAGTCGTACTGTTTCCTCCATCTGATATCGTTTTACGAGTTTTACTAGAGTTATTTGAGGTATCCTTCGACAATCTTCTCTTAGTCTCACCACGTTAATATTGCATCTCTCTTTTGACCCTGTGTACTGCTGTTTAAAAATCAGCTATTCGTGTGGTGAAGAAACCCGTAATGTTCCCTTAGGAGATTCAGGGATATAAACATCAATCAGTTGTACAAATAACTCCTTATGCTGCATATCTATAGATTCAAGATCATGTTTCTACGAATAAAAAAAGACGGTCAGATGGAATTAAAGAAAACCAAGGGTGAATGGCACACGTAATGCAGTTTTTAGGAATGTATCATATTTAGCATTCTTAACAACTAATTGCATTTTTTCATGTAAAGTTCAATCCGTTTCTATACTGTTTTAAGAGTAAGGCTTTCATAATTCTTCATAGTATCAAGATTTTCATGGCCCATCGTACAAACAATTTATTGGAGCACATTCGTATCAAGGGCATTTCAACGATTTAGACCCGCTTTGCTCTTTGAGGCTATGAGGGACTGAAGGATGTAGGCATCAGTATCCCGTCTACGAACATTTTGTGAGCATCTTTGAGCGGAGTGGAGGCTATTTTTTTCTTCTTTTCAGGGAAAATTATTCTGTTGTTAAGATCAAACCATACTTTTATTGAAGGAAACTAAATCTTTGAAAAATGTATAATAAACGAATTACATATATAAATCAACCTTGTAGTGAAGGCCGAGCTTTCATATGATTCAGTGTATGATTCAAAAGAGGTGGTCATCTGGATAGATCGGTGCCGCACCTAACAGGTGACTATCAGCAAAACAGTGGACACGAGAAACCAGCCCTAGCCCTTGGCATTGAAATGAGGAATTGTTCCGCAGGTTCGGTGCCAGCTGCCAAGCTCGCCGCTCACGTGAGGTGGTCCCGATTCCTCTCCTCTCTACGCTCTCGCTCTCTCCGGTCCACACCCTCTTCACATCGGCGGGAAGACATCGACGGCGGGGAGGGACTGGAGGGCGACGAGCTTGCCCCCGACGCTGCACCCAGTCCCAGCCGCCCATGTACTCGCAGCGCCGCATGAAGACGACAGACGGCGGCGCCCCAGCTCGGAGTCATGGCCACGCCGCCATAGGGCAGTGGGCGCCAGCTTCTAGTTCGGGTCGGGTGTGGATTTGGTCCATCCGACCCCGTTCATCCCTATAGTTCAAAGTCTCCTTAGGTTTAGGTTAATTCCGTCTTTATTATTTCCCCGCGTTGCCATTGCTGCTCTTCGTGGAAAAGCTTCATCGTCGCCATAAATACCGGTGTTCCTCTATGAAGACTCGTCAGCAAGCAGAGCAACCCCCAAGTGGTGGCAAACAGAGCAACCACAACACTGCATCTTCCTGCGTCGCCGGTCGGCCGCGCAAGCGTCGGTGGCAACCTGACGTTAGCTACTGAGCTCTATATCCACCTCACCTCCAGTTCCAACACTGGCAAACGCCACCAGTCATTTTCCTCCAGTGCCGTGGTGAAACTCCTGCGGAACAATTCCTCATTTCAAAGCCAAGGGCCAAAGCTGGTCTCTCGTGTCCACTGTTTTGCTGATAATCACCTGTTAGGTGCGGCACCGATCTACCTAGACGACCACCTCTCTTGAATCATACACTGAATCATGTGAAAACTCGGCCTTCACTAAAAAGTTGATTTATATATGTAATTCATTTATGATATGCATATTTTTCAAAAATTTAGCTGCCTTAAATAAAAGTATAGTTTAATCTTAACAACAGAATAATTTTTTCTGAAAAGAAGAAAAGAAAAATAGCCTCCGCTTTGCTCAAAGATGCTCACCAACATGTTCGTAGACGGAATACTGATGCCTACATCCTTCAGTCCCTCATAGCCTCAAAGAGCAAAGCGGATCTAAATCGTTAGAATGCCTTTGATACGATGTGCTCCAACAAATTATTTGTACGATGAGCCATGAAAACCTTACTACTATGAAGAACTATGAAAGCCTTACTCTAGAAACAGTACAGAAACGGATTGAACTTTACATTAAAAAATACAATCAGTTGTCAAGAATGATAGATGTTAGCAATACAATCCTAAAAACTGCATTACGTGTGCCATTCACCCTTAGTTTCCTTTATTTCCATCTGACCGTCTTTTTTTGTTCGTAGAAACATGATTTTGAATCTATAGATATCCAGCTTAAAGAGTTATTTGTACAACTGATTGATAATTATATCCCTGAATCTCCTAAGGGAACATTGCGGGTTCCTTCACCACACGAAGAGCTGATTTTTAAACAGTAGTACACAGGGTTAAAAGAGAGATGCAATGTTAACGTGATGAACACTAAGAGAAGATTGCCGGAGGATATCTCAAATAACTCTAGTAAAACTCGTAAAGCGATATGAGATGAAGAAAACAGTATTACTTTCCATTAGAATGATATAAATGTCTATTCACAACCGGAGCATTATTAGATAACTAAGAATCTGCGTGACTTGCCTCTTGGATGATACGGCAGATACGACGAATTCGTCAGATTCGGGTATTTAGGTTGATAGCATTATGAGCTCTTCTTTAAATGTTAAAGAAAAACTTCACGTTATACTTTATTTGCAAAAAAAAGAAAATAAATATTTTTCTTAACATATATAAAAAAAATGATAGGTTCAGAGGTGGCAGAAGGGTATCTTAAAAGTTTTCTAAAATGACTTACTGTCATAAGCTTCTAAAATTTGGAATAAAAGGTTGTAGCATGTATCAATTGCTACATGCTTTAAAGAATATCCAATTTGTACATTGTGACAATTATTCAGTGGTATTATATAGATTAATCACTGATTCTACACATATATCTGTGATCATCTATCAGTGATTTTTCTGCTTGTTCTTATTAGGCAGGGCGCGAGGCGCTGAATGTTGCTCAAGGTTGTACTGCTGCTGCTCGAGGTTGCATTACGCTAAAACTGTGAAGGAGGCTAGAAGCAGCTACTAGAAGCCTTAACGGACTTAGGCTGAGGAAACAGTTGCTGTATTTGGATTTGAGTTAGAAGCTTAAATTGGTGTTTGCCTGTCCATGATAAAATACCAGCTGCTGTCTTTGGATTTAAGAAAAAACTTGTACTGCCACTTCCTGCAGGTGCAGGAACTGTTGGTACAAGGCTGAAAACATTTCAAGATGTTAAATCACAATTCTACCTCCATTCTGTACCATGGTTCGACGACGTTTCTTATTTTTGCGTAGAGGTTCATCCATGGCCTTATGATAAGGCCTTCGAACTCGGCGCCCAATGATGACATTTAGCCTATATAATGTATCTACAGAGAGCGCTGTGTTTATTGTTCCTTGTTCTGAAATGAAAAACAAATACGACCTATATAATGTATCCATGATACGGCCTGCGAACTCGGCTTCCGGTGCCTATCCGTCATGAAAACAAATATATAAGCCAACCTTACATGAAAACAAATGACCAGTTGAGAGAAATTAGTAGAGAAAATAATAAATTCTATTAATGGATTCATTTACCTAGGTTAAAAAAGAAGCGTGTAACTTACATCTGCATGGTGATCCAACAAAATCTTCACAATTCCATACCGCTTATAGTAAATAGCAACATGAAGTGGTGTCCCACAAACAGAAAATGGATCAACTTCAGCTCCTTTTGAGAGCAAGATTTTTACTATTTTACAATCTCCTGAATCAGAAAGACAGAATGTTAGGTCATTATTATATATGAGTTCAACAATGCAGAATATTTATTGCAACAAAAACTGCATTTGCATGGATGATCTACACTAAACCAAATTGAGATACATGATTTTTGGAATTAGTTGAATGGAAAAATAGAATATTCAACAAATACATAGATATCTTATTCACATGTCGAAGCAAGAAGCGATGACCAAAAAAAGAGGAAAAACCTACTAATTCTTCCCTGAATCTAAACTTAAACAGTATGGGAGATATTAATGTATTTTTCGTGTTTAAATCAGATCACTAAATAAATTACGTTTTAATTGCAACTCAAGAAATAGCTGCAATGCTAACGTGCAGGGCAAATAAACTCCATTTAATTGGTCCCAGAACATACTATATTAGTATGAGTGTACAGCAGCAACATGTGTTAACGGTCATGCTGGTTCAAACAGTAGCTTAAACAATATGTTTTTGTTATTTTCTACAGGCTATGGACACAAATTAGATTAGAATTGATGTTTATCAAGCTCAAATTACGAGAAAATTCAGAACTTAGAAATAGCGATTCTAATATGACATAGTACATAAACAATGTATACTACTCTAAACATGTGAAGTATAAACAATTGTCTTCAACTAAACTGAAAACAAAGTAGCAACTCAAAATAAATACCTGATCTGAATGTATAATTCTTAATATCTTACACGATGGTAACACTTTAAGGTTGAACAATCTCATGTATAATTTTTCTACTTGAATTACAACAATTAGAGAAATAAAAACTACACATTTTCTGAATCCAATATACTGATGATATTCAAAATTCTACATGCTATAACAAACAATGGGGATGTTGACGAGTGTTCGAACAACTGATGGTGACACGGATAACTTTCCGATTAAAATAGGACTACATCAAGGTTCAGCTTTGAGCCCTTATCTCTTTGCCTTGGTGACGGATGAGGTCACAAGGGATATACAAGGAGATATCCCATGGTGTATGCTTTTTGCCGACGATGTAGTACTAGTGGATGAAAACCGAGCGGGAGTGAATAGAAAACTGGAGTTGTGGCGGCAGACTCTTGAGTCGAAAGGTTTTAGACTTAGCAGGACTAGGTTTTAGACTTAGCAGGACTAAAACTGAATATATGAGATGTGACTTCGGTACCACTAGACACGAGGAGGGAGATGTGAGTTTGGAAGGTCAGGTGGTGCCCAAGAAAGATACCTTCCGTTACTTGGGATCGATGCTACAGAGAGATGGGGATGTTGACGAGGATGCTATCCAAAGAATTAAAGCGGGTTGGATGAAATGGAGTCAAGCGTCTGGTGTTTTATGTGACAAGAGGGTACCACAGAAGCTAAAAGGCAAGTTCTATAGGACGGCATTTAGACCTGCGATGTTATATGGTGCAGAATGTTGGCCTACTAAAAGACGACATGTTCAATAATTAAGTGTCGCAGAGATGCGTATGTTGCGTTGGATTTCTGGTCACACAAGGATGGATCGAGTTCGAAACAATGAGATACGTGATCGGCTAGGGGTAGCTCCAATTGAAGAAAAGCTTGTTCAACACCGGCTGAGATGGTTTGGTCATGTACAACGGAGACCTCCAGGGGCACCAGTGCATAGCTGCATCATCAGACGTGACAATAATGTGAAGAGAGGTAGGGGTGGCCAAACTTGACCTGGGAGGAGGCAGTCAAGAGGGACCTAAAAGGTTGGAATATAACGAGAGAGTTGGCCTTGGATAGAAGTGCTTGGAAAGCAGCCTATCCAGGTGCCCGAACCTTGATTAGGCTTTATGCCATGTTTTCTCTTCTATCTTTTTAGGCCTGTTCTTCTTCTTTTTCTTCTCTTTCTCCCTTTGTTGGCGGCTTGTTTTGGGTTTCAACTCTAGCCAACCCCAACTTGCTTGGGAATTAAAGGCTTTGTTGTTGTTGTTGTTGTTGTTGTATAACAAACAATTGTTGTATAACAAACAATGGGATGCTATCCACCCAGCTTAGATTCAAATGAATTATATACTACATAAAACATTGGAAGGAATGTTAAAAACACTCAACCATACATTGAATTAAATCACATGAACAATACACAGGTAACTATAACATGGAGCATTACATATTGTCACGCCTATAATGGATAATCACAATCGCTTGCAAATTTTTATATGTCCCTTCAACATCCATAATGACGTAAACAAAGAATGTATGATAGGAAACAAGAGAGATGTATGCATAAGAGAACCTCTTTGAACTGCCACATGGAGTGGGGTAAGCCCCATATTATTGGCCTTATCAGGATTGGCACCATGGTCTAAAAGGTAATTCACAGTATCCACCGTTGCAAAATGAGCTGCAACCATAAGAGGCGTATCACCTGTTGAAAGCATTATTGATGAAAAAAATTAAGGAACCATAGGTTAATTCTGACAGAAAAAAGAAAAAGAAAAATACATCTAAAGTTATAGCCATGCCTGGATACAAAATATGGGTCAAATTACTTAACCATAGCAGTACAGGTACCAGAGAATGAAATTTACTGGTTACCTTCTGAAGTATTAATGCTTGAAAATTATCTTGCCATCTAGCACTCGTTATAACAACTATATCAATTATTGATATAAATATATCAATTATTGCTCGTGGGATGACATGAATTATTGCTCTGCACTCAAATCATTGCTATGATAGGAAGAACAAGAATTATTTTCTAACATGCATAAGGGTAAAGACATGAATAACATGCATAAGGCTAAAGAAATAAAAGACATGCATGACATAAAGCTAACGACCGATAAAACTTAAAAATGAAGAGTGAGTCAATCATGCTCATCATTCAGACAGGAAAAATATATTTACATAATGCTACTCGTGCTATTCTATCCTGTCATAAAAGATACCTCATAATAAAGGGATTTCTGGCCAAACAACTACTAGCTTCAAAGGGCTCTATAAAAGGAGATATGCAAGACAACATCTTTGCGGTTGGCGAGACAAACAATACAGCCAGTTGTGATACAATGGTTTTAAAATCCTACTCGATTGCCAACCATTGTCATGCAAATCTTGTTCTTTTATAAAGCCCTTCGCAGCCGACAGCTGTTTGGCCACAAGTCCCTAAATTATAAGACATCCTTTGTAACAGGATAGAATAACACGGGTAGAATTGTGTACAAATATTTTTTATGTCTAAATGATGAGCGTGCTTGACCCTCTATTTTTAAATCTTATAAACCTTTATCTTTACGTCATGCATGTCATTAGCTTTATGCATGTCAGAACAATAATTCATATTCTTTTTGTCATAGCAATGATTCAGAGCAATAATCTATATCTATATAGTTAAAATACTTGGTTCTCTATGGAGTATGTGCTCCATACCTTTTTTGAAATCAATTAATCATGTAGTTATTACATTCACACCGTTGAATGAAAAACGATAGTGTTATTGTGCCTGGATCTTGAACAAATCCAACGGTATCAAGGCATGGAGCACAGACTCAATGGAGTACATTCCATTTTTCTGTATGTATGTATGCATGCAAAAACTACACCGTGGTCTGTTTGTGCCATTTGGTTTGACCAGACCAGACTAGCGTGTGAGATCCACCATTAATTAGTTTTTCTTGAAAACCACCATTAATTGGCCATCAAATCCAGTCATTAACATGGTTTTCAAACCATTCGTAGCTAGCGTTGGCTACACCGACATTTGTCCCTTGTTCGCAACTGCGACCACTACAAAGCAACCTCGTGACGCAGGTCAACGACACCATGCACGCGGCGGCGACGGCACCTCGAAGCACGTGAGCGGCAACACGAGCGGCATCGGGGGCGACGACGCCCCCACACACGGCTACAACGGCTACGATGCCACCACAAGCGAGTGGCGATAGCGCCGCAATGCGCGGTGATGCCAGCAACGGCGCCTCCACACGCGTGTGCGAAGCAGCGCCTCCACGCGTGTGACGACAACGGCCATGGCAACCGACGGCGACGGCGACACGCGCCGCAGGCCCAGCAAGGACGATAGCTGTGGGTGGCTAGGAGCAGGCGGCAGCAACGTCTGGCTAGGACGCACGGCAGCGGCGGTGGCCGACGAGGGCGTTGTGCAGCAGCGGCGAGGGCAGCGTGCAGCCAACGATTAAGAGGCCCGGCCATGGCCGCCCGTGGAGCGGCGACGCCCGTGCTCGCCTCGTCGTTGCCTGCAGCGCGGCCCCGCCTGCGCCCTCCGCATTGTCGCCCACCGCATGGCCCCTCTGTGCCCACCCCGTCTGGCTACCGACAACCCCCACCCGCCCGAGACTTCACAACGACCACTCAAGCCGTTGTCGAAGCCGGAGATCATCCATACGGTCGGGGCCGCCCACGAGACTGCTAACATCGCTTGCTAGATAGCCGCAATTACGTTGCCACAAGCCTCCGTCGCTTAGCTTTGGATCTGCAAGCTTGTCAGGGGGACCTAGGCCCAGGGCCACCTGGACCGTGGCCCGAGGTGTGGCGCAATAGCAAGACCCCCTCTCTAATTTGGCCACAGACCAGCCAGTCGCCCCCCACTCCCCAGCCTCTAGCCTCCCACGCCGCCTCACCCTAGCCCAGACGCCCCCACCCCCAGCCCCCACGCCACCTCAAGCGGCCTCACCCTCGCACACTCGCCCTCGCCCGGTCGCCCCGATACGACGCCCCGTCTCCCCCCACTTCGGCCGGCGGCCGCCTCACCCCCCACCCTAGGCCGCCCTGCGCCCCGCCCCGTCCCTCGGCGCCCCAGCCTCCTCCCTCCAGTCCTCCGATTCACCCCAGCCTCCTCCCCCGCCGGCAATATTGATATGAATATATCAATTATTATATGATGAAAGGATATGAAATAATACGATAATATTTAAATATTGAAAAGGAGGATGCACAGCTATTATTTCAAAAAGGAAGAATATTAACACAGAAGATAGGTAGAATATTAGGGTATTCCCAAGGCACTTACAGTTGACACTAGGCTTCGAACCTGGGACCTCTTGACATCCAAAGTTCTATTGCCACACCTACTAGCCAGTAGAACTTGGTATCTCTTTTGATGGTTATGTTATACTATAATATACATGGTGATGAATAAAAAATCAAAAAAATTAATCGTACCGGATCGGGTCGGCATACCTGGTCTTCGGCCCAAGCACGAAACGCCTGACCGGGCCGGTCAGGGCCCGACATCTGTCGTGCCGTGCTTCGGGCCAGGCCAAAATGACGTGCCACGTGCCAACCCATTTGGTCTGACCCGCTTGGCCATCTATAGCCACCTCCATATATCCCCTATTTCATCACTATTATCTACTTTTCTATTTATTAACATATCTCCCTATATTTCCCTCTTATATTTTATTTTCCATCTACTACTACAGTAATGTGTTAGGGAGGAGGTGGCGTTGGGAATGCCCTTAGTACATAAGAGCTACCCGTGATAAATCATCATTCCAGGTAGGAACAATATTAGCACAAGAGAGCTAAATGTGTTACTCTGTATGTTTTATAATTAATTGAGTTGTGACCAAAAAACTGTTACCTACGGATAGCCCTATAAAAGGAGAAGGCCGACACGAAGAGAGTATATGCACAAACGCCCACACTTCTATTAGAAACTCTTTCAAAGAGAATTCCACCCACTTTAATAATAAAAGTAAGGGCAGAGTCTATATTACACCATGAACTATAACCCTTTGTTTACATGCCCCCTGAACTACGAAACCAGGTATTCTATCCCACAAAACAGGAAAAAAGGCGTAGATAACCCCTGTAGCGGTTTTAGACATGGCTTTGTCCACGTGGCAACCAACATGGCAGTCCAATCACAAATAAAAAATAAATGTGGGCCCCGATGTAAGTCTCTCTTCCTCACCCCTCCTCTCTTCCTCTCCCCTCTCCGCTCACCTCTCTCCACTCTGCCTCCCCGACGGCCTCTCTGCTGCTTCCCCGCCGCTAACACCTCTCCCTCGGCCTCGTCCGGCCGCCTCGGCCCTACCCGCTCCGTTGCTGTCTCTCTTTACTCTCTCTCCCCGCCGCCGGTTGCATGTGAGGAGCTAGGCCCGAAGGAGCCGCGACTAGCGCGTAGCAGATGGTCACGTCGCCGTCGAAGATGGCCACTGGGGTGGCAATGAGAGATCCCGCCGCTCGTCGTGCCACCCCACCGGAGCTTACCAAACCCACCGCCTCCCTCCTATCCGTGCGCCGCCGCCTGCCTAGCCGTGGCCGTGTGCCACCTCCCGCGCTTGGCCACTCGGCCTCCGGCGTCGCGTCGCCGCGGCCGCTCAGGGCGCCACAGCCATGGCCACCGCAACGCCTAGCTACCGACGAGAGAGACGGGGCAGGAGGTAGAGGGACGGGGGGATAGAGAGAGGAGAGTAGGAGAGGAAGAAGATGGTTTAGGGAGACTTACAAGTGGGCCTTGCATATTTTTTTATATTTGTTATCTATTGACTGGATTGCCACTTCACTAGAGACGTGGCGAAAACCACCTCTAAAATCAATATGTGAATTTGTGTTCAATTTTAAAAAATTGTTTTCAAAATTTTAAAATTTGATAGAAGGATTTTTTAATTTGAAAATTTTAATTTTAAAAAATTTAATTTCGAAAATGAAAAATCGAATTAAATATATAAAAATTATATAATATATAATATATATTTTGAAAATCATTTTTGAAATATAAAAAACAAAAAATCAGTTTTAAAATTTTAAACCGCCAAAATATACATAGTTTTAAAATTTAAAACTATGTATATTGTCTGTGTAAGGCTACATGGCAACATGGCAGGTGACATGACAGTCCATGTCACCAAACCAAACCGCCTTGCAAAACCACACTTTGGACCTAAGTGCAACGATTTAAGTTCAATGTACCTAAATGAACGGTTTTAATATTTACGGATTTATGTGCACATGTGTGACAAGTTTAGAGACTAACAGTGTATTTACTCATAATTTTATCACATTTTTTTGTACTCTCGAAGTCCTCTCTCGAGTGATTACAACTTTTTAAATTAAAATTTTCAGCTACCTAGTAATGAATTTAGTTTCAAATGAATAAGGTCTCGATACAGAGACCGACACCCTAAATATATAGACAGAAAAAACTCACCATCACTTCGTGCAGCCAGTGGCTTACCGACTACACAGCTGAAAAAAAAGTCACTGGCTAAGTTAAGTCGCCGCCAGTGTTCTGAGAGCATCCGTAGCTACGGTACGGTAGCTTCGGAGAATCGGATGGAAGAAGTCTTTTTTTAAACGTAGTTTAAAATGTGCGAATAAAATTTAAAGAGACAGATAGATTTAGTAGCTAATAATGAAACGGAGGGAGCGACGCTGTAACTGACGAGTCGGAAATCGGAACCTGAGAAAACCTCACCTCCGTCGTCGGCCAGGTTGACATCCACGCGGAGCTCCTCGACCAGGTAGGCGCACAGCGGCATCCTCATGTGAATGGCGGCATAGTGCAGGGCCCAGGTGCCGCAGTACCCCACGGCCTCCACCGTCTCCCTCAGGCGGCCCTTCCCGCCGTCCAGCTTCCTCGCGACCCCTGCGGATCAAGGCCACCAACCAACCAGTCCCAGATTAGCGCCAGATCGCCGGCCAAAAGCGCAACCAAATCGACAGGAATCGCGGGAGCTTACGCTTGAAGCGCCTGACGTCGCCATCGGCCGCCGCCCTGAGGAGCCGATGCTCCCGCGGTCCGGGGCCTGCCGGGGGGAGCGGAGATCGAGGAGGGGGGTGAGGCCGGGGTTGGTACGCGCTGAGGGCTAAGGGTTTGGTGGTCGCTTACCGAAGGCGAGGAAGGGCCGAGTAAAGATGCGTGAGAGAAATTAAAACGAAAAGACTTAAAGAAGTGCAGTATTCAGGGGGAGAAAGTTCATATATTATGAATTGAAATCTTAAACATGAAGTTCGAGTACCCAACTTAAATGAATGAATGTATGAACATGAAGAAACGTTGGGTGGGTCTGTACTCTTTTTCTCTTAAGTGAGCTTTCAATGAAGTTTCTCATGTGAAGTTTTTAATTAGGCAAATCCGTGTGCACAGCAAACGTATGCTATGTACTCTTTCTCCAACATTTTTCTCACTGAGTTTTTGTGGAGTTTTCGGGGCATAGGCATCACGCGGCAAGGTCCAAGGGGAGTGTTAAGGAACCACACCTGGCCGGCCGGCCTTGGGTCTGGCTCGGCTAAGAGGTGGGGCCCATTTGGATGGACCAGCCGAAACCCTAGCACCCCAAGCATAAATAGGAGAGCTTCCCATCTATTATGTACACAAGACAAAAGTAATAAAGAATACTTCCTCTCCTACATCCTCGTATTCCTCTGTGATTGTTCTTCGTCGTCTACGATCTATGCACTGCTAGGCAACCTCGGACTACACCCGGTAGCGTGGTTGTCTAACAAAAATGATGTGGATTTTTTTTCCAAAAACACTTATAAATGGACGTACAACCGTCCGGACGCGTGCGCTCGTCGACGCCTCAAGTGTTGCGTCTCGCTCTGCATGGCACATGTTGCCGCGCGTCACAGTGCTGCGTTGCTTCCACGCATCCCACATGGTGGGGCCCTCACACCCATCCTTTTCCATTCGTTATCTGGCCTGTGCGCCACAGCCTGCACATCACCCAACATCAAATGGTTTATAGGCAGTGGCTAGGAGCGCGCGTGTCGCAGCCACATGCTTGATTTGCTCGGTGCCGCCGCTCGCGTTGGTCGGCGTCCCAGCCCCACGCGGCTACGCCCTGCCTGCCGAGAGCGTTTTCTGTCAGGCTCTCAAGAACGGGGTCAAGGTGATTAGCGACAGGTGTCATACCGAGTTTGGACTGATTCTTGCGCTTGATGTACAAATCATCTTCACCACCTCACTACAAGAATTCAGATTATTTACGTGGGTCACAAGCCGTCGTAATTAAGCCCAAAACTGACGTAAATAGCTATTTACGTGGGCTTGCCGATGTAAATAAGCTCACGTAATTTCGTTGACGTTAATACAAGTATTTACGTCGAACCGACGTAAATAACTTGTACTTATGTCGGCCTTAAGGCCGACGTCAATATGTTTTTGCCGGTCTCCGCTGGCCGTGGAATGCTGGCTCACGTAAATAAGTGCCATGTCAGATTTAACGACCGCTCCCTAAGCTGATGTGGCGCTGACGTGGCGATTATTTATATGAGCCACAGGCCGACGTAAATACATGCCATGTCAGCATTTGTTGTGGCAGCTGTATTTACGTGGGCCTTGGCCGATGTAAATATAGCATTTCCAACAATTTGGATGCTTTATTTGGAATTCAAATACATTTCACAATACTAAATCACAGCACATGCATATCCAATTAATATATTCCATCTCAACACATCGTAGCAACAAATTCACATTACATATATAATCATGACATATATAAATACAAGTGCATCACAAAAGAGTGATAAAAGTCTCATCACATACAAAACCGTCTATACAAGTCCATCACATACAAACCGTCCATACAAGTCCATCACATGCAAAGAGGAGCGATACAAGTTCAACACATGCAAACCTAAGCGATGTAAACCCGATATGACCAAATATCAATTGTCAGGAGTACTGTAGAAATGATTGACACTACCAGCATCACATTTGGAAGCAGGAACGTTGGCAACCGAAGGAGAAGTCCTTGTCGAAGCATGGTTGCCCCCAACACCATCATCCGAGTGACAGCTTGCTGGCTACCACCAACAACATCATCAGGAGGGGGAGGGGCAGGAGCTGGCGCTGCAAAGATAGGTGGAGGTTGAAATAGAGGGAGATCCATTGGTTCTCCAAACCGCCGCGACATGTATGCCTACAAATGACATAATTATCATATCATATTATTATCTAAAATAGACAAGTTATGCATGAGTAGATAGAATAAATTGTGTGACTCCTTAAACCCTTCGAAACCTTCCTTCGTGGGACTAGTTTTCGATGCCATTCAACAATTTCTGCTCCGGTCAATCGTTTAGGTGGGCCTTTTGTGATTATCGTGTCTTTACAGAATGCATCTCTCTTTTTTTCTAAAATGATGTACAGGAGGTAAGAAACGCCGATGACAATCAAAGAAGCAAAACTTGCCTCCATTTTTCAAACGGAAGGCATCAGTGTCATTCATGCATATCAGACACGACATTCGACCATGTGTGCTCAATCTTGAAAACATGCCATATGCAGAGAAATCATGTATAGACCATAGGTAAGCAGCATTCATATTGAAATTCTGTTTTCTACTCTTGTCATAGGTGGTGACTCCTGTTCTCAATTGTTTTAGCTCCTCGATCAACGATTGCATAAAAATGTTTAACTGCTTTTCAGGATTTTTTGGCCCCGGTATGACAAGGGATAAGAACACGTACTCCTCCTTCATGCACAATGAAGGTGAAAGATTGTACGGAATTGAAAATACGGGCCAACAAGAGTACACCGATACACTCATGTTGAAAGGTGAGAATCCATCGGTTGCCAAACCAATACGAACATTTCTTGGTTCATTGGCAAATTCTATGTCAAACCGGTCCAATACATTCCAAGCATCACTATCAGATGATATGGACCATGAAATCTTTCTTATATCGAATGCCTTCCTTGTGTTACCACATGTGTTGAGAAGTCTCCTTACATAGGTACATTCGTTGCAGCCTTGGAGTTAGAGGAAAGTAACGAAGAACCTTCATTGGAGTTGAAGTTACCACCAGGTTTCCGTCTTCGTCCTTTACTTCCACAAATCTAGACTTCTTACAAATGAGACAATAATTCTCATTTGCGTATTCCTTTCAGAACAATATACAATTATTCTCACACGCATCAATCTTCTCATAAGGCATCCCTAGATTAGCCAACATTTTCTTTGAATAGTACATGTCTTTTGGCATCTTATGGTTTTCAGAAAGGACGTCAGAAATCAAGTTAACTATCTCATTGAAACAACCTTGGAAGAAGACATATTTTGATTTAATAGCCATAAGACGTGTCAGAAATGAAAGCACTGAAATCTTAGTAAGCTCGTGCAAAGGCTTATCGGAAGCATCTAGTAGCCTATAAAATTCCTCAACTCTCGAGTTTGGTTCATCCTCTTGATCCTCCGGAGCATTCTCAAATTCCCGACCCAAGTCCTGAACCATCTCATCAAGCCTATCCACATCCACATTGGCCTCTTCATCTTGTCCGGATGGCTCTCTTCTTCGTAGCTCGCCATGTTCATACCACGTATAATAAATTGGCATGAAGCCAAATTTACATAAATGGCCTGTCATCACTATCTTCTCCACTCGAGTGGAAAGGCGACACTTGCCAGTTGCTACAAGGACACTTCGCCACCCCACCAATAGGACTTGGGGAGAAAACGTGATCCAGAAAAGCCTGGATTTGTTTGCCATTCTTGTGTGTGATTCATATCTTTATCCCAACCACGGTACATCCATCCACGATCATTTGCCATGTTAAGTGATACTGAATGACAGAAATGAAAGTGAAGGTGGGTTAGCGGCTTGATCCTAATAGGTTCTAGGTAAAGATAGGTCCTAAACCCACCCACCGATGGACAGCTAAGCGCGGTTTGTCGTGGATGTCGTATAATCCAAATGAAATTTCAGCAGCATAACCCCACTGTTCTCCGAACGCACGCTTGATACTTGTGCAACGGAGAACAATTGGGTTATGCGACCGAAATTCCGTTTGGATCATACGACATCTATGACAAACCGTACTTAGCCGTCAATTGCCAGGCTGTCCAAAGGCATGGACAATTCGGGAGCGATACATCTTATATATATCAATATGAGATATACTACTCCTGAACGGGTGACGTATATGTTTGGTTGACTTGTGTTTCACAAAGTGTAACTCATAAGAAATTAAAAAATATATAACACAGGACAATTATTTGCCGATAATATATAACGAAAACTAGAATACAACAAGCCTTATCCATGAGTTTTTGCATAAATGAATTAATAATACCTTAGAACATTAGCAGTATGGAAAGAAGAAGAAATTTTGTCGGGCAATGTAACATGCACGTTGACATATCAAACCAGCACAAACTAAAAAACTAAAGGCATGTTTCACAACCTCACTAATATAAAACAAGTAATTAGCAAACATCACAACTAGCAATGTGATATCAACGGTATGTGTCCATTTCATTGAAGATGAACGCAACAAATATTTTTAAGTGTGGAGTAATCCAACTACCCTATGCCATTGAGATTGTTTGTTCTCCGACCGGTGAAAGAACAAGGGCTAAATACATATAGGCTGTTTGGTTGCCTTCTCAGTTGAACCAGACTGTATGAGCTGAGTCAGGCTGGTTGGAGCAAGGCTGAGATGATGCAAATGGTTGTTGAATCAAATGTGTCGCGCATGTGGTTGTTGCTGCATCCGCGGAGCCTGGCTCTGGGGAAACACCCAATTTGGTCTTATCTCCCGAGCCTGGCCCGGAGGGGTTAATTGCATCTGGAGAGCCTGGTTCAGATGGGTGAGAAGACAACAAAACACCCTAGTTTTGTATCTCTAGATGCGAATCTCTTTGGATGCAGGCAACCAAACAGCCTAATATATGCCACTGATCAAATCAGCAGGCGGCACCTCGTGTTCCATCCTACACATCCCAGAACGGCAAGATGCCAGATCGTCAATGTCGACGTCGCCGCCTCTGCTGCTAGACGGGGGCACATAGCAAAACAAACCGGAGGTGAGGGAGGGGATGGGGTTACCTTGGCCTGATGGGGCGGAGGCGGAGGGTGGATTAGGCGAGGGTGGGGTGGGGTGGCGGCCACTGGCCAAGGGGCAACCAGGGGCAAGGGCGGCTGTGGTGGTGGGCAGTACTGGGGTGAGGGGACGCAGGGCGAGGGGTCTTTGGGGTCTGACAGCCAGAGTCTGGGCGCTTGGCGGAGATAGTGAACAGTCGGGGAAGCCCTACCTCTAGCAGCCGGCTGTCATACGCGTAGTGGGGACAAAAACAAATAAGGCCAGCAGGCTGACGTAAATAAAGACACGTGTCTTATTTACGTGGGCTTGGCCGACGTAAATACGGTTAGATAGCCACATGTCCTATTAACGTCGGCTTGGCCGACATAAATACGGTTAGATAGCCACATGTCCTATTAACATCGGCTTGGCCGACGTAAATAGATATAGGGCCGAGGTAAATAGTGTGTGAGCACACGGTTGATATATGGAGTCATGGATCACGTATTTACGACGGCTTTTCCTGCAGGCCGGCATAAATAACTTTGTTAACGTCGGCTTTTTGACTTATTTACGTCGGCTTTCGGAAGCCGACGTAAATACGCATTTATTTACGATCTGAATTGCGAATTTATATTAAGGATAACGGGGTTCAGAAACTTGGTCCTGCTGGTCTAGCCGACACAAGAAGAACAGGGCGAAATCTCACACGACAGTGACGAAATCAACTAAACAAAACCCAACTAAGACGTAGCACGGCGTGGGACTTATATAGAGTGGCGGCCAGAGGAGAGGCACTCAAACAGGTGCCCACACTTGCTCAACCCTAACTCTAGGGATACACGGGCTTTGGGCCCAAAAATACGGCGACGCAGAGCTGGAAAGTTTCTGTCCGTTAGATTGTTTTCATGATTCCCATTGACTCGAATGGAATTTGAAGGCGTAGTTGGATCCGTTGGAAACCTTATCTTGATAGCTTTCCGTAGACTCCTCATTTGCCTCATTTGAATGTCGTATGTGATCTGGGCATCCGTTTGAAGGTGCGCTGGTCCTGAAAGTCCCAACCGGACCCGGCAGTGAGTTCGACGTCCTCTCGTCTTAGGCAACCGCGTCATTGATGTCCTCATCATCCCCCCTTTCTTAAATTTGAGTCGTCCTCGACTCAAGCATATTCTCCTGCAAAAGGTTAGGAACAATAGGGCAATAGACAAATTTTTCAAATCATTGCTTGATTCTTTAACTAACTCATCCTCTTCACATTTTTTTGTAGCTAAAAGAACAGGGCCTTTTAATTTAATTCCAGAATTCATCTCAACAGGTTCCTTTTGTTTTGTTACACTTGGTTTATCATTGACACCACTTTTATTTTGTGATTTATGACTTGCTTTTGCTAACTTAGCCGGTATCATAGGTTTTAGCATATATTTTTTTCTCTTAAACACAAACTTATATTCATTAGACCTACCATGATGAACAACATCTACATCATATATGCAAGGTCTACCCAACAAAATGGAGCAATCATCCATGGATACAACATCACAATCTATGTAATCACGATAAGTACCAAGGGAGATGTGAATTCGAACAGTCTTAATTACCTTGATCTTACCGCAATAATTGAACCATTCAATGCAATATGGATGTGGATGCGGGTGTGTGGTCAAGCCAAGCTTCTCGACCATATCAACGCTCGCAAAGTTGTTGCAACTTTCTCCATTGATGATGACGGGCACCGCATATTCATTGACGACTATCTTGGTTTGGAATAGATTATGCCGCTGACTTTCTTGTGACCTCTCTGGTTGTGCAGTCAATACACGGATCATGACAAGTGTTGGATAAGCTTCTGTTGTCGAAGTATCAAACACTTCTCCTTCGGCATCTTCGATACCTGTGGGGTTAGTGGCAACTAAAGTAAGATCATCCTCATGTTCACTAGCAGAAGAATACTCACCATCCTCACGAATAATGAGAGCACGTTGACTAGGACAATCACGCTTTGTATGGCCAAATCCCTTGCAACGGAAACGTTGAATGTCGCGAGTACGAACTATGGATGCAACAGAAGAAGCACTTTGGCGGGAGCTTGCACCGATGAATTCTTACTTACACTCGTAGCTCGTGTCAGAGGGGTAGAAGGAACAACAGGCGGTGATGCTTGATGAAATGTTGACGATGAAACCTTTGCAGCCTCAAGGTTTAACTTTGATGAACCATTGAAGTTTCCTTGCATCCTGATATTTCGTCCATGTACTTTCCTTTGTGCTTTGCAAGCAAGATAGAACAAACGAGTGATAGAATTGTATTCTTTATAATCAAGTATATTCTGAATCTCACGGTTTAACCCACCCAAGAATCTAGCTATTTTTGCATCCTCGCTCTCTTGTAAACCACATCGCAACATACCAATTTGTAGTTCCTGATAATGTTTTGCTATTTTGATTTAAACGTTGCAACCTATTAAGCAAATCTCGCTCATAATATGAAGGAACAAATCTAGAGCGCATGGCACGTTTTAGGGCTTGCCAGGTGGTAGGTTCATTTCCTCTCCTACATGTTTCATGCCACCAAATAGATGCAAAATCAATGAATTCACTAACAGCAACCTTAATTTGGTTTTCAGGTGAAACAGTAAAGCATGAAAATTTTTGATCTACCAATAATTCCCAATCAAGGTAAGCGTCAGGGTCATATCTACCAGCATATGGAAGTATTGTCAATTTAACCTTGGCTAATGAATCATCATGTACCTCACGATTACCTTAACGATTTCTTGCCATACCTTGTCGGTTGTGCCGTAGTCTCCGATAGTCTCGATCATTGTTCACATTGAATCCATCATCAGCCTCAGAATCAGCAACATACTCATTCTCAGCTTGTTCAACCTCATCAGCCCAAGAGCTACGATCAACAGGGGCTACAAGAGGCACCGGTGTAGCAGGGGTGCAGGAGGCACATGGGCGGCAGAGGCAGGAACTCTTCTCTCAATGTCTTCCATTCTCGTGATCAAGTGGACAATCCTTCTCTCGAGCCGCTCCATCCCGTGGACGTTTGCATTTGTCAGTTGAGTGATGCTATTGGCCATATCAGCCATGGTGTCGGGGATAAAATCACGGCCCATTGCCATGGCCCACTCCCTGACGGCCCAGTCGAACAGCCTACCAGGGCCCAGCTCCTTGGAAGGTTCTATCAGGCCCATATGCATCCTGCCGAACAGCTCCCTGGCTGGCATGGTGCGTAACGGCCAAGGAATCGTGTTTGAGTCCGTCTTGAACAAGAGTTCTGCACGGCTACGGAAGACCCGGACGTGGTTTTCCGGATTGGAATTGAAGTCGTGATCCTCAAGACTAGTAGTATGCCTTATCTGCCTCGGGATATATTTGGCATGTATGAGTTCATTACGATCTCATAGTTAGCCCGGCCCGATATTCCCTCGGTAGGTCGGTTTGCTCTGCACTATATAAACAAGGCCCCTACGGTGTGTAGAGGGGACTTGAATCTGGCTTTTAGCATCTGGTAGACACCTGATCTTCGATTGTATACCCATAATGTCGCCGAGACTTGTTCGTCTCGTCGAGCCACCTCTTGTATTCATCTTTGATATATAAGAAAGGCTGGACGTAGGGTTATTATCTCTCCCGAGAGGCCCGAACCAGGATAAAAACCCTTGTCTCCTGTTCGTTACTGTTCGTGGTTGTTCGGCGTGTCTCCCATCTCACTTCTAAAGAAACTTAGCGACTTGAGATCGTTATCTCAACCGTCGATAGTTGGCGCCGACCATGGGGACACGCAGATCGAGCATGTCGAACTTCAGCAGCGATACGGAGATTCTCCCTGAGAACTACGACTCAGAAGGGCAGGATGTTTCTTCCCCTGCCAGCTCGAATCGATCCTATCGCCCTAGATCGATGTCTGTATCCGAGATAGAGGTCTCTGGGTATGCCCCGGAGATGATCTCTGGTCGAGCTCCCGTCATTGACGATGAATACGGAACCGACGATCTTTACGATGGTTTAGATCTATCGGATTCCAGGGCTATGTCGGTCGATTTTTCCTGTGGTGACACAGTGATGACGCCGTCTAGCACGCAGACGCACGGCCACCGCGTCGTCAATATGGCTAGTGCAGGGACCTCGGGGGATCCTGCACGGGTCACGATGGCCGAAGAGATTGAGCGAGTCAATTCCGCTCGGCACCAAGATGGAGCCGCACAATCTGCTCGCGAGCAAGATATTGTTCGCCGCACTTTCGGCGAATCCATCAACAAACCTTGGCGCGAGATCCGCGATCGGTATAAGCGTCGGCAACGCGATCCGCCTCGCGCGCCTCGCCGAGACCCCGGTAGAAGTTCAGCTGCCGGGTGGAATCCCGCATCCGGACTCAATCGGGAAAAGCGCGATGCTTCAGGATCCCAGACCAATTGAGCGAGCGGGAATGGCTCCGAGCCACAACAACCGTGTCGAGATCCGCTCACCAGACAATCTCGTCCTCATGGCGATGAAGTAACTACTCACCTTGAGAAATTGGCGAGGGCCTTAAGTCTATAGGTGAGGCATCATCCGGCGGCGGTGAGCTGTCCGGGTAAATCGGACGATGGCGATCCGATCGATCGCGTGACCGCGATCACCGTCCAGGACCCGCGTCCACGAGCAAGCTGCCCGTGGTCGCCGCCGCTTCGCCAAGTCCCGTAGTCATCGCGACCACGAGGGCAAGCGTGCGTAGCGGCGATCACGGACGATCCTCGCGAGGAGTCGCCGCAACCACGAGGAAGGGCGCGGGGGCTTATCACGGAGAGAGTTCCTCCAGCGAAACCTCCGCTCGGCAAGAGTTCCCCGACCAACAGGACCAATGTCTTCTCGAGGCTAGGTTACGCTGGGAAGGTGGCGATCTTATGCCTTGGGCTGCGGGGCCTTTTCCGGCGAGCTTCGCTCGTTGGGTGGCCCTCAAAGTTCAAGCCGGACACATAGAGAGGTACAGCGGGACCCGAAACCCGGAGGAGTTCCTTTCCATCTACGCTTCGGCCATCATGGCGGCGGGAGTGACGAGCTTGTCATGGCTAATTACCTCCGATCGTCCTTGAGGGTCTTTGCTCGGACGTGGTATTCAATCGGCAGGAAGGTTCCATCTCTTCTTGGAACCAACTTTGTGGCGCTCGATTGCTAATTTCCGAGGCTATTACGTGCGTGGACAAGGAGAATGATATCGCCGGATGATCCGGATGAGCTGGGAGACCCTCCGCAACCGTGAAGCGTTTCATCAAGATTCGCAACACGATCCCGAACATCTCGGACGAATCTGTTGTCCGCGCCTTTAAAAGCGGAGTCATGACGAAGCGTATCACCGGGATCTCGAGATCAATGAGACTGGACCGCCAACGACCTGTTCAAGGCGGTGATCGCTATGCCAATGCGGTAACAGCGTTCAATACAAGAAGGCGTTCGACAAGGCGCGAGCCGCCCTTGACTGGTGTAGAGGAAAAGAAGAAGAGCAGCAACAATCCGGTGACAAGAAGTCCTGGAAGAAAAAGAAGGGTGATCACGAACAATCATCAGCGGTATAGATCGCACACCTCCTCTCAGGATGGCGAAAAAGCCCAACAATAACTATAAGGGCAAGAAGCCCGCCGGGGAAACAACCAAAGCAAGCAAGGTCCTAGTGACCGATATTGCAAGTTCCACCGACATTACGGGCATGACACGCGCCCTTTGTGGGACCTGGACTGCAAAGCTCGAGGATTTCTACAACGGCAAGGGCCCAATGCCCACCCTGCCCGAAAAAGGTGAAGCCGGTAAGGCCAGCGCCAAACCGATGATGGTGATTGGGACGACGATGAGTATCAAGAGCCCGTGAACCATATCGCCATCATCTTGGCGGCTCCTCGCTTATACCTCTCGACGCGACCTCAAGGAAGCTGCTCGGGAGGTCCTAGCGTTGAAAAGGGAATGCCTCGGCCGAATCGATGAAGTGGACCGAGGTTTCCATCTCCTTCTCTCAGGAGGATTGCCCCACTGGGATGACCAAGCCTCAGAGGCTCCCACTGGTGGTCGCTCCGACCATCAGCAACGCGAGAGTTGGCCGTGTTCTTATAGACGGCGGGAGCGCTTTGGACTTGCTCTATGCTAAGGTCTTGGATGAGATGCAAATCCCCCGCTCCAAGCTTAAAGAGGTCGCAATGCCCTTCTACGACATTGTTCCCGCCGGTCGATTCAAATTGTTAGGCGGATCGTTACGCCCATTACCTTGGCGATCCAAGCAACTTCCGGACATAGTTGATCACATTCGATTTGGTCGACTTCCCATCCGTGTACAATGCTATCCTGGGTCGGCCATCTCTTGGCAAGTTCATGGCCGTGTCCCATCATGGATATCATTGCGTGAAGATACCGGGTCCCAACGGTGTGATCACGGTCAAGGGCAATTATAAGGACGCTCTCGATTGCGACGGCGGTCCCTCGCCTGATCGACCGGCTTCCACCTCGAGGTCCGGCTCCATGAACCAAGTCTGACGTCCTAGAGTCTCCTTTGACCGGAGGAGAGACCAAGGAAGTTCATTGTCTTTGGATGATTCCTCCAGGCCAGTTCACCTAGGGCCAATCTGGACCCCAAATAGGAAAGCGAGCTCATTGCCTTCCTCCGAGCTAACGCAGAGCGTATTTGTCGAGGAACCGTCGACATGCCCGGAGTCCCAAGGGAGGTTATCGAGCACAAAGCGGCCGTCCGGCGGACAAAAAGCTTGCTTCGCGAAAGCTTCGTCGCTTTTCGGACTTCAAACGGGGATCATCAAGGATCGACTTAAAAGTCGCTTTCATTGCTTGGTTTCATCCGCGAGGTTGATCACATCGAGTGGTGCCAACCCTATCATTGTAAAGAAGAAAGGCGGCAAGTGGAGGATGTGTGTCGATCACACGATCTGAACACCGCTTGTCCTAATGACAATTTCAGCGCCTCGCATCGACCCGGTTAACGCGATGCGGATGCCCAACTCTTGAGTTTTTGGATGCTTACTCGGTTATCACCAAATAAGCATCTCTCCGAGGATGAAGAAAGCGCCTTCATCACCCCTTGACACTTTCGCTGCTAATGACCATGTCTTTCGGTCTGCGCAATCTTTGGTGCAACGTTCAGGTAGCAATGGAAAGACTTTCCCGAAACAGTAGCAGAAGAAACACGGAGGTCTATGTCGATGACATAGTTGTAAAAACAAGTATGCTCGGATCATGTAAAAGACCTACGACCGAGACTTTTGAAATCTCAGCAGGCATCGAATAAAGTTAAATCGAGAGAAGTGTACCTTTGGTGTTCGATCCGGAATGTTGCTCGATTATGTAATTGGTTACAAGGCATATCGCCAACCCGAAAAAATCGAGGCCATTGAAAACATGCAGCTCTCAACTACCGTCAAGAAAGTTTAGAGCCTCACCGGGCGGATGGTTTCTCTGGCGGTTTATTTCCGTCGAGCGAGCAGCGGCTGCCCTTCTTTAAGGCCTGCGCAAGCACAATGGCTTCGAGTGGACGAAGAAGGCGATCGATCTTTTCAAGATCTAAAGCAATACATGTCCAACCCACCTGTCTTGACCACCCCGCGATACGGCGAACAGCTCTTGCTCTATCTTGGCTGTATGTCTCAAGCGGTGGCCGGTCTTGACGGTGGAAAGGAAAGGCATCTGACCAATCTATTACGTGAGCGAGGTACTTCACGGATCAAAGGCGTTACCACGAGGTCCGAAGCGCTCTCGCCTTGCTCATGTCCTCCAGAAACTTCGCTATTATTTCGAGCGCACCAAATCTTGGTCCCGACCAAGTTCCCCTTGGAGAAATCCTAAAGAACAAGGAAGCCGTGGACGTATAGCTAAATGGGCAATGGGCTGGCGAAATTCGATATTACATTTCTTTGCCCGAATCGCTATCAAGTCCTGGTCTTGGTGACTTTGTCGCCGAATGGACTCGCCTCCCAAATCGAGGAAGCTTCGAGCAACTTTGATGACCCCTTGGACCATGTTTTTGGCGGCTCGCGTCTTTGAAACTCGGGGCTGGTTTTGTTCTCATCTCCCCAAGGAGAGCAACTCGATATTCTATCCAACTACACTTTGCGGCGACTAACAACGCTGCGGAGTACGAGGCCCTCCTCGCAGGACTAAGAGCGTGCAAGTCGCTCGGCGTCCAACGACTAACTGTGAAGGGAGATTCACAGCTGGTCATCAACCAGGTAAACAAGGAGTATCAGTGTTGCGATGACTTAATGGCGCGATACCAGGTTGAAGTGAGGAAGTTGGAGCGGCATTTTCGATTTTTCGAGGTGCTCTTCGTGCCTAGGAAGGACAACTTCTTGGCCGACCAACTATCCAAGTTCGGATCTTCACGCGAACCTGCTCCGGCTAGGGTGCTCGTCGAGCACCTTTACAAGCCCTCTATCACGTCTCCGGACGAGGTAACGAGAGAGCAGTGGTCTTGTCTCCGTCATCGGCAGTGCAATGGATGGACAACGCCATTTGCCGGTACCTTGCGGATGGGACCTTTGCCAAGACGAAGCCGAGCGTTCCCGGCTTATAAGGCGTGCTGCTCCATACAAGCTTATGGACGGCATCCTTTACCGCCGAGGTGCTCTGGGAGTCCTCTCCAAGTACATCTCGCGGCGGGAGGTGTGTTCCTTCTTAGGGACATACGAGGGTGCTGCGGCAACCACGCCTCCTCGAACTACGGTCGGCAAAGCGTTTACGCATGGGCTATTCTGGCCTCTGCGTTACAAGATGCCGGGACATCGTTACAAAGTGCAAAGCTAGCCAATTTCAAGCCGGAAGGCACATAAGCCCGCCAAGAGCTCCAAGCGATCCCCCATCTTGGCCTTTCGTACATGGGGTGCGGATCTCGCTCGGCCCGTTCCTAAGGGTACAAGGGCTACACACACTTGCTCGTCGCCATCGACACTTTTACAAAGTGAATTGAGGCGAGCACGTGTAAATCTCTTCACGCCAAAGCGGCTGTTCGCTTTTTCAAAAGCAACGTGGTCAGCGCTTTGGGCTCCCCATAAGCCGATCACGATAGCGGTACCAGTTCGGCGAGCTATTCGAGAATCTGCGAACAGCTAGGCACCAAGTGCGCCGCCTCATGGCACATCCACGAGCAATGGAAGCGATCGGCGAGCTAACGGACATATCGTCCAGGGTATCAAACGGCGCGTGTTCGCGGCACTCCGCGAGCACAACAAGGCCTGGGTTGACGAAGTTCCTTCTGTCCTCTGGGCAGTTCGCACTACGGCCAGCCGAGCAACCGGGAAAACTCCTTTCCAATTGGTCTATGGTGCAGAAGCCATCCTGCCCGTCCAAATAGTACTCGGTTCGCCTCGCACGAGCTCGGTCAACTTGGTTGACGACGAGCAAGAGCGCTTACTCGATCTCGACCTCCTTGAAGGCACACGCGACCGGGCACAAGTCAGAATGGCGCGCTACCAGCAAGACCTTCGCCGGCACGCTGCCAAATCGGTTCAAACAAGGGCTTTGCAGGCGGGCGACCTCGTTCTGCGCCGTGTTCAGAACCTGTCCAATGCCAACAAGCTAACTCCCTGTTGAGAGGTCCCGTTCACGGTCGTTTCTACTGCTCTCCCGGGCCATTACGCTGGCAATGGAGGGCGGAGAGAGCGACCAAACTTGGAACATCGACCAACCGTAAGTTCTTTGTGTAGGTCTTTACGTGTTTACTTAACCCGCGTTTTTGTCAAACTTCGCGCCTTTGTTCGTCCAAGTCTGTCGGGCTCCATGTAAAGTTCAATCCATTAACAGTGAAATTTTCACTGTCCTCTGAGGCCTTTTCACGTTTCTGTCTTGTCAAGACTACCCTCTCTCTGGTAACACTTGATGGCTGCCCGGCCTTGCGAACACTTGGCTCCGCAATCTTAAGGATTTTTTCCTGCTCGTATCCAGTTTCAACAAGCTTCTCAACTCAAGGTTGCGTAAAAAGGCTTTCTCGCCTCGCGGCTAAGTCTGCTCTCGTAAGCCCTCCGCGGCAGAGGCACTTACCGCTCACGGCACGACCACATGGCAAAGTCTGCTCTCGTAAGCCCTCCGCGGCAGAGGCACTTTCCTTGTTCGGTTACCTTTGGAATCGTCTAACTTATGTCGCCAAGCAGTTTTTGGAATAAATCGATCAGGTTACGGGTGTCGCTCTAACTCTCTACGCACGTGCTCGAATTCGCAAACTCAGGTTTCCGAGCACCGTCCGTACTGGGGGCTAGGGTGTCGCTCCTTCTCTTGTGCACCTGTTCGAGTTCGCAAACTCAGGTTTTCGAGCAGCTGCACAACGGGGGATGGGAGTTAGGCTAAGCGTTCTACCGGTTTTCCTAAACTTTCTAGCGCTTTCGTGCCCTGCTCTTGGTTTCCTGTTCGTTCTTGTCTTTTGCTGCTCTTTTTTGCAGGAAAAAGGTAAGTTCTTTATTGCATTAGCAAAATTTGCAGGTACAAAAGTCCCTTTCGGGATTCTGACCCTCTGACTACTTAGAAGCGAGTTGCTCCTTGAGCTCCTCGACCACTTCCTTGAGGCGCAGGACTTCCCCTTAGGACTTAAAACCCTCTCTGGCCTCAGCTCGAAGATGGTCAGATTCCTCCTTGCTGCTCCTGGCCTGCTCCGTTGCCTTCACGCGGAGAGCCTCGACCTCTTTGGTCTTGGCCCGCAGCTGCTCGGCCAGATCTTCACTCTGACTGGCTCGCTGCTCGGCGGTCTTGAGCTGCTCGTCCAGCTCCTCGACCCTCTTCTCCGCGGTGCTCGTCCTTGCGGCCAGCCCGCGCATCTCCTCGGCCTCGTCCTGTGACGCCTGAGGTGGAGATTTTCTCTGAGTGCATGAAGTTGACTTCTCTTCGGCGAGCTGGGCCTCGAGCTGTTTCACCTGATTCACGAGCAGCTTCCGCCATTCGGACACGTCGTGGAGTTGCTCTTCCAGCCACTTCGTGCGGCCTGGGTCCCCTTCCGCGACGTTCGCCCTCGCGGCCTGCGCACGAAGCTCCTCGGCCTCTTCTCGAAGAGCCCCGGAGGATTGCCTCTCTTCGGCCAACCGAGCCTTGAGCTTCTTTATCTTCGCCGCCAACTTGCTCCGGCTCTTGGCTGGCGCGGAAGGCTCCCCTTGAGCCCCTCATTCGGGCTGCTCTCGAAACCCGCTAGAAACGGTATTGCGTTCGACGGTGACTCCATCCTCGAGCTCCTCCATGGTATCTTTAAAGACCTGAGAGAGAAAACCAGTTAACCGCTTTGCAATGATGTCGCTCGACTGGACCAGGTTTACTTTTGGAACTTACCTTGCCAAGCCGGCGCTTCAGTCTCCGGCGTAAGCGATCTTCGAAACCATGTGTCACGAAGCCTCGCTCGTGCAGGATGAGACCGGCGCGTCGCCTTCGCCGCCGTCTTTTTTGCTCCTTCTTCCTGCGAGAGCGCGTTTGCCCAGGAGCAGGAGCGGCGGGCGAAGAACTTTCATCCCCGCGCTCCTGCCCTTCTTCCTCTTCGCCCGATCACCTTGGGCAAGGTCGAGCGCCGCCCCGGCGGCACAGGCTTCCAGGCGGGGCAACTTGCGCCCCTGCGTGGGTTTCTTCTTGCACCATGGCGGCGGGGCTTCGCCTTGCTGCCAGTCGCCTCCGTCACCTCAGGGCGAGCTGCCCTGCGACGAAGTGTCGGTAGGACCGCTGCTCGGTCCCACCTCGGGCGCTTGCGAATAGCGCTTTGGCCTCGCTATCCGTGGCGCATCCGCCGCCTCTTCCGCTTCGGCCGCTCCCTGCGCACCCTTGACTCATCGAGTGGTCATTTGGAACTTTGCGGGAAGCGAGCTCCTGTTGCCGGCTTGTCCTTGAGGCTTGCCAACCTCACTGCCCGCGACGCACCGTGCAGGTGCTCGGGCAGCAGAGATCGCTCGATTGCCTCGTCGGCATTATCCGTGGCGATCTCCTCTTGGGCAGTTGATGAGAAAGTGGTTAGTTAAGTCCGGCGCGGTCAGGAGAGTTGTAAGGACGAAAGATTCATTACAACATACCTGCCGTGGAAGGCTTAATCTTAATCTTCTTTGCTGAAACTTTCCGCCTCTTCCTCGGGGGCTCCTTGGCGCCTTGTTCGCCTCGGCTCCCGGACGCTCGTGGCGACGAGCTCAGCTCCCTGCTGAGCTGTGCACTTTTCTCGCGCAGCGCAAGGAGCTTTTCCTTGCGCGCGACTTCCTCCTCGAGCCTTCTCTGTTCGGCGACCTGATGCAGCCGTGCCAAGTGGCCCGGGTGAGCCTGCGCGTATCGCTTAAGCCAGAGGGTCAGTGTCTTTACCTCTTCGTCGCTTTGCTCGGCGAGGAGGGAGGGGCCTGGTCGTTTCCCGCTTGGCTGGCAGCGCCTGCTTGGTTTGCTCGGCGCGCTCCGTTGCAGCGAGCTTCTTCGAGGTGGCGGCGCCGCCGTGGCGCGGCGAGCTCCGTGTTGGCTCGGCCGCCGCCTTGGGCTTTGTGGCCACCTTGGTCTTGCCCTTGCCCTTCTTCACTCTCTCTTTCTCCAACCCAGAGAGTTCCTCCACGATCCCTCCGAGGATCAGCTGGTCCTCCTGCGTGTTCAGAAAGTGAAGTGTTAGCTTTTACAACAGTGCGAATCCAGCAACACAGACGGAGGTTCGAGCAACTTATCTCGGCTGTGCGGATGAGCACGTTCCGCGGACAAGTGTAGCTAGGCCACCTCCCCGGTGACCTCGCCGTCCTTCTTGGCTGCCTTCAGCATGGCGTCGACCCGCTCGGTCACCCATGCGTCGGTTGGTTTTTCTGTCTGAGCAGGAGATCCTCTCAGTTTCTGTTCAGAAGAGGCGTCAAAGAAAGGTTGAGTTTTAAAGGCACTTACCCGTGCTCTCCCTGGAAATGTCTTCCCATCCCTCTATCTTATAGAAGGGATAGGGTCTTATCCGCAGCGGACACATCCTGTTCGCTGTGTAGTCCCTGATGATCTCCCTGCCCGTGAGCCCAAGGCTCACGAGGGAAGCTATCTTTCTCGTCAAGTACCAATCCTCGGCGGACATCTCCGGCCGAGGCATCGGTGTACCCTTCGCCGGCGCCTTCCCGGTGAAGATGAGCTTGCTGTCGTCGCTCCGCCGGGTGTAGAACCACCTCGTCCACCACGCGCCCATTGAATCAAGCAGCGGCAGGCGGGGGTACGGCGCGTCGTCGGCGGTGGCCCGGAGCTTGAGGTAGTAGCACCCCAGCGCCGAAGTGGCGGAGCTGCTCCTTGTTACCGTATAGTAATGGAGGAATGCGCTTGCCGGCGGATCAATGCCAGATAGCCCTCGCAGTGCAGTGTGCGAGGCAGCCATCTGGAGGATCTTTATTCGGATTGAGGTTCGCCACCTCCAATCGGCGATGTTCAAGAAGGCCTCTCTGAAGTCGCTCTCGGGAGACCTCAACCCGAGCAGTCTGAATCTGTTGAAGTTGACGAACTCTCCCTCAGCGGCTCGGAGTTTCCTCCTCCCGGCGACCTCCGATTCTGGCATCGATGTGGCCCTCTTCCTCCCAAACTCTCAAGTCCTCCTCGGATGCGCTAGAGCTTCACGAATTTTGCCATAACGGTTCCCGAGTTGGGCGAGCAGGTTTGGTGGTGGAGTTTGGGTGCTTGGTCTTTGAGTGCGATTGGAATTAGGGCTTGGGAAGGAAAGGCGCGAGAGCAGTGGCTAGCAGCGGCGGCTTAGGAGCTTTATAGTCCCATATCTTGACTCTGCAGCAGTTTGTCATAAAGCGACTAGTTTTTATCTTTATGTGACTAGGTAAAACGGTCGCTGTTTTTCCTTTGCGTGAAGCGACAGGAAGTTACCGTTGAGATCACCAGCAGTTACTTTTTCGGCGTTATTGGCGAAATTTGGCCTTCTGCTTTCGGATGGATCGTTTTCTGTTGATTACTGTGAATTGCTCGGTACCGATCGGGTTTGTTCGGTCCCGAACAAGTCTTGTTCGGTTGAACCATAGCTTTATTCGGTCTTGTGTTGTTCGTCCTTGTAGCAAAGACACTTTCCTTCTTCTTGACTTTGAGTCTCAAGAGAAGACCCCTCTAGTGAGTCCTTGCACTTGAGTCTCGGGGCTAGCCGTCGAGGATAAAATCACGGCCCATTGCCATAGCCCGCTCCACGACGGCCCAATCGAATGCAACCTACCGAGGCTCGGCTCCTTGGAAGGTTATATCAGGCCCATATGCATCCTGCCGATCAGCTCCCTGGCTGGCATGGTGCGTAACGGCCAAGGAATCGTGTTTGAGTCCGTTTCGAACAAGAGTTCTGCACGGCTACGTGAAGACCCGGACGTGGTTTCCCAGATTGGAATTGAAGTCATGATCCCCAAGACTAGGAGTATGCCTTATATGCCTCGGGATATATTTGGCATGTATGAGTTCGTTACAATCTCATAGTTAGCCCGGCCCGATATTCCCTCGGTAGGTTGGTTTGCTCTGCACTATATAAACAAGGCCCCTACGGTGTGTAGAGGGGACTTGAATTTGGCTTTTAGCATCTGGTAGACACTTGATCTTCGCTTGTATACTCATAATCTCGCCGAGACTTGTTCGTCTCGTCGAGCCACCTCTTGTATTCATTTTTGATATATAAGAAAGGCTGGACGTAGGGTTATTATCTCTCCCGAGAGACCCAAACCAGGATAAAAACCCTTGTCTCCTGTTCGTTGCTGTTCGTGGTTGTTCGGCGTGTCTCCCATCTCACTTCTAAAGAACCTTAGCGACTTGAGATCGTTATCTCAACCGTCGACACATGGCCTTTTGCTGATCCTCCATGTACTTCGTGAAATCAGCATTAAGCACGAACTCATTATTACTTTCTCCTGACATGGTTAGTGGAAGCAAAAAAACACACAAGAATATATATATTATATGCTACTGTTGTGTGTGGGTGTCAACAACTCTCTCTCTACATTTCTTTTGTTCTTACCAGTTCTTACCTTGCAAGCAGTAGGTACAATCAGCAACTGGTCGGCGATAACTTCAACGCACAGGGTGGTAAAGCGATGGCTAGGATCCGTCCCTGCTTGGTTAGTAGGAAGTGGAGTTTGGACAGGTTTTAATATGTAGCGAAGGAAGTACTAAAACCACACTATTTAATACAAGTTGAATAAGTATTCAACGGCGGTACTATGCTGGTCCTAGACTAGACTATGCTAGAGACGCGAGTCTAGTCACAGACGTAGTCACAGAACAGCCGTGGAACACGAAGGTGAAACTCCTCAAAAAAAATTCTCCCTTTTTTTTTTGTATCTTCTCTTTTTTTTTTTCAACTTTATCACTTTCTTTCCACTTTTTCTCCTTAATGGCCGAGAGCACTTTATCTTTTCTCCCTTTCCTTTTTTTTTTTAGTTTTCTTTGTTTTTTTTAGAAAAGGCCGAGGTAAATTCTCGAAATTCTCCTACCTTCACATGAGAAGCCCGAGAAGTCTTCTTTTATTTTTCTTGTGGACCCCACCTCCAACTTTTATGGCAATTGAAGATTTTGAAGACGAGCTGGAGAAAGTCAGAAGACACGCGTTGTTGACGTTCGTGCACACGTTTCTTGCGGTCCAAGTCACAGGAAAATAGGATCGGCCGTGGTTCAGGTATCGCCAGCTGCTTGGAGTTCCATCCGCACACGTCTCCTTTGATGCCAATAGCTTCACCACGCAAGACTTCAGAGTCCTGATGCAGGACCAAACGTGTAGCCAGCCAATTCCTTCTCTTCTTTCCTTTTCTTATCCACGGTTCGTTTTGATGGAAGGAGCACACGATTCGCGTGCTGTTTAGAATTTAGATGGCCAGGGAGATTTTTTTTTTTTGGCAACAAGCTCGCTACTGCGCACGGTTTAGCGAGCGAGACAACGGCGCGGCTTGCCACGGCTGGAAATTGATCTAGCCGAAACAAGAACTCAAGAACACGCGGCAAACACAGTGACAACTAAGTGACTCGAACTCGAAACTCTAAAGGACTAGACGCTACAACCAGCAACGACTCGCCGATGCAACAACAAATTCAACAAGTAAATTGAACTAGTAAGTAATAGTAAAGGCTAAACAGGGCTTGGATCAATGGTAGATGTAATTTTTTTGGGGCTTTTTTTTTCTGGACTCTAGGTACAAAACCGATCTACTAAACAGAAAACGAAAATTTTCTCACCAGGCAACGGATGCTCTGATACCACTTGATGGGCGAGGACGCGGGTCCCGATCTTCTGGTGAGAGACGATAAGGATAATTCGGTAGATGTCACGGGGACCTAAATGATCCGGCTTCCAACCCCACAAAGGAACTGGAAATCCCGGTGATCGCTAAACCACCACGACGATTGTTATCAACCGAACCAAAGGCACGATCGACCTGTCCAGGGAGGACGGTTCCTGCAAGCAACCGAAGAACGAGCAAGAACACAAGATAAACAATCTGAATTGTGAATATATATTAAGTATAACGGGATTCAGAAACTTGGTCCTGTTGGTCTAGCCGACACAGGAAGAACAAGGCGAAATCTCATACGACAGTGATGAAATCAACTAAACAAAAGCCAACTAAGACGTAGCACGGCGTGGGACTTATATAGGACGGCAGCCAGAGGAGGGGCGTCCAAACAGGTGCCCACACGTGCTCAACCCTAACTCTAGGAATACACGGGCTTTGGGCTACGGGCCGTCGAGATAGATCTCTCCCAACGGGTCTGATGTGCAGACAAGTTATCTCGACGGCTATTGGCCGTCGAGATATATGCTGGCCTTTTACCTTACGACACGAGGCTACCATTGGTTGGATGGTCACCGGACGATAGTTAGTATCGACGGCTTCTGGCCGTCGAGATTAGTTAATATAAGTTTGTGGCCGTGGGACTTAGGCAATTTCTCGCCTATGTCTTCTCGCATCCACCTTCGCGCGCCGCCGTCTTCTTGCGCCGTCCGCTCCTCTAGCGCAACCAGGCCCCCACGCCGCCAGCGCCACATGATTCACGCCTACTACGCCGCCGGGCACTCCAGCATTTGCCGGTACGCCGCCTCATTGTCGTCACAGAGCCCTAGCTATCGCTCCGCCACTTCGTCATCGGAGGTACGTGTTGTTCTTCGCCCTTTTTTTTAAATTACTGTTGTGTAATCTAGACGGCTTTAAACTGTCATAAATTTAATTAGCCTTGTAATTAGTTATAATTTAAAAAATTAAAAATTTTAGAAAATAAAAAAAGATAATGTATTTGTTATGCTTTATCATTTAATTTTAGGTGCAATATATATATATATATATATATATATATATATATATATATATATATTTTAATATAATATTGAATTAATTAGTTTTGCAAGTAGTGATAATTAAAAAAATTACAAAATTTAGAAAATAGCGAAAATAGGTAATGCAATTGTAATGCTTTACCATATAGTTCTAGAATTTTTAGCTGTGCCATATGCTTTGCTTAATTTATTATAATGGATTTATATTACATCGAACCAATCAGTAACCTAGCCTTACGTCACCCGTTCTGGTAAAACACAATGCGTAAAGAATTTGGACAGTGATTCGTTCATTTCTATTACGCTTTGTGTAAAATGACCCCCAAATTGTCCAGTGGACAGCCAATGTGTGGCGTCCCAGTGGACAGCTCACGAATAGCCGCTTAGGCGTGTCCCGCTGTGTCATCGATTGGGACGAGACAAAATTTCGGCAGCATAACCCTATAGTTCTCCTAGTACATATCATAAGTGCTATTAAGCTGGATTTCAGCTTTTTAGCCATCGTTGCATATACCTTATGAAGCTCAACTTGGGGGACCAGTACAATATAGGTGGATGTATCCTATAGAACGGCGACTAAAAAATGTTAGAGCAAGTGTGAAAAACAAAGCACGAGTTGAAGGCTCAATAGCCGAGGCATACCATGTCCAGGAGATTACTAATTTGACCAACAATACTTGGCAATAGATAAAAATGTGAATATTTAGATGCCGAGGTACCGCCCAGTGATCGAAGAGTTCAGTCTGAGTTAAGAATTTTTTAGGTGCAAGGCCGAGCGGTAGGTAAGCATCTGACCCGAGACTTATCTGGGGATGAACGAGTTGTCGCATTGTTATATATATTCGACAACATCAAGAGTTGGCAATTGACTGAGATTTAATTTGTCCGAGTCGAATGGAAAGGAAGTCGACAGCCAACTGCTGGTGATAGAACCTAACTCTTGCGAACGGGTGTGTCGGGGATAGAATTACGGCCCATTGCCATGGTCCACTCCCTGACGGCCCAATCGAACAGCCTACCAGGGCCCAGCTCCCTGGAAGGTTCTATCAGGCCCATATGCGTCCTGCCGAGTAGCCCTTGGCTGGCGCGATGCATAACGGCCTAGGAATCGTGTTTGAGTCCGACTCGAACAAGAGTTCTGCACGGCTGCGTGAAGACCCGGACATGGTTTCCCGGATTGGATTAGGAGTCGTGATCCCCAAGATTAGGAACTTAGCTTATCTACCGTAGGTTGTATTTGGCATGTATGAGTTCGTTACGATCTCGTAGTTAGCCCGGCCCGATATTCCCTCGGTAGGTCGGTTTGTTCTGTACTATATAAGCAGGGCCCTTATGGCGTTTAGAGGGACCCTTGGCAGATAGATTTTCCGAGATACTACTCGTCGAGACCTGCTGATCTCGCCGAGTTCCACCTTGTAATCCTCTTTGATATAAAGAAAGGCTGGACGTAGGGCTATTATCTCTCCCGAGAGGCCCGAACCAGGATAAAAACCCCTGTCTCCTGTTCGTTGCTGTTCGTGGTTGTTCGGCGTGTGTCCTATCTCCTCCTTGAAGAACCTTGGTTGACTTGGGTCGATATCCCAACCGTCGACAGCTGGCGCCGTCCGTGAGGAAACGCAGATCGAGCATGTCGAACTCCGTCAGCGATACAGAGATGCTTCCTGAGGGTTACGACTCAGAAGGACAGGATGTCTCATCCCCTGTCAGTTCAGATCGATCTGTTCGATCTCGAACACTTTCCATGGCAGAGATAGCCGCAGATCGCACTCCCGTCATTGACGATGACTACGGAACCGATGATCTTTACGATGGTTTAGATCTATCGGATTCCAAGGCTATGTCGGTAGACTCTACCTGTGGAGACACAGCGATGACACCGTCTAGCATACCTTCGCATGGCCCCGCATGACATTAACATGGCCGATGTAGGAACCTCCGAGGATCCCGCTGACGGTCATGGCGGCCGGGCGGGTCGGGCGATTAACTCGCTTCGGCATCAAGGCGAGTGCGTTGGCGCGTCGCGAAAGCAAGAAGTCATTCGCCGCAACCTCGGCGATTCCATCAATCGGTACGTAGCGCGATTCATGATCGGTGCAAGCGACCCGTCGCGACCCACCTCGCGTGCCCTCGCCAAGTCTCCCGGCGAAGTCTCTCTGTCTGGTTAGTTCCCAGCGTAACTGGACTCGGTCGTAACGAGCTGGATGCCTCGGGGTCCCAGAACCCCTAGAGCAGTAGTCGGGACGACTTCGCGGCCATAACTTCGGATTAGATCCACCAACCAGGCCGATCTCGCCCAGATGGGGCGTCACACTTCTAACCTAGAACGATTGGTGAAGGCCTAAAGTCTCTAGGAGAAGTCAACAACTCCTCGAGCAACAGCACCAAAGCGTCCGGAATGGTTCTTGACAGCTCCGATCGATCGCGTGACCTCGTCACCATCGAAGGATCACTGCCCATGAGCGGGCTACCCGTGGTCACGTCGCTCACCAAGTCCTCGTAGTCATCGCGACCCGCAGGGGCAAGCGCAGCGCGATGATCACGGACGGTCCCCTCGTGAGGAGCGGCTCGTCGCGACCACGAGGAAGGAGTGGTGGGTTGTCTCGAGAGGAGTTTCTCCAAGCCGAATCATCCTGTTCAGGGACCCTTGATGACGACGCCCTCCTTCCCGAGCACCGCCGCCGCCACCGAGGCTGCCTCTTCCTCCCAGACGCCGCCACGGGCACCATCGCCTATGCACCGCCGTCGTCATGCCCTTCTCCCCATGCCCCTCCGCCGCCGTGCCGTTATCCCCACGCCCGCCGCCCATCCCCCTGCTCCACGGCCATGCCCCCCTTCTCTTCTCCCCGTCAGCCATTGTCTCCCTCCTCCCCTCGGCTTCTCAGTGTGCCGCTACCGCGCTTCCTTGCGCGCCGCCTCTTCCTCCATATGTGCTGCCAAGCCACTCCTCATGTCGCCGCTGCGTCAACTGGCTTTGGCCCCGCTCCAGCCGCTGTCGTCGCCTCGGCGCCATGGATTGCAGCCGGTGATGAGCTCGGCTGTGACCAAGACGAGGAGGGATGGAGGCGTGGGAGGGCAGCGAGGGGAGGCGGCCACGAGGCCGAGGTAGAGGAGAGGAGACAGTGGTGAGGAGGAGGAGGCAAGAATGGGAAGCTGATTGGTGGGGAGGCGGTGGTGGCGGGAAGTGAAGTGAGAGAGATGAGATGGAGGAGAGAGAGGATGAAGGAGGATGGAAGCTAGGACCATTGCATTATAATTTTATTTGTATTTATTTTTTCTGATTAGATTGCCACCTCACCGCCACATGGGCAAAACACCCTCAAAACCATTGCGGGTGTCATTTGCATTTTTTTTGGTTTTAGGGAGCAGACACTACGGTTTTGTAGTTTATGAGGTTATGTAGACGAAGGGTCATAATTCAGGTGTAATATAGACTGTTGAATTGTCAATGCTGAATTGTATGCCTATCCACTCGCACGCTTCTTGGACCCCATCCAAATACCTCCTCATGCATAACGTTAAAGATCTTCCCGGATTTCTTCTTCATCCTGTTGCTCAAGTTTAGCGCTGATTGTGACATGCTTCTCTCCTTTGACTCGGACAAGGGCATTTTCTCTATTTTGCCTTATTGCTTTGCTTTTGATATCAACTTGCACCTTGGTGGCACATACTTGACTAATCCTCGCACACCTCAATCTCCATCCTTGTCACTAGTGTTTTGTTTCCTCTTAACTATGTTGACCCTTTTTATGAGGTTATCTCCATGCTTATGTATATAAGTTGTATTATTGTTCTAAAGGAGGTGTGGGCTCAACTAATAAAGACATTGTATTAGAATGTAATACCCATCACATCGAAGTTGACTGCTCTGTTTATCGTCATATTCCATATTCCGTGAATGAAACATATTGCTATATTGGAATTTAGTGGGTTTCCTCCAGAAACTATGTGAGGGTCATCTTTGGCCTCACCTATCTATGGGTTCATCATTTATCAAAATGTGCCTGCAAAAAGATATATGGCATGCTTAAGCTGTCAACCGTAATCCTCATGACCTAAAAGTATACAATATCTTCCATGACCACTTCGGCATCTTGGTGTGATAAATGTCTCTTTTTCATATTCTTCACTGAAATTGATGGTGACATGGTGTGTTCTTCACTTCTTTGTGATGGCGATAGGTTTATATTCCTTGCAAATGTTCTATGTTGTCGCTTTGATCCCAATTGTAGTGATGATCCTCTGATTTTGTGTTAATGACTCTTCTAAAATTATGCATTAGTTCTTCAACCAATTGTCCTTGCCTTCAGTCCCATCACTTTGTTGTATTTCCATTCTTGGTTTCGTAATTTATGATCATATATACTCACGGTATCTTAGTAAGGTCCGACATAATGTGCTATCATGAGTTGGATTGTACTCTTGCTGTTCACATTAGTACGCCTTCTCTTCCTCTTAGTACCGTGGTTGTTTTTCTTACCTTAGCCTTGGACCACATCTCGGTTTCACCCTCCGCCTTGTTTCAATATCCATGGTCCTTGCTCTTTGCCTTCTTTTGGATCTCCTCTGTTCTCTACGATCTTGTATGTTGTACACCCTCTTGCTCCTATATTTGTGATGATAACATTTTTTTTTTGTCTTGGTTCTCTCACCTCCTGTTTTGTTCGTATAATTGGTTTTGGTCATCTCATTTTTTATGGTATTTTATTATCGTTATTTGCTTTCCCTATGTTGGAACCGTTGGTTTACATAGCAATGTGTCTTCCTCCGCCTTTGCATAATCCTTTTTTGCAAAGAACTCATTCATGCTATCTCCCTTTTGACATGCCTTTATCACAATGGATCCTTCGTCATGACATATTTTGCGGCATTGATGATGGTTTTGTCTCTCACACCCTGGAGGTGGCACTTGAGAAGGATTAGTAAAAGGAGAGTAGAGAAACTCCTTCACCTTTAGGTCAATGCCTCCTCCTACCTCTTTGATGGCTTTCTCGTATGCGTGCAAGAACTCCCATGGGTATGTCTCTCCATACGTTTTGCGGCTTGAAAGAGATTGGGCTGGCTAGCCATTTATTTTCTTGTAGGCGTGTGCACCGTAGGTTAACTTTTTCTTGTATTCTTTACTTTGACATCATGCCGAGAGAACAAATCACTTTGCCATGGCAGAACATGTTGGGCATGGATTTAGATCTAGCACTCCTAGGGAAGCTTTAGAGATTGCAGATAGGAGGGTGGCTAGATAATTGTGTCTTTGATTTGATTTTGGGTGGTTGTGGGTGATGTTTTGTCAAGATTATGAAAATGTTTAAGATGAATCTATGAATGGGTTTCGCAAGATGTTTTACGCAAACTTGAGAGGGTAAATAGGAAGCAAGTGGTGGTGCAATCTACGATGAGTGGCTTGGTTCTCTGAGCTTGCCTCCCCACACTCTCATAGATATAGTATTGTGGATGGTGTTGGAGCCCATGGGTAGTGATGGAGCTCTGTCTACTACCATTGTAGACGTCGTCCCTTTCTTTAGCGACATGGATCCTTAAGGTTTCAAGTGTCAGCTCCCAACAAACTACACCACTATTGATGGAGAGCTCCACAACAAAAAAAAAATTTGGGACTTGCATCGCACAAACTACATGTCTATTGATGTAGCATGCCACCCATGCACAGGGCTTGATGTGTGCAACTACAAGAGGAACTAAACACATAGATGTTCTAGGAGTGTTAGTAATACTCCTTTCCTTTGGGGGCCATTAGCTCTTTATAAGTACACGTAGATACCTATTTATAGCGAAGGATTTACATCAAAGAGACTATAAACTTCCCGTTTGTTTCTTCGAAAGTGGGATTACATTGGTCTAAATGCTCTAATTGTCCCTACTATACCATCAAAGCAGGGAAAAGATGACCTTTGTTTGCCTTGTTCTAGACACCCCGAACAATAATGCCCTCCCACCATCATAGTAAAGTAATGGCATCTTTAATCATCTACCATCAACCAGTTATGGCATGTCCCCTCCTTGAATGATACAATGATGCTTATCCTTACCGGGGTGTGTGACCCTTTTAACTATTTTCCCCTTGATTTTCCTTAGTAGGCATGTTTCTCACTCCATGTAGTCTCTGCTGGTTCTAATGAAGTGAGTCTCGGACCATTTCCTCATATCTTGAAGGCGAACCTTTGGCGTGGCACATTGCTTCGTTTGCCTCTAGAGCTCACATGGAATTGTACTACATTCATTCGGTGGTTCTAGGGATGGAAATATAAATTTAATGTTAAGCTTCCATTATGTTTCATCATGGTGATAGTCTTCGATTCGTTAGCTTTAGCAGAGCAACATTGATGGTGTCATGAAACCCTCTCCTTGTCACCTCGCCTTGTGTTCACCATGTCGTTGGGGGAGGGACGGGTGTACAAAATATGTTACTTATAAGTTTTGCATGGTAATTAGAATTGGCACACATCATTTCATCTCCAAGGCGTGGGAAAATTTTCCATATGCACTTGATCTTGATTTTTACCTTCCTCGTCTAGCCCATTCACAACAACTTTTGCAACTTCATTCGCCCTTTCTCCCTCAGGATCCCTCTTCAACTTTGGTCGTGGTTGCCATGCATGTCCACCAGCTGCACTGCCTCCCTTTTAAATGGCTTCGCCTCATATGCTATGGCCTGTGGTACCCCAATAGTCCCCACCTGCCTTGTTGCCGCCCTCTCTACTCCTCATTTCTAGAGCCACCTAACAAGGAGCTTAATGAGGGGAGTCAACCACCGAGGAGCCTAGCAAAAATGAAGAGGAGATCTGACAAGGAAGTTCCTTAGTGACAACGAGGAGAAGAGACGATGAGTGGTTGTGTCCACAATCAGTTTCCTGATTGCAACTGTCGAGAGCTTCAATGTGCAGCCCCATCACCACCGCTGCAGCCAAACTCTCCGTCGCTGATGATCTAGAGGAGGACACTAACAAGGAGTCTGTTGCCAGATTGAAGTAGGAGATCGAATGGATGTGAGGGTATAATGATGAGGACATCTTCGTCTCTAGATATAGTGCCCCGCTAGACAATCATGCTTACCTAGATCCCTAAGATTCCTATGGATCCTTCAGAACCAACTAGGGGACAAAGTACAACAATGATAACTACGAATTTTGGTATAGCTCATAACTAGAAGCTAACCTAGCTATACAAAAATATTTAAAAATATATTCTTGTTGGTTCTAACCATAAGCCGCCACAAAGAATGGGTTGTTGCCTATTAGTCATTAGTCTATATTGTTTCATATACTAACACCATTCAAAGGTTTAGTACTATGATAGCTAGCTATTTTGTAGTGTTGTTCTTGTAGTAAAGAAGCACACTATCATATGGATTTATCATTATTTAGAAAACTGAACAAAGTATTAGCCTCTACGTCGTCAGACAAACATAGTCTTAAATACGCAACATGTCATGTTGATCATAGGGATTGAACCTTTGTGGGTGGGAATGAACAACCTACTCTCACCACTAGCACATTATCATAGTAGCCTTTTTTCACCAACCTTGTTTTCTAAAATCTAACTTTAATTTTATTGTAGGAAGATTTGTACTATCCCCACCCATTCATGCAGGATATTATATGGGCTAGTCTACACCATTTTGTTGAACCAGCTATGATGCGCTGGCCAGGCAACATATTGAGGCAGAAAGCTCTCAGCATTGCAATGGAACATATTCATTACGAGGATGAAACAACTCAATACATATGTATTGCTCCATTGAACAAAGTAAATCCGATGAATTATTTTCGTTTGTTCATATATTGAATTAGCTATGACCAAACTTTAGTCTTACTAACTAGCGAGTGTAATTCCTTCACGTATTATTAACTTCATTTCTTTTTTATTTTGATGATATAATTACAAATATATAAACAGATGTTGAATATGATTTGTTGTTGGGTGGAAGATCCAAGTTCACTAGCATTTAAACAACATGTCCCAAGAATATATGATTTGTTATGGATTGCTGAAGACGGAATGAAGATGAAGGTTCCACATTCATTAACTTACCTACGAATTATTTTTCATTTTTAAACTTTTTCATTGAGTATACTTACTTTTTTGTTTTCAAATAGATCATTACATGTGTAATAGTAAAAGATGTACAACGAGATATTGCGAATGACCAATCAGCTTAATAACATTTGACAAATTGTACATTCTTTTTATAAATAGTCACCCCGTAACAAAATTTTGCAGTCCTACAATGGCAGCCAACTATGGGATACAGTTATGACAGTTCAAGCAATTTTATCTACTGGCCTTGTTGAGGAGTTCAGCCATACTATTAAAAAGGCTCATGACTTCATCAAACATTCCCAGGTTGAAATTTTTTAAAAAAACTACACTTGAATATTTGTGCAATGCTAATCAATCAAGTAAGTAAATCAAAATATTATATGTTTTAATTGTCTTACATGTTTTTTTTCTAAAGATTCTTGATAATTGTCCTGGAGATAAAAAACAATGGTATCGCCACATTTCAAAAGGTGGATGGACACATTCAACGGCTGACCAAGGATGGCCCGTATCAGATTGTACCGCAGAAGCATTGAAGGTAATTTATGAACATGATTTTTTTTTTGTTTTCATATCAGAAAAGCATTGATGGTGTTGACTTATTTCTCGAAGTACAACATGATAAAAATTAGGATCATGTACAAAAAAATTCAAATATGCTTGTTGAACATCTATATTTTTTAGGGAAATTGTCCAACATCTAATTAAATGGAATCTAACGCAAAAGGCTTAAACAAGTTCCTACAATAGGTGTAGGTCTGCTATCCGTCTAGGATTAAGTCTGACAAAATTTAGGCCTTAGCTGCCTAAGATTTAGATGGAATGGATTAATTTGAGGGTTGGTGCGTGCTACATCATACCCTATTGAAGGATGGCCTGTGTGTTCAAATGTGGCAAAATAGTAGCATTTGTGTCGACGATTGATAACTTGGTACCCAGACGACACAACTTAATTATGTAAAGTGTATGGGAGCAACACTTGGGATGCATTGTCAATCAAGTCAAGCACACGTGAGTTTACCCTGGTTTCAGCCTTCGGCTACCAATAATTGCTTTACTCTAGCCTTTCTTCACTTTCTAATGTAGAGAACAAAGATAACAGGTGGATTCATATCTAGATTTATGATATTTATTCCTAACTTTTGCCATAGTGCCTTCATGTTCATATACATCTTATGTATCACCCTTCCTCCTTTGGTGTTTAATTTATGTAGAGTTGAGCCACATGTGAAAGATTGTCGCTACTTATTTGTTCTAACACTCCATGACAGTCAAAACAAAATTTAACTGTGAGATCATATTCATCCTAAAGCTTATCTCCTAGTGTTTCCATAGAGCGGTAGAATGTCCAAAATAGACTTAATGTGTTGACTAATTGTTGGCATAAAGCTCGACTGGTCTTTGATTTCTAAACAAGGTGAGACCACTATGTTAGAGATATGGAATCTCTGTCAGATATGGCCTCTACCTTTTTATGGGCCATGTCAAGGACACTTGTATGAGAGTCAAAGGGTAGTAATTGGAATATATAGTGAAATATGATGGACGAATCCCTAGAGGGGAGGCTCAAAGACGTGGTTACCTACTAGGATTGATTCATCAAATGTGGAGGTACCCTTACTCGAATGGCCTTTCTATTGATATGGAGAAGACAACACTTCTTCTCTAGCATGAGAGATGATCGATTGATAATAAGGAGGAGCGACACCTGAAGTTAATGAAGGAGGTCTCACCACATTGAAAGAAGAATTGCCTAACCAGCTTGTGGTGGTGTGCACGTACACCCTTTTCTTCCTCTTACTATGTTGAAACCTTCACTCATCTTTTCCAATGCATTAAGAATGCGATTATCAATGCAAAAAGTTTGTGCATCACATGTTGCTTGAATAAAAAAAGGCTTCATGTCACCTTAGAGCTATAGTAATCATCTGCATCTCATGGCTCTCCGCTCTGCCCTGTAGGGGTTGAGGCCTTTATGTAATATTTAGTCGCACTCGAGATGTTACGCCAACTAGCTTGTCTTGGCACTTTCTAATGATTTGGATATAATGTGGCTATGACACCGACCATTGAAAAGCTTATCTCCAAAGCTTTTCATGAAGTGGTAGAATGTCCAAAATAGACTTCTTACATGGCCTGAGTATTCATATGAAGTTGGATTGATCTTTGGTTGCCAAACTAGGTAGCATCCCTACCTCTGCAATGCTAATCTCATGTTAGGAATGTGGAATCCTTGTGGGATACGTTCTCTATCTTTATATGGTTCAACATAGCGACTCTATCCATCAAAAATATCATAAGGTTTTGACCTAGTAAGGGTACATAGCTATTAAAGGAGTCCCACCGAAGGTGCAATCTCCTCTCACTTGCTAAGGTGTGAAAATGTGTGGTTGTGGTCCAACACGGCGAACTAGAACACCCATGACTCATTAAAAACATGAGAGACCTAGAGAGAATATCAATCTAATCTACTCATGACGCATAGGTCAAGGAACAACGATAGTGATTTAGAGGGAATAACTACTTAGAAGAAACACTTAGAAGATAGTGACTTAGCTCGATCGAATCTTTAGGAATGAGAAAACCCCAAAAAATTTTAACTCTCATGGATAATTTTAATTGAACAACATATAAACCTAGAGGAACTTCAGTCAATAATGACAATCAATAAGAGGTTTTTGTGCTTAGTGACTCATCCATTATTTCAAATGATAACCTTTAATTTGTTACCTTCAAATTGTGAATGGTTGCTTTGAACCATTGCCAATGATTAAAACTTTAGGCTATCATTACTTTTACCCAAGGACGTATTTTATTGGAATCCACTAATTATGATACCTCATGAACTGATGAAAGTAGTCACGATTTATAGCCCATCACATGCACCACAAAGAGAAGCAAGATAGTTTGTCCCTTCAGACCGATAGTATCCACCCACTTGGTCCTACACCTCTCGCTCTCTGTTGAACTTGCTAGTTGGGAGAGAGACAGACCCATGCTAGTTCAACCTCTCTTTCTCCTTCCAAACCCATGCTTTCCTCCTCTTACCATACCCATGAATCACCTCAAATTATGATTCTTATGATCCTCATGACTCAAGTGTCCTCATTGCTTTGGAGGAGGAGGATGGTCAGTCGACGTAAGTGGCATGCTCAACATTTGGGAGCCTCCAATCGAAATGTTCAATCGCCTTCTGTACTAGATACATTTTGTCTGAATGGGTTTTCTTTTGTCTTTCTGACTTCGGCAATTTTTCTAGTCATGTTGGCCTATTAAATCTTTGTTGGTACAACCACGGCTGGCGACTGTGTACATTGGATAGGTTTGTTACTGAGGCTACTCGCAGCCATTGGATCTATTGTTATGGTGAGAAACTTGGCTTGTCGAATGAGCCTCGAAAATCTAATGGCATCCTATTTTGGATCATCGTCGTCCTAGCCAAGGACACTAGCTTTGATGCTTCTATAATCGTGACCAAAGGAGGTTAAATCTAGATCGACAACTTTGCTCTGGCGCAATTTGGGCCAAGAATAGTGACTCTCAACTTTGATTATGGTGTTGTTCATTGAGGTGTGGGTATTTATGGCCTTACAATCTTTGTCGCCATCTGTCGTCGACAAGTTTTGTTGGGGCACAACAATATTACAGTGGCTTATACTCGATACATTTGCACTTTTGACTGGTGGCAAATGGTGGCAAGCCATACAATAGGGAAAGCCTTATTTTTTGGCTCTTTTTAACATGAGTCAACCATTGCGATGCACATAGGTGTCATTACCTTACTATAGGTTTTAGTTTGGAAGCATTGGTCTTCCTACACATTTGGATTGTGCCTTTTTCCTAAATTTTATTGGCAGGTTTGTGATAAAGTTTTAGATATTGCTTTTCGTTTTGACTAGTAAGTATTGGTTATATTTAAGGACTTGTTGATTTGACCATTCGCTCTCTCCCTCACTAAATCCATTTGGGAGATTTGAGATCATTCTGGAAATGAGGCCATTGAATTGTTCTTATCAAACCGTATAGGAATGTCATGAAAGGTAGGTGATCATATTCTATGTGAGGACGCCCAGAGCTACTACAACCATTAGTTTTTGGTTACGTCTAAACCTTGTTTTTTTATATTTCCTTTTGATGATCGCCTCAACGTGATGATTGTTTGTTATGTCACGTTGGTTTTACGCTATTTTTATGCTTTGTAATAGATGTTTGTAATGGTTTTATGCATCACATAAAAGAATTGAAAATGCTGTTTAAACATATCGTAATAGCTTTGTCAACATCAGCACAAGATAATTAATTTTTTGTATTTATATGCAATTTTTTTAGCACATATCAAGTTTATGATAACTCATTATCTAAAAATTAGATTTTATTAAATACTGAAATAAATGTTTATAAAGATGAAAGAATATAACAAATATTACCACAATTGTCGTGTGACAGTTATCAGTAGAAAATGTACTGATTTAGTATCAACTATGACACTTGCCCCACATTAAAGTTCAGGGACCAAATAAAATGGGTCTGAGTGCCATAATTCAATGACCAAAACAACCATTTTTTTCTTATCAGCATAATATAAAAATATTTGGATTACTTAATTGGAAAGGATAGGAAGTGCCTCCAGACCATAAAACTACACATTTTTGAGCAATTGTACTTTCGGTTTGTTCAGGTTTCAATGTTGTTATCTTACAATCCACCCGAATTAGTTGGTGACCCCATAGAAGCCAGCAGGGTTGAAGATGCTGTAAATTTTATGTTGTCTTTTACGGTAAGAATCCTTCCACTCGATTCTAGTGATGTGCGATAGTTCTTATATTCCACTATGCTCTAATTTTAGCAATCCAATATTCATTCTAGTGGTGTGCGATAGTTCTTATATTCCACTATGCTGTAATTTTAGCAATCCAATATTCATTCATATATTAGGTTCGATGATTAACCACTTCATATATAGGCTAGTAATAAAAATGTATTTCCCTTTTGTAGAATGAATATGGTGGTATTAGTGCATATGAACCAACAAGATCATATACATGGCTTGAGGTATATAAATTCTCAATTCTACCGGTCAATAATTATGAAATTAAATACATTTAGTTTGTTTTGATGCTCAATTCTTACTTTTGCATGTACACCAGATGCTAAATCCATCCGAGAGCTTTGGGGAGATAATGATCGACTATCCGTAAGACATGCTTAATTACGTCCATTTTGTTCGTTGTTATGCTGACAAAATTATCTCCAAGTCACTATATTCATCATAAGACTTGATATGTAAGAAGATATAGCGTTTATGCAGGTATGTAGAATGCACGTCATCAGTAATTCAGGCACTTGCATTATTCAGTGAACTCTACCCTAAACATTGGCGGCGGAGAGAGATTGATAGGTGTATCAGTAAGGGTGCAAACTATATTGAGACTATCCAACGGAGTGACGGCTCCTGGTACGTGCTTAAATTATACTCCTTTTTGTTATTTTTCATTTATTGTTGCTGACTTTTAGACATGCCTTTGAACCCTTTGAACATTAGTCTTATTAAAAAAAATATTTAAGTATCATTTATTTTGTTATGCTTTGTTTTATCATTAAACGTATTTTAAAAATGACTTATATTTTTTCATATTTGCATTAACTTTTGAATATATGAATGTTAAAGAGTATGTCCAGAAGTCAACGATGACAAATAAAAAGGCAAAGGGAGTACATGGTTTAGATGTATAAATTGTCTAGGGCGAAGAACTTACTGAGCCATTAAATTAATTAAGAATAAAATAAATGTCCCCCTGATACTTTAGGTTGCACATTAGAAAAACATAATTTTTTTTTGCGTACTACAAAAAATAAGGTGCTGTATATATTATTATAGAGACCAGTTTAGTGACGGTTTGCATGGCCTTTTGTGTTGCTCTGTGTCAGGTACGGCACCTGGGGTATTTGTTTCACGTATGGCACATGGTTTGGAATGAATGGATTGGTTGCTGCCGGTAGAACGTATGAGAGCTGCCAAGCTGTCAGAAAAGCTTGTGAATTTCTCTTGTCCAAAGAGCTTCCCTCCGGTGGATGGGGTGAAAGCTATCTATCTAGTCAAGACAAGGTATATATTTTTTATTTTTGAGAGCAAGACAAGGTATATATTGTTACGGCCATATGCACTGTCTAGGATGGAGGCCAGGGTAATAGTACCCCATTATATTATAAAGAAAAAAGGCAAGGTATAGTTTGCCCTCGTTTTCTTGTATATTAATCTTAATTAAAAATGCCTAATTCGAAATACAGGTATACACAAATCTTGAAGGCGACCGGCCTCATGCGGTTCACACTAGCTGGGCCATGTTGGCGTTGATTGCTGCAGGACAGGTCAGATTCTTTCTTGTTTTCATATTTTAATTTGTTAGTCACTTGTAGATGGGAATATATGTATATAACAATTGACAACATAATGGACTAATGGTACCTGCACATTTGATTTGACCATTTACAATGCTTGGGAGGAACAGAGTAAGAGAGATCCCGTGCCTCTGCATCGAGCTGCCAGGGTTCTAATTAACTTTCAGTTAGAGGATGGAGAGTTCCCTCAGCAAGTCAGTCATGGCATCTCAGAAGTTGCAACATTTATTGAGCTTGGTAGTAGCTATGTAGTAATATACCTGTGGTGTGTTTGTTCACTTGACAGGACATCGTTGGAGCTTCAAACCATAACCTCATGCTCACGTACGCACAGTACAGGAACATCTTTCCTATCTGGGCTCTTGGGGAGTACCGTCGTACATTGCTGGAAGAACAAATGAAGTAACCCATCTTTGGCATCCAATATCAACAAGAGCTAGGTGTGCGTACAGAAGTTGTTTCTGTTGTACAAGCACACTGAATTGAAGAGCAATCATTTGTTATACTAATTAAACATTGTGCAAAATACATTTTTTACGTAAACGAGTAATGCCTATTGCAATACAAGTAATTGTACAAAAATTTGGAGGATTTCGGGCTGGAGTAAGAGAGGAGGAAGAGAGCCCGAGTTGAGGAATTGTTTGGACCTTATCAAGATCCTTCTTCTCACTTCCTTTGTATAGCGTGCACCATTTATACTTTATTCCCTAACAATTATTCTAATTATATTCATACATATACCAACACTCCCCATTAAGATGAGCTAAATACATCGAATAGATCCATCTTGCCACAAAATACGGAAAACAACTTCTCAGGTAAGCCTTTAGTAACGGCATCAGCTATCTGGATATTGGAAGATGCATAAGACAAACTAATTGCTCCTTAATCAAGTTTCTCCTTGATAAAATGACAGTCAATACTCAATATGTTTTGTTCGATCATGTTGAACGGGATTATTATCTACATTAATTGCAGTCTTATTATCACAAAAAAGCATCAATGGCTTTCACTTATATAGCTGCAACTCACTTAGCTAGATTCACAGCTACATGCAAAAGCTCGCAAACTCCATGAGCCATAGCTCAAAATTCAGCCTCAATTGTAGAGGGAGCCACCACACTTTGTTTCTTGCTATGCCACAAAACAAGGTTCCCTGTAACAAACATACAATAGCATGATGTAGAGGGTCGATCATCCAAAAAGATCCAACCAAATCAGCATTACTGTAACATTTTACTTGGAAGTTACTTTGGAAGATACCCTCTTTTGAGCATTGCCTATCTAAACCGCTCAAACCAGACCCATGGTGATTGCTTTAGTCCATACAAGGAGCGATGCAATCGTGGTACCTCTCTATGGGTCTTATTTGTCTCAAATCCAGGAGAAATATGCATGTATACCTCATCTTGAAGATCAGTGTGAAGAAAAGCATTCTTCACGTCTAATTGTATTAGCTCCCAATCACAATTAATAGCACAAGATATCATAGTTCTAATTGAATTCATTTTTTACATAGGTGTAAAGGTCTCATCATAACCAATGACATAGGTTTGAGTGCATCCCTTGGCAAAGATGACAAGCTTTGTATCTTTTCACCTTTCCTTTAGGGATATGCTTAACCGTGAACACCCACTTACAACCCGCATGTTGCAAGTCTTATTCTTCTCCAAAGCACTGATCTCCTCAAGCATAGCCGCCTTCCATCTTGGGTCCTCCTTGGTTGTCTTCTAGTCATTAAGGACAGATGTGGAATAAAGCGAGACAAGAAAGCTATGGAAAGATGGGCTACAATGTTTGAAGGAGATGATATGTTTTGTATCTGAAAAGGTGTGGGATCTATCATCATGAGCGGAACAACTACTTGATACCACCAGACGGATCGCAAAATGATCCCGCGGATCTCACGACTATACACCCATTGGCGGCAAAGATCCGCTACTCCCGATAACCCGCCAGGAGATCCACTGCGCCAAGGCAACTCTCTTATAAAAGGAGTCAAGGACGAAGAGTTAGCGAGGAGACGGGAGAAGAACAAACAAGCCCCTTTTGCCTTTAGATCTCCAAAACCATTAGAGAACTCCAAGTAGAGTTAATACGCGCACTCACGGGCCTTAGAACACCGGTAGTTAGGAGAGGTGTTCTTCTCCTCTCATAGCAAATAGTCACTTGCACCACTGCATGGAGCAATTATTATTGTACTGGAGTCCGAGTTCCCTGAGCTCGTCCTCCGCCTCTTGTAATCATTTCCACCCATTGATAGCAACAGGAATCGAATGTAGGGCTTTTATTCGGCAGAGGAGGCCCGAACCAGGATAAAAACATTGTGCCCTTGTTTCTTGATCTCCCGACCTTCCAAGAAGTCCTGCCATAGTTGTCACAACCCCGGCTTCACCGGGATCTACCCATGATCCATTGCTAGTCCCAGCGATCAATGCTAGCAACTCATGAGCGACTTGGGTCGAGCATCACAACACAATCATCATAACTAAGAAAATATTATAACAATGCAAAAGTAATTGTACTATAACTACTTATTACAATAGTTTGCATAAATCCATATAATAATATTCAGAGTAGCGGAAATCCAGATGATATGCAAGAGAATAAACATGACGATGCTCTCTAATCCAACCCTGATACGATAACTAGTATTTCGCAAAGTCCGGCACAAAATCCTCATGAGCTTGTTCTACTACAGAATGGTCATCGACCATCTTGTAGTCATGAAACTGCTCCATGACATAGAGCTCGCTACCCACGTCAGAAACTCCAAATTTTGCCTCAAGTGCATCTCACATTTCTTTACCACTAGGCAAAAATATATACACATCAACAAGATTTTCTCTCAAAACGCTAATCACGGCGCCTCTAAACAAGTTATCCGCAGTCGCAAAGGCACTCTCCTGCTCAGGAGAGAGCCCTTCCCCAGGCTCAGGCTTGCCTTGCGCAACGCGATACACATTCATGGCAGTCAACCATAAAATCATCTTGGCGCGCCAACGCTTGTAATTTGCGCCGTCAAATACCGTTGGCTTAAGTGCGGCAGCGAAACCAGTAGTTGTAAAATTCCTAGCATAAGGTTTTTGGATTGTTGGAAATATTAGGAATTTTCTCAATATTTTAATCCACAAAATTATGTAAATCATAATTAAACAATTGCCAGTTCAAGACCAACGGTACTAGATATAAAAATATCTATCTCATACGCAAGGGCTAATGAACAGAAAAACAAAAAGACAAAAGCACGGTATAAACAAATATACCCTTGAGCCAGAGCCGCAGCCACTACAGGCGCAGGCGCCAGCGGAGGAATGACTTGCACATTCTCAGCTGCCATGACGGTTGATGTAGACGATCACAAGTTGGTGCAGAGATGCCGTTGATGCAGTGGAGAGGTCGGTGCAGTCAAATGTCGATGCTGTGCAGATAAAGCCGAACCAGCAAGGAAACTCGAGTAGTCGCGTGGTCGCTCCCCAAAAACCTTATCGGCCTTCTACCCCGAGCAGGATCTCGAGAAGGACGAGGTTCCGGAGGCCTGCTCCCTCCGCTCCTTGTGCGCGCAAGGAAACAAAGGCGGGGAAGACAAGCAAAGTGCAGCACAGCAGAAGGAAGTTGTGGAGTTTAGAAGGTGCGGGAGAGAGAACCTTGAGCACTTCTCTCTTTGGAAGGAAATTAAGGTGCGACTCTCACTTTATAGCCAGCGCGAGAGGAGGCGAAGAGCGACCCATGAGCCGTTAAAGAATCTTTTAGCAATTACCAGTAAATAAGGTATCCATCCAAACTGGCAAAACCTTCTGAATTCTGCGAACTGCGCCCGTGCAGCTCACGCTCACGCCACGCCACGGCTCGGCTCGGCTCGGCTCGGCGCGCGTGTGTGTGGCCCTGCCTTTCTCTTTTCTCACTTTTCTAATTGGGAGAGCCACAATCCAACTATTTAAGTTGAGATATTCCCCTCCCAATTTCCCGTACGGTACTAAACCGTTTTCATAAATCCTAGTATTAAATGGGCCAACCCTATAATTATTCTAACAATCCCCACCATTATGATTTACATAATTTTGTGGATTAAAATATTGAGATAATTCCTAATATTTCCAACAGGACATACTGTCTCCGTTTCAAAATATAAGGCGTATTTTGACTCCACAAAAGTCTTTAAAGGTATAGTTTGACCGTTAGATTCCTCTATTATATATTATAAATTGTTACAATATAATATTGTATCAAAAAGCACTTTGAAATATAAACAATTTGGTACAACTTTGGTATACTAACAATGCATATTATTTAATTTATTTATGGTCAAAATTTGCTAAGTTTGACTTTTCTCCTATCACAATACGCCTTATATTTTGGAACGGAGGGAGTATGTTTTAATTTTTTATTTCATTTTTTCGCTGTTTGGAAGGTGGGTTCTAATGCTTTAAAAAGATAAAATGGATCCGAATCTTGAGACTATCTCGAGAAGTTCTTAAAATTCAGTCATTTCAGACGTTCAGTCGTTCAGATCAGCCGAAAAGAACAGGCCCTAAAACTTAACTCGAATTTTGAGGTTGCCTCACCGGTATAATAGGGGTTCAAAGGGGAACCAAACCTGAAAAATCCAAGAGGCAAAGAGGGCTTCTTAGAGAGAGAAACTCACATTTGCATCAAGCAACAATAAGGTTTTTAGTGTGGTGTTTTGGAGGAGGCACAGTCGTGAGAGAAACATGTGTGGGTTTCGAAACGAGGCGCTCTAGAAGGCTGTTGGTGATCTGTCCGAGATGGTGGGTGGTTCTGACGGTAAACCTGGCGACAGTGATGAGAAGAACAAGCAGCTGGCGCAGGTGTAATCGCAGATCGGCATAATGAAGCCGATGGGGACCAATTTTGGCTTGGTGAAATTCGACAGCTCTAGCAACTTTGGCTTGTGGCAGATGAGGGTCAACGATCTGTTGGTGCAGTAGGGAATTGCGATGGTTCTCTGGGAGAACAAGCCAAAAAAGGTAGGAGTCAGCGACTGGGAGGAGATGCAGTTGCAGACAGCCGCAACCATACGGCTATGACTCTCATATCAGGTCATGTATCATGTCATGCAGTTGACAAAACCAAGGGAGATTTGGACTAAGATGTACAGTCAATTCATGTCCAAGACTTTAACCAGTAGGTTGTACCATACGGCACGTTGATTTTTTCAATCAATTGGTCACTGATCTAGGTCAGCTAGATGTGGAGATTAATGATAAAGACAAGCCATAATTTTATTGTATTCGTTACCTTCATCATAAGAGCACTTGGTTACGATTAAGACCGAGGATATTACAACGGCTTTGCTTTCTCATGAAATGAGAAAAAAGAAAAGTGAGGAAGAACCTCAGCCTCATGCTTTGCTAGTCAGGGGGTGATGAAGGTGACGATAAAATGACTGGGAAGAAGAACCATAGGAAGGGCAGAGCAGTGTGGTGTTTCAGGGGTGGTGAGTGAGGACATGTAAAGCGGGATTGTATGGCAAAGGAAGAAGGAAGTGCAAACTTGGCAAAGGCTAGTGACTCGGAAAGCAATTCAGAGATGCTCTTGGTATCAGATACTTAATCCATTGAAGCATGGATGCTAGATTATGGAAGTTCTCATCATGTGACACACAAGGTGGAGTGGTTTTCTTCGTATGAGGCTGGTGATTTTCGTTTCGCCCATGTGCGTGATGGCACGGGTTACCGTGTTGTCAGTATGGGTGATATCAAGATCAAGATGCACGACGGAGTGGAACGTGTAGTTCAAAGTGTGAAACACGGGCTTCCGAGGAATCTAATTTCTCTTGTTACCTTGTATTAAGATGGGATGGTGTTCCAATCTGGGGAAGATGGAAAGACTATTAAGATCATGAAGGATGGGGAGACTGTGATGATTGGAGAGAGGTCGGCGGTTCATTTGTATGAGGTGAGAGGGAGTACTATTGCAGGTGGAGGCACTGAGCCACAATTGGTAACTTCATTTCCAATCGGCAGCCGGTCTGAGGCCAAGTCAGACTTGTCGGGTGGCTAGACGTGAGCTGCGAAGAAAGCAACCGGGGTCCGAGTACATGGGTTTGTACAAGACGTACAACGACTTCAAGGTGGCGGACGTCATATTCGCCAAGGTGGAGTTTGTTAGAAGTTGGTGTCGAATATATGTACGAGTAAGTTATAAGGACTCTGTGTTGTAATAGGTAGGGTTGGTTTAGAATAGAAGTCGGAGTCTTGACTGGCCTCCACTATAAAAAGGGAGGCATCACTGTTGTAACCATTGAACAACTTTGTACCAGTTAAGCTCGCAGGAGGTCGTGGCCGGCTTGTGGCCGCGACCCACGGCGGTCAGCTGTGTTGTTGGGGAGGAGCATGTATAATCATTGCCCCGTAGATGTAGCCTAAGAGGTGAACTGTATTAACAAATATCATGTCTCCGGTGTCGTTTCAGATATAGTATCGACGTTCTGTTTTTATAAACGAAAACTAACCGGTAGAGATAGGAGGTGCCTACCACTACTGGTTCAAGCTAGCTATGAAGCGGGTAGATTAGAGGACTAGGATCGGTCTTTGTTTACTGCTGTTGGGGTTTGGTTTGTTCCTAGATTTACAACGGACAGACTGACTGCTAGAATCGTTGGGCTGTTTATGTGTAATTTTGATATTTTGGGGACAAGTTTAATCCCTTTTGGGGTTTATGATTACTAGAATGGACGGAGGGCAAGAAACGTCCTTTTCCTATATATGGTGATAGACATGGGGCAAACCATACTACATCAACTAGAGTATTATAGTCTATCACTTGCATTTTTTTTCTTAGTCCAAATGGGGCGTCTAACTAGAGTAGTTGGTATCATTATAAGAATATTTAAGCTCCACATAGAGCTATAAGTGAAGCAAGCAAGAAGTGATCAGCCCCAGATTCCACCTTCCATTGATTGATCCATGGCCCATTAGTTTTCTTGTGGCATTAGTACGTACAGAGCTAACTGCGGCATCTACGTGCTGGCTACTGGGCGCCGTTCCATATAGGAGCAGGTGTGAGCAGAGACGCCCACAAATGTGGAGGCTAAGGATCGCGGAGCAGGGCGGTGGCGACTCGCTGCTGCGCTCCACAAACGGCCACGCCGGCAGGCAGGTCTGGGAGTTCGACCCCGCCGCCGGCGGCAACTCCGACGAGCTGTCCGCCGTGGATGCCGCCCGGCGCAAGTTTGCTCGCCACCGCCACCAGATGAAGAACAGCTCCGACCTCCTAATGCGCATGCAGGTCGATCGTCTCCCACTCTCAGTGGCTGCCATCCCCACGATAGCCAGCATCCATTAATCCAAACAAGAGGTAGATCAGCGTTTTGACGCTGTTAAATTTTCTGAATTTTTGCATCCCCATGCAGCTGTCCAAGTCAACAAATCCTCTTGCAATGGACCTTCCTGCTGCCACCAAGTTCGACGAACAAGAAAATGTCCCAGAAAATGCTGTCCTCATTTCTCTGAAGAGGGCAATCAGCCGTTATTCCACTCTCCAGGCACATGACGGGCACTGGCCGGGGGAATTCGCTGGCCCTTTGTTCCTCTTACCCGGCTTGGTACATCCTTGTACTCACAACAGTGTTAATGTTTTCAACCTGTTCGATCTCGGCCGTGCCGTTAGAGTATGTCCAATGCTAGCTAGCTCAAATGAAGGTTCCGTCTCAAATTTTCAGACTATAAATAGTTAATTTAATTATTGAATAGTAAAACATAAAGCTAGAATCAAGCTAACCTGGCTAGCATCGGACATGCCCTCACACCCATCACCACGCGGATCACGCACGATCTCAAGAATGAGATTTGGCCCTCGGAACAGTCAGGTCGAGAAAAAAAAAACACGTATAATTTAGAAAAGACGCTAATTGTTTTGCATCTTGCGAATATGATATGATGGGTCAATATTAAAATGAATGGCTAATTTGCATTAAAAAAATGAATGGCTAAAAATAACATGTTTCTTCCAAATAAACCCATATAATAATTGAATGACAACTTGTGTTAATTCCTAATGCGTGAATGCAGAAATTGCACACTTACTGTTTCTCAATGAATATTTTATCAGGTCGTAACATTGTATGTGACTGAAGCATTGGATATTGTGCTGTCATCCGAACATCAGAAAGAAATCCGTCGATATATCTACAATCATCAGGTATATACATATATGTACAGTATATATTTTTTTATGAAAAAGTCTACTCCCCCCATCAACTTTGATTGTCTGTACCCATCGCCTAGAAACAACAATGTGTTTGCTCTGGGAATATATTTGATGGTGCAAATAGCCTCCTACCAGCGGTTTTGTCATGATGGCGATCGAACCACGTGGAGCATTGCCAAATAAATTATTTACACATGCATGGTATTTTCTTCTAGGAGAGAGATTTATTTAATATGGGGTGCAACATACGATACGAGTTTCATAGAATATCTTGTTCCTCTCCCTCCTGTCTCTCTATGTCCTCTCCCTAATTCTCCTCACCTCCCGTGACCGTGAGGAGTGAGGACGTGACTGAAGTCACTGAATACCTACCTACCTCTCTGCTCTCTCTTTCCTTCCTCCACTGGTCGGCCTCCTCCTTCCTTCCCTACCATGCAGTCATGCACAATTCTTAGGCGAATGGCGCCGCTTGGCGATGCCGAGCTAGCCCCCGATGAACTTGGAGACCACCAGCATCAGCATGCTTCGCCTGGTGGCCTAGTGCTACTCGTGTCGTGCCCGATCGAGGATCCGGTCCAGCCACTCGCCGTCACCGAGTTGGCGATCTGCGCCAGCACCACCTTACCCCGCCATGTACACGGGATGCCTTTTTTTCAAGAAGGAGAAAGATTTCCAATTTTTATTTCATTGAAACGGAAACATGTTACAAAGTTTTTTATGTTACAACTTGCTATTCTCTACTAGGGGGTCTGAACACATGCCCCAACAACTGCTCCATATGGCCAGCAGCTTGAGGCTGATGCCCTTGAAGATGCTCATGTCGTCTGCGCCGAGCAGCAAGGTCTTTCCCTTGAATCTGGCGCTGCCGGCCGGCGACAAGGTCGGCTATATATCCTGGCCCGAGCTGGCCCATGTGGATGCCTACTCGTCTACTCGATGCTGACTCGTAGGCGATCGAGGCCGGCGAATATATTCGGCTGAAGGAGGAGAGCAAGTGGCATATGCATGCGTAGTCCCAGGTGAGGAAGCAGCCATGTGGTTGGTTGGTGCAAGAATCTCTTCACCCACATGCTGTTTACACCACGGTTTGGAGCTGTGTTTGAGCAGCGCCCCGAGCGGCTCGTCGCGGTCGCCGAGGCGTGCAGGGTGCAGCTACGTGCAGGGTGGCAAAGGTCCGAGGCACGGCCGGCGGAGAGGACAAGCAGCGCAGGACGCAGGAGGAGGCAGGCAACACGGTGGAGCTCTAGCTAGGGCGGCGGCGGCAACGTTGGAGAGGCGGTGACCGGCTTTTTTCGACGAGAAAAACATAAATCTTTCTTAGCGGTTTAAAATTTTATTACCGGACGGATCCATTAATTAGTGTCCTAGATATCAAAATTTATCTGAATTCAAACACAATGTTAAAGCTCTGTTCTTTGCAGCTTAACAACTTAAAGACTAAACATACGAGGGCTTTGCATATTTGTTAAGGGGACAAGGCCCTGCCAAGCCCCTCTCTGTCTCCGTCTATGGATCGAGAGAGGTGGAGAAGAGAGTGGGATTGAAAATGAGTATACCATGTGTGGTACACTTTGAAATGTATTTTTATAGGACTAAAATGCAATATGCCATTATCCGGCGTCAATTCTCTTCGCCTAGACAGTCCTAATGGAAAACTTGTATCGAGAACGCCTAGAGGGGTCAGCTTCGAACACTTGTGGGAGTGAATTTTCTAGTTTTCACATCATGGATTGTTGAATTGAGGGGGACAAGTAAACTTTTTCTATTTGCAAATACGATAGATTAATTAGACTATATGAATGACATTCCATTTTGCCGATGTAATTGAGCCTAGAATGAAGATGGAGGTTGGGGACTGCACATTGAGGGAAGAAGCAATATGTTTTGTACTGTCATGAACTATGTTGCTTTGCGATTGCTTGGGGAAAGTTCTGCTGGAGCATTGCTAAAAGCTCAAATCTGGATTTTGGATCATGGGGGAGCAACTTTTACACCATCTTGGGGGACATTCTTCCTTTCGGTATGAACAAAAAGAGGGAGTTAAAATATTTGTGACTTTTTTCTGATATTCCATGCATATAATCTTCATTAATTATGGAAAGAATCATACCATTTCACATTAATTGGATTTGTCATTCCTGATTTTTTAATATGCACCGTATTAATGTTCAAGGTCCTTGGGGTATATGACTGGTCTGGAAACAACCCAATGCCACCTGAATTATGGACGCTCCCGTATTCCCTGCCATTTCATCCAGGTATGGGTTAACCTATGTAGAATTAATTTAGCTTATTTTACATCATTTTTCACATGTCATCCAATTGTATCATCTTTCATCTAGGTGTGAGTTTTACCAGATTCATTTTCACTATGTTTTACAATCCATGCTGTCAGACTTTTTTAAAATTCTTTGTTCAATTATCTATATTAATTAGTCATATATCGAATAAACATCACTGTATATTTTAGTTTTTCATAAGAGTGAATTCAATTTTATTACTATTATGCAAATGACAAGCATGGTTCGCGCGTTACGAGTAAGTACCATCAAACATAACTTTAAAAGAAATGCATACATTTTGTTAATATGTTAAAATCTAATATCAATTAATTTTGTTTCATATGCACAGGGCGAATGTGGTGCAATTGTCGTCTGGTGTATTTGCCTATGTCATACCTTTATGCGAAGAGGTTTGTGGCTCCTATTAAATCGATTGTACTGGACTTGAGGAAAGAGATCTACGACATCCCATATAGGGAAATTAACTGGAATAAAGCTCGTAATGATTGTGCCAAGGTTTGACTTATTTTAACTAATTTTTATTTTGACAACTATTATTTTTCTCAAGAAACAATTAATGGTAGATGAATGATAATAGCCCTTAGGACATTTGACCTTTAAAATGTAAAACATATGAATTAATTGAAAGAGAACGCACGGGGTACACTAGCCGGAAATAAAATTTTCTATACGATCACCCAGGAATATGTGGTAGATGATCACATGTCGTTACCCTTGGAGCAAGTCAGTACTCAATGGAGAGTGGGTGAAACCTCTCCGTGTGCTTCCTAGCACTGAGTCATACTCGATGTGGCCATGGAGGAGGTAATCGTTTTGGCTGATCAATGTTAAAGTAGTAGCAGCAACGCCTCCACGGTTTCCACATGTCTAGGGGTGGAACGCCGCACGTGGCATGCTAACACTAGTGTGCTGACGAGGGAGATGACGACTACGATTTGATAGAGAGGAAGCTCGCGCGTCTAATACTATGGTCATCTCCATTGCCTCCCTTTATATGTCTTTCCATAGTGAACCTCTAAGTTAAAGGTCCAATAAGATCTAAGGCCCATGTTATACATGGTCTAGAATACCGACATCATATGTGGTCGAGAAAATTGAAATACGTGGTCTAGAATACCCCTACATATTTTACTCCTAGTGACATGAGTATATGGTAATATGTGCTAAATAAGGTGATGAATATTGTTTGTCCTTCTTCTCCCCATGTAATGTATACATTGTGTTAGCTTGAGTATGCATCTATGAAACTCATCATTTCACATCCGGATGTAGTGTGCACCTACGTAAAATCGATCTACGTTTCAACTTCCCATTAGAATTTTTCACTGTGGTAGTAGCAAACCATTATTTGTGCCACCGTTTCGTGAATAACTCCATTGAATAGCTTTGCCACCTCTACCTTGGCTAAATTTGGTGGTCAATTTACATCGTGCGTAGTTTTTGCCTCTTAGTTTCAAGAAAAAAAGTCTATATTACATCATGAACTATGACCCTTCATCTACATACCCTCTGAACTATCAAACCAGGTATTTTAGCCCATGAAACCACGAAATCGGTGCAAATTACACCCCCCATAGTGGTTTGGTGGAAGGTTTTGCCACCATGGCGTGTCCGATCAGCATATACACAAACAATCCAACACATATAATATTGTGGGGTCCACGTGTCATGCCTTTCGTGTCATTCTCATCCATCTCTCTCCCCTTTTCACTACCATCTTCTCCGAGTCAGGGTCTCAGGGAGGTGGCATAGCCTAGGCCAGGGAGGCGGGGCGGCCTGGGGCAGGTTGGCGACGCGACTGGGAGCGGCTAGGCAGGGACGAAATTGTGAGGGCGCCAACATGAGCGGGACAGCGGCGTACGTTGCCTGGGGCGGGAAGACAGCAAGTAGCAACGAGCGGGGAGCGGGGAGGCGACGTAGCCGGACCCTTGATGACGACGCCCTCCTTCCCGAGCACCGCCGCCGCACCGAGGCTGCCTCTTCCTCCCAGACGCCGCCGCCTCGGGCACCATCGCCTATGCACCACCGTCGTCATGCCCTTCTCCCCATGCCCCTCCGCCGCCGTGCCGTTATCCCCACGCCCCGCCGCCGCCGGGCCATCCCCCCTGTTCCGCCGGCCATGCCCCTCCCTTCTCTTCTCCCCGTCAGCCATTGTCTCCCTCCTCCCCTCGGCTTCTCAGTGTGCCGCTACCGCGCTTCCTTGCGCGCCGCCTCTTCCTCCATATGTGCTGCCAAGCCACTCCTCATGTCGCCGCTGCGTCAACTGGCTTTGGCCCCGCTCCAGCCGCTGTCGTCGCCTCGGCGCCATGGATTGCAGCCGGTGATGAGCTCGGCTGTGACCAAGACGAGGAGGGATGGAGGCGTGGGGAGGGGCAGCGAGGGGAGGCGTGGCCACGCGAGGCCGAGGTAGAGGAGAGGAGACAGTGGTGAGGGGAGGAGGCAGCAGCGGGGAAGCTGATTGGTGGGGAGGCGGTGGTGGCGGGGAAGTGAAGTGAGAGAGATGAGATGGAGGAGAGAGAGGAGTGAAGGGAGGATGGAAGCTAGGACCATTGCATTATAATTTTATTTGTATTTATTTTTTCTGATTAGATTGCCACCTCACCCGCCACATGGGCAAAACACCCTCAAAACCATTGCGGGGTGTCATTTGCATTTTTTTTTTGGTTTTAGGGAGCAGATTACCTGGTTTTGTAGTTTATGAGGTTATGTAGACGAAGGGTCATAATTCAGGGTGTAATATAGACTGTTGAATTGTCAATGCTGAATTGTATGCCTATCCACTCGCACGTTTCTTGGACCCCATCCAAATACCTCCTCATGCATAACGTTAAAGATCTTCCCGGATTTCTTCTTCATCCTGTTGCTCAAGTTTAGCGCTGATTGTGACATGCTTCTCTCCTTTGACTCCAGACAAGGGCATTTTCTCTATTTTGCCTTATTGCTTTGCTTTTGATATCAACTTGCACCTTGGTGGCACATACTTGACTAATCCTCAGTGCACCCTCAATCTCCATCCTTGTCACTAGTGTTTTGTTTCCTCTTAACTATGTTGACCCCTTTTTATGAGGTTATCTCCATGCTTATGTATATAAGTTGTATTATTGTTCTAAAGGAGGTGTGGGCTCAACTAATAAAGACATTGTATTAGAATGTAATACCCATCACATCGAAGTTGACTGCTCTGTTTATCGTCATATTCCATATTCCGTGAATGAAACATATTGCTATATTGGAATTTAGTGGGTTTCCTCCAGAAACTATGTGAGGGTCATCTTTTGGCCTCAGCCTATCTATGGGTTCATCATTTATCAAAATGTGCCTGCAAAAAAGATATATGGCATGCTTAAGCTGTCAACCGTAATCCTCATGACCTAAAAGTATACAATATCTTCCATGACCACTTCGGCATCTTGGTGTGATAAATGTCTCTTTTTCATATTCTTCACTGAAATTGAAGGTGACATGGTGTGTTCTTCACTTCTTTGTGATGGCGATAGGTTTATATTCCTTGCAAATGTTCTATGTTGTCGCTTTGATCCCAATTGTAGTGATGATCCTCTGATTTTGTGTTAATGACTCTTCTAAAATTATGCATTAGTTCTTCAACCAATTGTCCTTGCCTTCAGTCCCATCACTTTGTTGTATTTCCATTCTTGGTTTCGTAATTTATGATCATATATACTCACGGTATCTTAGTAAGGTCCGACATAATGTGCTATCATGAGTTGGATTGTACTCTTGCTGTTCACATTAGTACGCCCTTCTCTTCCTCTTAGTACCGTGGTTGTTTTTCTTACCTTAGCCTTGGACCACATCTCGGTTTCACCCTCTGCCTTGTTTCAATATCCATGGTCCTTGCTCTTTGCCTTCTTTTTGGATCTCCTCTGTGTTCTCTACGATCTTGTATGTTGTACACCCTCTTGCTCCTATATTTGTGATGATAACATTTTTTTTTGTCTTGGTTCTCTCACCTCCTGTTTTGTTCGTATAATTGGTTTTGGTCATCTCATTTTTTATGGTATTTTATTATCGTTATTTGCTTTCCCTATGTTGGAACCGTTGGTTTACATAGCAATGTGTCTTCCTCCGCCTTTGCATAATCCTTTTTTGCAAAGAACTCATTCATGCTATCTCCCTTTTGACATGCCTTTATCACAATGGATCCTTCGTCATGACATATTTTGCGGCATTGATGATGGTTTTGTCTCTCACACCCTGGAGGTGGCACTTGAGAAGGATTAGTAAAAGGAGAGTAGAGAAACTCCTTCACCTTTAGGTCAATGCCTCCTCCTACCTCTTTGATGGCTTTCTCGTATGCGTGCAAGAACTCCCATGGGTATGTCTCTCCATACGTTTTGCGGGCTTGAAAGAGATTGGGCTGGCTAGCCATTTATTTTCTTGTAGGCGTGTGCACCGTAGGTTAACTTTTTCTTGTATTCTTTACTTTGACATCATGCCGAGAGAACAAATCACTTTGCCATGGCAGAACATGTTGGGCATGGATTTAGATCTAGCACTCCTAGGGAAGCTTTAGAGATTGCAGATAGGAGGGTGGCTAGATAATTGTGTCTTTGATTTGATTTTGGGTGGTTGTGGGTGATGTTTTGTCAAGATTATGAAAATGTTTAAGATGAATCTATGAATGGGTTTCGCAAGATGTTTTACGCAAACTTGAGAGGGTAAATAGGAAGCAAGTGGTGGTGCAATCTACGATGAGTGGCTTGGTTCTCTGAGCTTGCCTCCCCACACTCTCATAGATATAGTATTGTGGATGGTGTTGGAGCCCATGGGTAGTGATGGAGCTCTGTCTACTACCATTGTAGACGTCGTCCCTTTCTTTAGCGACATGGATCCTTAAGGTTTCAAGTGTCAGCTCCCAACAAACTACACCACTATTGATGGAGAGCTCCACAACAAAAAAAAAATTTGGGACTTGCATCGCACAAACTACATGTCTATTGATGTAGCATGCCACCCATGCCTGGGGCTTGATGTGTGCAACTACAAGAGGAACTAAACACATAGATGTTCTAGGAGTGTTAGTAATACTCCTTTCCTTTGGGGGCCATTAGCTCTTTATAAGTACACGTAGATACCTATTTATAGCGAAGGATTTACATCAAAGAGACTATAAACTTCCCGTTTGTTTCTTCGAAAGTGGGATTACATTGGTCTAAATGCTCTAATTGTCCCTACTATACCATCAAAGCAGGGAAAAGATGACCTTTGTTTGCCTTGTTCTAGACACCCCGAACAATAATGCCCTCCCACCATCATAGTAAAGTAATGGCATCTTTAATCATCTACCATCAACCAGTTATGGCATGTCCCCTCCTTGAATGATACAATGATGCTTATCCTTACCGGGGTGTGTGACCCTTTTAACTATTTTCCCCTTGATTTTCCTTAGTAGGCATGTTTCTCACTCCATGTAGTCTCTGCTGGTTCTAATGAAGTGAGTCTCGGGACCATTTCCCTCATATCTTGAAGGCGAACCTTTGGCGTGGCACATTGCTTCGTTTGCCTCTAGAGCTCACATGGAATTGTACTACATTCATTCGGTGGTTCTAGGGATGGAAATATAAATTTAATGTTAAGCTTCCATTATGTTTCATCATGGTGATAGTCTTCGATTCGTTAGCTTTAGCAGAGCAACATTGATGGTGTCATGAAACCTGCTCTCCTTGTCACCTCGCCTTGTGTTCACCATGTCGTTGGGGGAGGGACGGGTGTACAAAATATGTTACTTATAAGTTTTGCATGGTAATTAGAATTGGCACACATCATTTCATCTCCAAGGCGTGGGAAAATTTTCCATATGCACTTGATCTTGATTTTTACCTTCCTCGTCTAGCCCATTCACAACAACTTTTGCAACTTCATTCGCCCTTTCTCCCTCAGGATCCCTCTTCAACTTTGGTCGTGGTTGCCATGCATGTCCACCAGCTGCACTGCCTCCCTTTTAAATGGCTTCGCCTCATATGCTATGGCCTGTGGTACCCCAATAGTCCCCACCTGCCTTGTTGCCGCCCTCTCTACTCCTCATTTCTAGAGCCACCTAACAAGGAGCTTAATGAGGGGAGTCAACCACCGAGGAGCCTAGCAAAAATGAAGAGGAGATCTGACAAGGAAGTTCCTTAGTGACAACGAGGAGAAGAGACGATGAGTGGTTGTGTCCACAATCAGTTTCCTGATTGCAACTGTCGAGAGCTTCAATGTGCAGCCCCATCACCACCGCTGCAGCCAAACTCTCCGTCACTGATGATCTAGAGGAGGACACTAACAAGGAGTCTGTTGCCAGATTGAAGTAGGAGATCGAATGGATGTGAGGGTATAATGATGAGGACATCTTCGTCTCTAGATATAGTGCCCCGCTAGACAATCATGCTTACCTAGATCCCTAAGATTCCTATGGATCCTTCGAACCAACTAGGGACAAAGTACAACAATGATAACTACGAATTTTGGTATAGCTCATAACTAGAAGCTAACCTAGCTATACAAAAATATTTAAAAATATATTCTTGTTGGTTCTAACCATAAGCCGCCACAAAGAATGGGTTGTTGCCTATTAGTCATTAGTCTATATTGTTTCATATACTAACACCATTCAAAGGTTTAGTACTATGATAGCTAGCTATTTTGTAGTGTTGTTCTTGTAGTAAAGAAGCACACTATCATATGGATTTATCATTATTTAGAAAACTGAACAAAGTATTAGCCTCTACGTCGTCAGACAAACATAGTCTTAAATACGCAACATGTCATGTTGATCATAGGGATTGAACCTTTGTGGGTGGGAATGAACAACCTACTCTCACCACTAGCACATTATCATAGTAGCCTTTTTTCACCAACCTTGTTTTCTAAAATCTAACTTTAATTTTATTGTAGGAAGATTTGTACTATCCCCACCCATTCATGCAGGATATTATATGGGCTAGTCTACACCATTTTGTTGAACCAGCTATGATGCGCTGGCCAGGCAACATATTGAGGCAAAAAGCTCTCAGCATTGCAATGGAACATATTCATTACGAGGATGAAACAACTCAATACATATGTATTGCTCCATTGAACAAAGTAAATCCGATGAATTATTTTCGTTTGTTCATATATTGAATTAGCTATGACCAAACTTTAGTCTTACTAACTAGCGAGTGTAATTCCTTCACGTATTATTAACTTCATTTCTTTTTATTTTGATGATATAATTACAAATATATAAACAGATGTTGAATATGATTTGTTGTTGGGTGGAAGATCCAAGTTCACTAGCATTTAAACAACATGTCCCAAGAATATATGATTTGTTATGGATTGCTGAAGACGGAATGAAGATGAAGGTTCCACATTCATTAACTTACCTACTAATTATTTTTCATTTTAAACTTTTTCATTGAGTATACTTACTTTTTGTTTTCAAATAGATCATTACATGTGTAATAGTAAAAGATGTACAACGAGATATTGCGAATGACCAATCAGCTTAATAACATTTGACAAATTGTACATTCTTTTTATAAATAGTCACCCGTAACAAAATTTTGCGATCCTACAATGGCGACCAACTATGGGATACTGATTATGACAGTTCAAGCAATTTTATCTCTGGCCTTGTTGAGGAGTTCAGCCATACTATTAAAAAGGCTCATGACTTCATCAAACATTCCCAGGTTGAAATTTTTTAAAAACTACACTTGAATATTTGTGCAATGCTAATCAATCAAGTAAGTAAATCAAAATATTATATGTTTTAATTGTCTTACATGTTTTTTTTCTAAAGATTCTTGATAATTGTCCTGGAGATAAAAAACAATGGTATCGCCACATTTCAAAAGGTGGATGGACACATTCAACGGCTGACCAAGGATGGCCCGTATCAGATTGTACCGTAGAAGCATTGAAGGTAATTTATGAACATGATTTTTTTTTTGTTTTCATATCAGAAAAGCATTGATGGTGTTGACTTATTTCTCGAAGTACAACATGATAAAAATTAGGATCATGTACAAAAAAATTCAAATATGCTTGTTGAACATCTATATTTTTAAGGGAAATTGTCCAACATCTAATTAAATGGAATCTAACATAAAAGGCTTAAACAAGTTCCTACAATAGGTGTAGGTCGCTATCCGTCTAGGATTAAGTCTGACAAAATTTAGGCCTTAGCTGCCTAAGATTTAGATGGAATGGATTAATTTGAGGGTTGGTGCGTGCTACATCATACCCTATTGAAGGATGGCCTGTGTGTTCAAATGTGGCAAAATAGTAGCATTTGTGTCGACGATTGATAACTTGGTACCCAGACGACACAACTTAATTATGTAAAGTGTATGGGAGCAACACTTGGGATGCATTGTCAATCAAGTCAAGCACACGTGAGTTTACCCTGGTTTCAGCCTTCGGCTACCAATAATTGCTTTACTCTAGCCTTTCTTCACTTTCTAATGTAGAGAACAAAGATAACAGGTGGATTCATATCTAGATTTATGATATTTATTCCTAACTTTTGCCATAGTGCCTTCATGTTCATATACATTTTATGTATCACCCTTCCTCCTTTGGTGTTTAATTTATGTAGAGTTGAGCCACATGTGAAAGATTGTCGCTACTTATTTGTTCTAACACTCCATGACAGTCAAAACAAAATTTAACTGTGAGATCATATTCATCCTAAAGCTTATCTCCTAGTGTTTCCATAGAGCGGTAGAATGTCCAAAATAGACTTAATGTGTTGACTAATTGTTGGCATAAAGCTCGACTGGTCTTTGATGGCTAAACAAGGTGAGACCACTATGTTAGAGATATGGAATCTCTGTCAGATATGCCCTCTACCTTTTTATGGGCCATGTCAAGGACACTTGTATGAGAGTCAAAGGGTAGTAATTGGAATATATAGTGAAATATGATGGACGAATCCCTAGAGGGGAGGCTCAAAGACGTGGTTACCTACTAGGATTGATTCATCAAATGTGGAGGTACCCTTACTCGAATGGCCTTTCTATTGATATGGAGAAGACAACACTTCTTCTCTAGCATGAGAGATGATCGATTGATAATAAGGAGGAGCGACACCTGAAGTTAATGAAGGAGGTCTCACCACATTGAAAGAAGAATTGCCTAACCAGCTTGTGGTGGTGTGCACGTACACCCTTTTCTTCCTCTTACTATGTTGAAACCTTCACTCATCTTTTCCAATGCATTAAGAATGCGATTATCAATGCAAAAAGTTTGTGCATCACATGTTGCTTGAATAAAAAAAGGCTTCATGTCACCTTAGAGCTATAGTAATCATCTGCATCTCATGGCTCTCCGCTCTGGCCTGTAGGGGTTGAGGCCTTTATGTAATATTTAGTCGCTTTTCGAGATGTTACGCCAACTAGCTTGTCTTGGCACTTTCTAATGATTTGGATATAATGTGGCTATGACATCGACCATTGAAAAGCTTATCTCCAAAGCTTTTCATGAAGTGGTAGAATGTCCAAAATAGACTTCTTACATGGCCCGAGTATTCATATGAAGTTGGATTGATCTTTGGTTGCCAAACTAGGTAGCATCCCTACCTCTGCAATGCTAATCTCATGTTAGGAATGTGGAATCCTTGTGGGATACATTCTCTATCTTTATATGGTTCAACATAGCGACTCTATCCATCAAAAATATCATAAGGTTTTGACCTAGTAAGGGTACATAGCTATTAAAGGAGTCCCACCAAGGTGCAATCTCCTCTCACTTGCTAAGGTGTGAAAATGTGTGGTTGTGGTCCAACACGGCGAACTAGAACACCCATGACTCATTAAAACATGAGAGACCTAGAGAGAATATCAATCTAATCTACTCATGACGATAGGTCAAGGAACAACGATAGTGATTTAGAGGGAATAACTACTTAGAAGAAACACTTAGAAGATAGTGACTTAGCTCGATCGAATCTTTAGGAATGAGAAAACCCCAAAAAATTTTAACTCTCATGGATAATTTTAATTGAACAACATATAAACCTAGAGGAACTTCAGTCAATAATGACAATCAATAAGAGGTTTTTGTGCTTAGTGACTCATCCATTATTTCAAATGATAACCTTTAATTTGTTACCTTCAAATTGTGAATGGTTGCTTTGAACCATTGCCAATGATTAAAACTTTAGGCTATCATTACTTTTACCCAAGGACGTATTTTATTGGAATCCACTAATTATGATACCTCATGAACTGATGAAAGTAGTCACGATTTATAGCCCATCACATGCACCACAAAGAGAAGCAAGATAGTTTGTCCCTTCAGACCGATAGTATCCACCCACTTGGTCCTACACCTCTCGCTCTCTGTTGAACTTGCTAGTTGGGAGAGAGACAGACCCATGCTAGTTCAACCTCTCTTTCTCCTTCCAAACCCATGCTTTCCTCCTCTTACCATACCCATGAATCACCTCAAATTATGATTCTTATGATCCTCATGACTCAAGTGTCCTCATTGCTTTGGAGGAGGAGGATGGTCATCGGCGTAAGTGGCATGCTCAACATTTGGGAGCCTCAATCGAAATGTTCAATCGCATATACATACTAGATACATTTTGTCGAATGGGTTTTCTTTTGTCTTTCGACTTGCAATTTTTCTAGTCATGTTGGCCTATTAAATCTTTGTTGGTACAACCACGGCTGGCGACTGTGTACATTGGATAGGTTTGTTACTGAGGCTACTCGCAGCCATTGGATCTATTGTTATGGTGAGAAACTTGGCTTGTCGAATGAGCCTCGAAAATCTAATGGCATCCTATTTTGGATCATCGTCGTCCTAGCCAAGGACACTAGCTTTGATGCTTCTATAATCGTGACCAAAGGAGGTTAAATCTAGATCGACAACTTTGCTCTGGCGCAATTTGGGCCAAGAATAGTGACTCTCAACTTTGATTATGGTGTTGTTCATTGAGGTGTGGGTATTTATGGCCTTACAATCTTTGTCGCCATCTGTCGTCGACAAGTTTTGTTGGGGCACAACAATATTACAGTGGCTTATACTCGATACATTTGCACTTTTGACTGGTGGCAAATGGTGGCAAGCCATACAATAGGGAAAGCCTTATTTTTTGGCTCTTTTTAACATGAGTCAACCATTGCGATGCACATAGGTGTCATTACCTTACTATAGGTTTTAGTTTGGAAGCATTGGTCTTCCTACACATTTGGATTGTGCCTTTTTCCTAAATTTTATTGGCAGGTTTGTGATAAAGTTTTAGATATTGCTTTTCGTTTTGACTAGTAAGTATTGGTTATATTTAAGGACTTGTTGATTTGACCATTCGCTCTCTCCTCACTAAATCCATTTGGGAGATTTGAGATCATTCTGAAATGAGGCCATTGAATTGTTCTTATCAAACCGTATAGGAATGTCATGAAAGGTAGGTGATCATATTCTATGTGAGGACGCCTGAGCTACTACAACCATTAGTTTTTGGTTACGTCTAAACCTTGTTTTTTATATTTCCTTTTGATGATCGCCTCAACGTGATGATTGTTTGTTATGTCACGTTGGTTTTACGCTATTTTATGCTTTGTAATAGATGTTTGTAATGGTTTTATGCATCACATAAAAGAATTGAAAATGCTGTTTAAACATATCGTAATAGCTTTGTCAACATCAAGACAAGATAATTAATTTTTGTATTTATATGCAATTTTTTAGCACATATCAAGTTTATGATAACTCATTATCTAAAAATTAGATTTTATTAAATACTGAAATAAATGTTTATAAAGATGAAAGAATATAACAAATATTACCACAATTGTCGTGTGACGAGTTATCGATGAAAATGTCTTGATTTAGTATCAACTATGACACTTGCCCCACATTAAAGTTCAGGGACCAAATAAAATGGGTCTGAGTGCCATAATTCAATGACCAAAACAACCATTTTTTCTTATCAGCATAATATAAAAATATTTGGATTACTTAATTGGAAAGGATAGGAAGTGCCTCCAGACCATAAAACTACACATTTTGAGCAATTGTACTTTCGGTTTGTTCAGGTTTCAATGTTGTTATCTTACAATCCACCCAATTAGTTGGTGACCCCATAGAAGCCAGCGGGGTTGAAGATGCTGTAAATTTTATGTTGTCTTTTACGGTAAGAATCCTTCCACTCGATTCTAGTGATGTGCGATAGTTCTTATATTCCACTATGCTCTAATTTTAGCAATCCAATATTCATTCTAGTGGTGTGCGATAGTTCTTATATTCCACTATGCTGTAATTTTAGCAATCCAATATTCATTCATATATTAGGTTCGATGATTAACCACTTCATATATAGGCTAGTAATAAAATGTATTTCCTTTTGTAGAATGAATATGGTGGTATTAGTGCATATGAACCAACAAGATCATATACATGGCTTGAGGTATATAAATTCTCAATTCTACCGGTCAATAATTATGAAATTAAATACATTTAGTTTGTTTTGATGCTCAATTCTTACTTTTGCATGTACACCAGATGCTAAATCCATCCGAGAGCTTTGGGGAGATAATGATCGACTATCCGTAAGACATGCTTAATTACGTCCATTTTGTTCGTTGTTATGCTGACAAAATTATCTCCAAGTCACTATATTCATCATAAGACTTGATATGTAAGAAGATATAGCGTTTATGCGGTATGTAGAATGCACGTCATCGATAATTCAGGCACTTGCATTATTCAATGAACTCTACCCTAAACATTGGCGGCGGAGAGAGATTGATAGGTGTATCAGAAGGGTGCAAACTATATTGAGACTATCCAACGGAGTGACGGCTCTGATGCGTGCTTAAATTATACTCCTTTTGTTATTTTTCATTTATTGTTGCTGACTTTTAGACATGCCTTTGAACCCTTTGAACATTAGTCTTATTAAAAAAATATTTAAGTATCATTTATTTTGTTATGCTTTGTTTTATCATTAAACGTATTTTAAAATGACTTATATTTTTCATATTTGCATTAACTTTTGAATATATGAATGTTAAAGAGTATGTCCGAAGTCAACGATGACAAATAAAAAGGCAAAGGAGTACATGGTTTAGATGTATAAATTGTCTAGGGCGAAGAACTTACTGAGCCATTAAATTAATTAAGAATAAAATAAATGTCCCCCTGATACTTTAGGTTGCACATTAGAAAAACATAATTTTTTTTTGCGTACTACAAAAAATAAGGTGCTGTATATATTATTATAGAGACCAGTTTAGTGACGGTTTGCATGGCCTTTTGTGTTGCTCTGTGTCAGGTACGGCACCTGGGGTATTTGTTTCACGTATGGCACATGGTTTGGAATGAATGGATTGGTTGCTGCCGGTAGAACGTATGAGAGCTGCCAAGCTGTCAGAAAAGCTTGTGAATTTCTCTTGTCCAAAGAGCTTCCCTCCGGTGGATGGGGTGAAAGCTATCTATCTAGTCAAGACAAGGTATATATTTTTTATTTTTGAGAGCAAGACAAGGTATATATTGTTACGGCCATATGCACTGTCTAGGATGGAGGCCAGGGTAATAGTACCCCATTATATTATAAAGAAAAAAGGCAAGGTATAGTTTGCCCTCGTTTTCTTGTATATTAATCTTAATTAAAAATGCCTAATTCGAAATACAGGTATACACAAATCTTGAAGGCGACCGGCCTCATGCGGTTCACACTAAATTGGGCCATGTTGGCGTTGATTGCTTCTGAGACAGTCGATTCTTTCTTGTTTTCATATTTTAATTTGTTAGTCACTTGTAGATGGGAATATATGTATATAACAATTGACAACATAATGGACTAATGGTACTGCACATTTGATTTGACCATTTACAATGCTTGGGAGGAACAGTAAGAGAGATCCGTGCCTCTGCATCGAGTGCCGGGTTCTAATTAACTTTCGGTTAGAGGATGGAGAGTTCCTCGACAAGTCGGTCATGGCATCTCGAAGTTGCAACATTTATTGAGCTTGGTAGTAGCTATGTAGTAATATACCGTGGTGTGTTTGTTCACTTGACAGGACATCGTTGGAGCTTCAAACCATAACCTCATGCTCACGTCACGCCGATCAGACAGAACATCTTTCCTATCTGGGCTCTTGGGGAGTACCGTCGTACATTCTTTGGAAGAACAAATGAAGTAACCCATCTTTGGCATCCAATATCAACAAGAGCTAGGTGTGCGTCTGAAGTTGTTTACATTGTACAAGCACACTTGAATTGAAGAGCAATCATTTGTTATACTAATTAAACATTGTGCAAAATACATTTTTACGTAAGCGAGTAATGCCTATTGCAATACAAGTAATTGTACAAAAATTTGGAGGATTTCGGGCTGGAGTAAGAGAGGAGGAAGAGAGCCCGAGTTGAGGAATTGTTTGGACCTTATCAAGATCCTTCTTCTCACTTCCTTTGTATAGCGTGCACCATTTATACTTTATTCCCTAACAATTATTCTAATTATATTCATACATATACCAACACTCCCCATTAAGATGAGCTAAATACATCGAATAGATCCATCTTGCCACAAAATACGGAAAACAACTTCTCAGGTAAGCCTTTAGTAACGGCATCAGCTATCTGGATATTGGAAGATGCATAAGACAAACTAATTGCTCCTTAATCAAGTTTCTCCTTGATAAAATGACAGTCAATACTCAATATGTTTTGTTCGATCATGTTGAACGGGATTATTATCTACATTAATTGCAGTCTTATTATCACAAAAAAGCATCAATGGCTTTCACTTATATAGCTGCAACTCACTTAGCTAGATTCACAGCTACATGCAAAAGCTCGCAAACTCCATGAGCCATAGCTCAAAATTCAGCCTCAATTGTAGAGGGAGCCACCACACTTTGTTTCTTGCTATGCCACAAAACAAGGTTCCCTGTAACAAACATACAATAGCATGATGTAGAGGGTCGATCATCCAAAAAGATCCAACCAAATCAGCATTACTGTAACATTTTACTTGGAAGTTACTTTGGAAGATACCCTCTTTTGAGCATTGCCTATCTAAACCGCTCAAACCAGACCCATGGTGATTGCTTTAGTCCATACAAGGAGCGATGCAATCGTGGTACCTCTCTATGGGTCTTATTTGTCTCAAATCCAGGAGAAATATGCATGTATACCTCATCTTGAAGATCAGTGTGAAGAAAAGCATTCTTCACGTCTAATTGTATTAGCTCCCAATCACAATTAATAGCACAAGATATCATAGTTCTAATTGAATTCATTTTTTACATAGGTGTAAAGGTCTCATCATAACCAATGACATAGGTTTGAGTGCATCCCTTGGCAGCATGACAAGCTTTGTATCTTTTCACCTTTCCTTTAGGGATATGCTTAACCGTGAACACCCACTTACAACCCGCATGTTGCAAGTCTTATTCTTCTCCAAAGCACTGATCTCCTCAAGCATAGCCGCCTTCCATCTTGGGTCCTCCTTGGTTGTCTTCTAGTCATTAAGGACAGATGTGGAATAAAGCGAGACAAGAAAGCTATGGAAAGATGGGCTACAATGTTTGAAGGAGATGATATGTTTTGTATCTGAAAAGGTGTGGGATCTATCATCATGAGCGGAACAACTACTTGATACCACCAGACGGACTGCGCAAATGATCCCGCGGATCTACGACTATACACCCATTGGCCGGCAAAGATCCGCGCGCCCCGATAACCCGCCAGGAGATCCACTGCGCCAAGGCAACTCTCTTATAAAAGGAGTCAAGGACGAAGAGTTAGCGAGGAGACGGGAGAAGAACAAACAAGCCCCTTTTGCCTTTAGATCTCCAAAAACCATTAGAGAACTCCAAGTAGAGTTAATACGTGCGCACTCACGGGCCTTAGAACACCGGTAGTTAGGAGAGGTGTTCTTCTCCTCTCATAGCAAATAGTCACTTGCACCACTGCATGGAGCAATTATTATTGTACTGGAGTCCGAGTTCCCTGAGCTCGTCCTCCGCCTCTTGTAATCATTTCCACCCATTGATAGCAACAGGAATCGAATGTAGGGCTTTTATTCGGCAGTGGAGGCCCGAACCAGGATAAAAACATTGTGCCCTTGTTTCTTGATCTCCCGACCTTCCAAGAAGTCCTGCCATAGTTGTCACAACCCCGGCTTCACCGGGATCTACCCATGATCCATTGCTAGTCCCAGCGATCAATGCTAGCAACTCATGAGCGACTTGGGTCGAGCATCACAACACAATCATCATAACTAAGAAAATATTATAACAATGCAAAAGTAATTGTACTATAACTACTTATTACAATAGTTTGCATAAATCCATATAATAATATTCAGAGTAGCGGAAATCCAGATGATATGCAAGAGAATAAACATGACGATGCTCTCTAATCCAACCCTGATACGATAACTAGTATTTCGCAAAGTCCGGCACAAAATCCTCCTAATCCTGCGGGCAAACCAGGACCGAGTCTTCTCCAGAACAAATATATCCATGGTTTGTATAGTGAGTACACGGCTACCCATGCAGCAAGAATCCTTATTTATGAATGCACGGGTATGACAAGAACAAGATGGTTAATTTGCATAAACACATATTCTAGTCAATATTAATTAAAGTGTTGCGAAAACATTTGTTGAACAATTATTAAGGATGAATAGATTCCCAAAGTAACAAATAGAGCTCGACTTCGAAAGCCCCTCTGCAAAACTGCACAAGCCTCGAATACTCAAAACCAAAACCATCCATCAGGTTATTAGATACACATGAGACTACCATGTAAGGCCTTCCTCCCCTCCTATAACCGTAGGAACGGCTATCACGATAGTTTTAACTCTGCAGAGTGTAGCACACTTTACCCATAAGCCGAGTGGTACTTTTGCGTCTTAGCTCTTCCTTAGGAGCCTAGACCAAGTAACAATACAAGGCGATTCATTAGTTCCTTCTATTAACATCGATACCCCTCTAAGGATTCGACACTACGGGTCCCCCTCTTGAGCCTACAGACCGCAGCCCGATCTTTTCAAAGTAAAGTGTGTTAACAGTTTTCCCTAACTACTAAGCCAGAACTAGCACATGCAGGCCTTACATGCTTAAAGCTAGCACTTATGGTTGCACTTGTATGGTTTGGACGGATTAGCACACGTCAAGAGTCCTTAGACCAAGGTGACTACCTCCACAACAATCCTCAATCCACAAAACCACCCAACTTGCCACCTTAGCCAACACACGCCATGTAGGTTTTAGTTGATTAGGTTATTAAGTAACTGAGCACCTCCAAATATACCAAGTCACAAGATTAATAAATGAATGATGAATAACCTAACAACTAATAACCCACAAGCGCTAGCATCTATGCACAAGGATAGGCTAAGCAATAACTAAGGCAACAATAAACATGTTAAGTTCACAGGGTCGATGACGCTGTGTGAATAAATAGGTTCTAATCCCCTCCCATTATTTTATGCATGAGAAAAGTAAATAAAAACAATAAGCGGGTGAGTTTTGCAAACTAGGGACAGCAAGATGCAACTATCTAGCCTAGGTAGTACTAAGCGTCTTGCGGGCCTCCTTCTGGAAACTCCGAGAACAGCGCCAAGCAACGGAAGCACGGACGGTCTACATGAATAATGCAAATGCATAAGAACAGCAACATTCACCACAGAACATATATCCTAATTAAATATATAAAATTCTAGGCTATTTATGAAAAATAATGGCTCTGGAATCATCCAATTTGGAGTTCCGATGCTTCCTAAACAAATCCTAGTAGTTTAAGAAAAATCAGAAAAGCTGAAAATAAATAAATCGGTTAAAACCGGAAAACCGTCCAAACCGAACCAAACCGGCGCGGTCTAGCGCAGCGTACAACACGGGGGCGACACGCGGCGGCGCTGGATTGGGCGGCGCGGCGCGGCGGCGAACGGCGACACGCGGCGACGCAGGCGGGAGATGGTGGCGGCGCGACACTTAGCTACGGCGGGTGGCGGCGCGTGGCGCCCGATTCTTGGCGCTACTGCTACTGGCGGCGGCAAGTCGTGTACCAACGCATGGCACGGCGGGCGCGCGGCGGCGCAGGGCGGGCGGCGGGGTCGTGTCGCCTTTGAGGGTGGCACGCGGTGGATGCGGGCGACGGGGCTCGGCTGTCGAGGTCACCGGCGGCAAGGGCGGCGGCGGCGCAGCGGCTAACTTCGGCGAGTCTTTTCTCGTGCAAATCTAAACCAAATTTGATGATCCGTGTATGCAACTGGACCGTTGTTGGCGATATTTACGCTCAAAGAAAATCCGCAAGCGGACGGATATTGTTTGTAGTTTTCACTAGGAGTATTCCTAAAGTTATCGAATCCACAGGGAAAGAGGGCTAAAGAGATAATCCTCTATATCTTAATTATTTAAAATACCAACCAGTCTAGGTAACGAGGGTTAGGATAAATAAGAAGGACCGGTAACACACACACACAAGATAAATATTCACACACGAATAAATGAGATTACTCATTTATGTAGATATACTCAACTCAAATAAAGCTCAACACATAGACAACGAATGAAGTGATCTCACTAATTGAAACAATTAGGAAAGGGCATAAGAGCTATTACCCGAATTCCCGAAGACACTTCCGAAACTCCGAGCTTCAACTCGACTTGACTCTAACTCCCAACTACTACTAGACTAAGAGCTACTCTACTAAGTGGAATGAAAAGTGATGTGATGTGTTGTGTGTTGTGTGTTACAAGTGAGTGCGGGGGTCTATTTATAGTGCTCCGAAGCCAACCGGGGTGCTCCACGTGTAGGGACAAGTGTCACCAAGCCCCCCTCCAAAGGAGAATCCAAGGAGCCAAATGGGAGGCCGGCTGGCCTTGGTCGGTTGGCCGACCCACCTTTGTGTCATCTGGCCGTCCAATTTTGCAAGGATGCTTCTTTGATGGTGTAGATTAGTCTCTTAAGCCGGTTGATCAAGTTGACATCCGCAAGTAAGGAATCCAAGGGAATCCTATGCTTATTTGTGAAGCAACCGTGTCCATTTGATCAAACCACTACTACGGAACGGCCCTTCCATCCCGGCACATCAGTCCAGGTTACCATCAAACCGGGACTGAGATTAACTTCAGTCCCGGTTCAATGGTAGCGAGGCAGCAGGCCAGTTTTCAGGCTCGGTTGGTGCCACCAACCTGGACCGATATGTCACCTCGGGCGACAGATGGCAGCTGGGGAGTATTAGTCCCAGTTGGTTTTACCAACCGGGACTAACACTGGGCTCCGATAATTGGCGCCATTAATCCTGTCACAAAAGGCCCGGTTGGTGTTACAAACCGGGACTGATATTTGGCTATTAGTCCCGGTTGGTGTTACCAATCGGGACTAATACTGGGCTCCGATAATTGGAGCCATTTCTCCTCCAGTCACAAAAAGTCACTGCGTCGTCTTCTCGTCACCGCACTGAGAGCTGAGGGAGCTCGCACGCGCTTGCTGAGGAAGGAGCGGAGACCGGAGCCACATTCGTCGCCGCGCTGAGCAAGGAGCTGCTGAGGAGTGGGGACTGGAGCCTCTCTTTGCCACACTGAGGGAGCGGTGAAAGGGGATCGGATCATCATCGGAGCAACGCTCGTGTCGCCGCGCCGGCCGCGTCGTCACCACCGCCCTGGCCTCGCCGCTCTCGTCGTCGCCGTGCGCCCGCCCATTCGTCAGCACCTCCCCGGCCACGGCGCTGAGGTACATTTATCCACCGGCATTGCATCCTCATTCTAGTCCCACCGCCACCACCGCCACCACCACCGCCACAGCGACCGCCGCCACCGCTATCGGCGCAATGCCGACCTTTGTTTGTGTTTTTACCATTAAATTTTTGTGCTGATTTAGGATGTCATGTTTGACCGGTGACAGCGTCACTAACATCGAAACCACACTCCCTCCAACTAGGTCCAAAATGTGTTGTCTTTTAAAGTGTATACACCTTTGCTTGTTGTGGGGGGACGAATACCCACAGTAGTAGTGCAAAAGAAAAAAAAATATGTGGCGACCAACGATGTGGCATGTCGCGGCGACGATGGCGGTGGCGGGAATGGTGGTGATGGCGAGGGCGAGGGCGAGGGTGACGGCGACGGTGGCGGGAATGGTGGTAATGAGGGCAAGGGCAAGGGCAAGGGTGGCAAGGGTAAGGGCAAGGGCAAGGGCGGCAAGGGCAAGGGCAAGGGCAAGGGCAAAGGCGAGGGCGAGGGCGAGGGCAGCGAGGCGAAGGGGATGTCACGTTCCCGTAGAGTGTGATTGAGATATCGAGATCGCACTCTGTGTTGTACTTTTTAATTCAAGTTTTATGCACTTAAGAATTGTTGTTGTCAGAACAATTTATGTATAATTGTACGTGCTGCAGACTTTGTATGTTCATTGATGTTTTTTCATGTGTACTATCATTGGGTGCTTGTATGGCCAGTATTGGATCATGTTTATATGTGTATTGTTAAATCATATTTGTATGTGTACTAGCATTGATTAATGGAGGGGACAAGGATTGGGAAGGGTATTTCATGAATGATGGATGTTAAAAATATTATTATTTTTATTTTCACATATCTACACCAAATTTCTAATAGTATCAATGATGGATGATCTTTGCTGATTCACCCAGGCGTATTTAGCCTTGCAAGATGTTTGTTTGTATGGTATCAATATGTGTATTTGATACAGAAGCTATTGTCGCACTCAATTCTATGAATATGTATAATGCAGATGGATCGGCGATGGATGTACATGGACCGATGTTCCTCGCAGTTCGTAGAGGGTTTAGAAACTTTTATTCGCCATGTCGAAATCAATATTATCTTAGACTATATATGTTGTCCATGTATTGATTGCAAGAATCAAAAGGAGTGGGCAAACTGTGAGTAAATTCATTTTCATTTGATCTCAAGATGTTTTATGGAAAATTATACCTGTTGGACCAAGCACGGCGAAGTAGAGATTACACGGGCTGAAGAAGTATAGGTGGACGATAATATCTCGAACGCTGGTCAACACAATTCTTTTGAACATATGCATGGGGAGTTTGGCGACGATGATCTAGACCAGATGCTGCTTGATGGAGAGGGAGAATATGTTGATGAAAGGCATTATGAAAAGTTTCAGCGTCTGTGGATGGACTATGAAACACTGTTGTATCCAAACTGCGGACAGGGGCACAAAAAGTTATGTACCACACTAGAACTAATGCAATGGAAGGCGGCAAAGGGATTATCTGATAAGGGATTCAACGAGTTGTTAGGCGTCATGAAGAAGTTGCTTCCAGAGGGTAACATGTTGCCTGAAACTACGTACGAAGCCAAGCAAGCTCTCTGTCCTTTGGGGTTGGAGATACAGAAGATACATGCATGCCATAACGATTGCATCCTCTATCGCAATGAGTGTAAGAATTTGAAAGCCTGTCCGGTGTGCAAAACATCGCGGTATAAGACCAAGCGTGATGATGCAGATGAGGTAGAGGGGGACGTAAGGTGAAGAGACCCCGCTAAGGTAGTGTGGTACTTTTCTATAATTTCCCGGCTTGAAGCGTTTGTTTGCGAACAAAGAGCATGCGAAGATGATGCGTTGGCATAACGATGCTTGTAACGTTGATGGAAAACTAAAACGCCCCGTAGATGGGTCGCAGTGGCGAAAACTTGATAGGAAATACCTGGAGTTTTCAAGCGATGCAAGGAACATACGGTTTGCGTTGAGTACAGATGGGATGAACCCTACGGCGAGTTAAGCACCAATCACAGTACCTGGACAGTGACTCTATGTATCTGCAATCTTCGTCCTTGGTTGTGTTACAAGCGAAAGTATATTATGATGCCATTGCTCATCCAAGGCCCCAAGCAACCGGGGAACGACATCGATGTGTATCTAAAATCGTTGATTGAAGATCTGCTAACATTGTGGAACGATGGTGTACGTGTATGTGATGAGTACAAAAGAGAGTACTTCACCCTACGTGCATTGCTATTCGTAACCATCAATGGTAGCCAAGACTGTAACTTTGTCGGGCCTATCTATCAAGGGATATAAAGCCTGCATCGAGTGCTTGGACGATACGGAAGACAAGTACCTGACAAACTCTCGGAAGGTTGTATACATGGGCCATCGTAGGTTTCTAAACCTAAAGCACCCTCTACGGAGTAACTTAGTTAATTTTGATGGGACGGAAGAGAACCGCAAGAAGTCTAAGCATCACAATGGGGCAGATTTATTTTCTATGGTGAAGGATCTGAAAATCGTATTTAGAAAGGATCATGGTAGCAAACTTATCCCACCACTCCCTCCTGAAGAAGCTAAGAAAAAGGCTAGTTGGAAGAAGTAATCAATTTTTTAGGATTTGCCTTACTGGAAAGACTTAGAGGTTCGTCACTCATTGGACTTCATGCACATAACGAAGAATGTCTACGTGAACTTGCTAGGATTCCAAGATATGTACGGCAAATCAAAAGATACTATTCAAACACAGAAGAACCTATAACTATTAGGACTCAGGCAGGAATTACATCCATAAGAAAGAGACAAAGGGCATTACCTCCATCCTGCAAGCTACACTCCTAGCAAAGAAGAGGAAAAGAACATGATTGAGTTGTTAAACAATGTTAAGGTCCCTTCAAGATACTCGTCGAACATAAGAAAACTTATAAACACAAAAGAGAATAAAATCGTAAACGTGAAATCGCATGATTGTTTCGTGTTTATGACCCAGTTGCTGCTAGTGATGTTGAGAGGTGTTCTGCCTGACAAGGTACGAGGGACAATCGTCAAGGTGTGCTCGTTCTTCAATGCCATATCACAAAAGGTCATAGATCCAGATAAGTTATCTAATCTACAGGATGATATTGTCGCTGCTTTGGTCAACCTTGAGATGATCTTCCCTCCGTCCTTCTTTGATATGATGGTCCATCTCATGGTTCACATAGTAAAACAGTTAGAAATTCTCGGACCCGTCTTCTTGCACAGCATATTCCCTTTCGAGAGGTACATGGGTGTCCTAAAAAAATACGTTCGTAACCGGTCTCGCCCAAAAGGATGCATTGCCCAGGGTGTTGGCATAGAAGAGGTGATTGAGTTTTGCATCGATTACATTAATGAATTGAATCCGATTGGCGTGCCTGTATCACGCTATTAGGGGAGGCTACAGGAAAAAGACACTCTATGGAGAAAAGAATCCTCTTACAAAGATATACTATCATTTAGACAAGCACATTTCACAGTATTGAAGCAAGCAGCTTTAGTGGCTCCATATGTCGATGATCACAAGAAGATTCTATGAGACGAATACCTAGAGAGGTCAGAAAAGTGGATCGCAAACAAGCAAGTAGAGAGTTTCGGCGGTTGGCTACAAAAGCAGCTGTTGGGCAAGGAGGGAGTCCACGAACAATTGCAACTCTTAGCTCGGGGACCATCAATGACAATCGTATCATGGCAAGGGTATGAGGTAAATGGATACACATTTTACACTGCATCCCAAGATAGCAAGAGCACTAACCAAAATAGCGGTGTTCGAATTGATGCATTGGACAAAAATGGAAACATGGACACCTGTTATGGTTTTATAGAGAAAATCTGGGAGCTTGAGTACGGACCTTTGAAAGTTCCACTATTTTGGTGCCAATGGGTCAAACTGACAGCTGTGCAGATTGACGAGTATGGGATGACAACCGTGGACCTTAAGCAAGTGGCCTACAGGGACGAACCGTTCGTGCTCGCCAATGATGTCACACAGATTTTCTATATGATTGACATGGATAGCAAACCGAAAATGCAAAAGGGACGGAGTACCAAAAGGCAGAAGGATAATACTTGCAGTACTGATAAGCCAAGACACCATGTTGTTCTTCCTAGTAAAAGAAGAATTGTCGGAGTTGAGGGCGTAACAGATGAAGAAGAGTATAATCAGTTCAACGAGCTGCCGCCTTTCTCGATCGGTGGATGTAGACATTACTATCCTCAATGGTGATGACGATGCCCCTTACGTACGCCATGACCACAACGAAGGATCACTTATAAAAACAAAGTAGTTGCATTTATGTACTATTTATCATTATTTTTCGGATAATCAGATATGACAAGTACTTGGATGCGCTCGGATGCCAATATTTAAAGGGCAATGCAGATCGGTTGATGCATATTGATGAATATAAGCTTTCGTCCATTTATAAACAAAGCTAAATTATTTTTTCAATAAAAATATAACATTTACTGCATTTACTGAAATGTTAAAATATTTCATAACTTTTCGTATGTTATAGTGAATATGCACTATTTATGAACAACATTTATAATATTAGAAGACACTTCATTTTTGAAATTTTCTTAATAGAAGTTTGATATCCATAAAAACAATGCGCCCCCTTATAGAACGACAAGCGTATTAAGTCCAAGCTAGTTAGTAGCGCTGGCAAAGCATCGGCTCATTCTTGCCGCCATACGGTTCGAGCCCCGCTTCTGCCCCCTACAGCACCCAAATTTTTTTTAAAAGCACAACCATCACTCCCGGTTTAAACCGCCAACTGGGACTGAAGTACCACTCGACGCAAACCACTCAAGTTGGGCCCGCGCGTCAGTGAACATTTATTCCCGGTTGGAAATTTTAACCGGAATTGATGGGCTCCCCTACACTTTTGTGGTCAGCATCTGTATGGCCCCACAGGTCAGTGAACATTTAATCCCGGTTAGAGTTTTAAACCGGGATTGAAAGACTTCACTGCTCCACACGTCAGTTCTTTCCCCTTCCTCCGGATTAGCTAAGCGTCGCGCCTGTTCGCCTCCCCGATGCGCTTGAATCGGGAAGGCGAGCCGACGCGCGTGCAGCTACATTTTCCATTACACACGAGAGAAAATGGAATGCCAAAGATCAGACAGACCCCCCTATAAATTTGGACGGAATCCACATCATAGACACAAAGCTAGCTAGGCATCCTAATTTCCCTCGCTTATACCTCCGGCCGCCACATCTTCTAGCTCTGATTCATCGCCGCCTGCGTCGCCACCACCGAAGCGGTGGAGGCTCTCGGAGTTTTGCCACTCCCCTGGGTGGCATCTCTCAGAGGGTACCAGCTCAAAAGAGGAGGAGGCGCCATGGTGGTCCGACGATGACGACCTCATATACAACGATCTCTTCGACGATCTGGAGGGTGCTGAGGACTCCGACCCAGAACTCGACGGTGAAGACGAAGCCGACGGCAATGGCGCGTCGTCAGACCCTGACAGCGGGGAGGAGGGTGACAGCGACGACGACGACGACGACAACAAGGAGGATAGTAGTGACGGCGAGGGCGGCGGCGATTATACATTATGTAGTAGTTTTAGTTTTTTTAAATTTCATGCGAATTTTCTTTTTTTATGTCCAAACATGTATCCTGTGAGAATTTTAATGGAATTTATACTATTAAACGGAATTAACTAGAATTTTATACTGTTTATTGGAATTTCTACTGGTGACTGGAATTTATACATTGTACTGAGTATTTCATAACATTTCGTATCTTATAGTGAAAATAAACTATTTACGAACAATATTTACATTATTAGAAGAAACCTCATTTCTAGAAATTCTCATAATAGAAATTGTCCATCCATTTAAAGAATGCGCCCACCAATCCAATGACAAGCGTATAGCGTCCAACTGGTTAGTAGCGCGCGGAGAAAGCGCGGGCTCACTGTGCCGCCGCGGTTCGAGCCCCGCTTCAGCCCCCTACAATCACAATTTTTTTGGAAAAATAGGACCATTACTCCCGGTTTAAACCACCAACCGGGACTGAAGGCTAGCACACACAATGCAGTTTTGCGGGGCCCGCATGTTAGTAAAGTTTTACTCCCGGTTGGTGGTTTCAACCGGGATTGATAGTTTCCTTAGTCCCGGTTGTTGGATTCATGATTGGTGGATCTTGGACATCCCCTTTGCAGAGGTACAATGGAAATATGTGAAAGGTGGATCGGTCGTAAGGCGTGAGGAGCTTCCCCGCCTAACAACGAAGATGCGGCAACTTCATGATTGGTATTTGTGCGCAGCTGAAAATGGTATGGAAATGATCGCCGTCGTCTTCAAGCAACACCATTTCTACCGCGGGGACTTTGATTTCATGATTCAATTTGAGGTTTTGTATTACCTATATTAGGGATTGGCGGTCGACGTCGCCATGGTGGTTTGTTGGGAGCTGTAAGTGTATTCTTTGTAAATTTCGATCGTGCTAGCCGGTATACTATACTAACTTCGAGGCCTAAATCAATTTTCCTTATGTAGAATGGATATAAAATGATGCGTAATGGAGGGAATCCATGAATTTGGCTTTCTTGACCCATTGGTCATTAACGAGATGGTAGCTAACCTAAGCCCTCAAACAACAGAGACCACCATTTACGAAGGGCTAATGGCACAACGACACAAAAGATATATACTTCTACCCTACGAATTTAGGTACGTGTTTTCGTACCGCCTTATTTTAATTCCTTTTGTTAACACACTGTTGGAACTAATTAGTAAACTGCGTTGACATATATATGTGCAGCTTTCACTGGACTTTTTTATTATAGAGCTAAATCATAGCAAGATCACGGTTATGGACTCGAGAAGGACACCAGTTGAAAAGTACAAAGACTTCGTCGCCATGCTCAACCGGTACATTGCTCTTCCTTTCATATCTTACTAGTTCTGTTTCTCCATATCAAACAAACTCAATTATATATAACTTGTAATCAAATGTGCAGTGCTTTCGCAATGTTCCGCAAGAATACCGTGAGAACATTCAAGCCACGTTTCGACTTGTACGTCGCTAAATATGTATGTATATCATATTACGAGTATTTTGTTAGTTAACATAATTTCCATGCATCTATTTCACGATTTCAACTCTTCGACCACAGGTCTTGCATTAACCACCTAGAAACAATTTATGCGGATACTATGTGTGCGAGATGATGCACAACTTCATCGGGGGCACCACTGTGTACACAAGAAAAAATGCATGTTTTGGGGTGAGTAATATATAATTATTGCCTTAATAACACCTAGCTAGCTACTGCAGACATTTTCTATAGTTTGAAAGATTGATAAGTTAATTCCCTATTTAATGATAGATTCCCCTAAAGTTGGCAAAAAAAGGTTTGGAAAAAGGTCCGGAACTATAGATGGTGCGCGTCAAAGCAATTCAAGAGCAACTCGCCGGCTTCCTTTTAGATGAGGTCATAAATCCGATGGACGAGCATCACCACCCTATACTTAATAAGATTCCGGAGCCTTCAAAAAATACTAGCCAACCGTCGAGGAGCGATGCACGTAAAAGATCCCGATAAAAAGTGTGTGTGCACTGTGTACATTGTATGATACTTATGTATAGCTAGCTACCTAATACATATTTGCTGTTTAACAAAGAAGCAGATTGAAGATTTCATGGCGTCGAGTCCTAGAGTCTTTGGGCCTGGAAGGTTATAGATCATCTTTTGAGAACTGCCCTTCCCCTACTTATGTTCTTAAGAAAATCTGGAAGATAGAAGGTAAAGATCAAATTTATATATCTGTTCTGTTGTGGGCTTGGTGGTGTTATTCATGTGGCGCCGCAAATCGAAATACTAGCATATTGCCATTTCTACTGTTTTTGTTAAATAATAGTGTTTAATTTTGGTTCTAGGAGGAGGCTGCTAGGGTCAACGCTGGTGCAAAGGCATGATACAAGACAATGATCTCAGAAAGTGACAACGCTGAGTTCGACAACGTCTCAAAGTGGCTTGGTGTGACACAGTGGGACATAGTGTCAGTAGCCCAAGATTGTTTGATGATGTTGTCCAATGAAGGTGTTAGCGAAAACCTGAAATCAAAGTTAAAAATGGGTGCCACCGTGAATACTAGCTGATCTTGCTAAATTGGGAGAAAGTGTATGTAATACATATTTGTAAACTCTAAATATTTGTAATTGCACAGTATGGCTGGATGATTGCACAGTGCCCAGAGTCGTTCTGACATAATACATATTTGTAAAATTTAATGCTATTTCGATTTCAGTTATCAACCAGCTGTGCATCTGCTAATTGTGTTAAATGTGGTTTAGTTAGTGACTAAATAAGCATAACACTCAAAAATTGCATCTCAGTCCCGGTTGGAGCAACCAACCGGGACCAATAGTGTCCCCAGCGGCACTTCCTGACCGCCACGTCCCCACCTCTTAGTCCCGGTTGGTAGTTAAAACTCGGACTAATAGCCCAGCTGCGGAACCACGTGCATTCAGGCCGGCCTATCGAGGAGAGATTTAGTCCGGTTCTCAGACTCGGATGATGCCCGATGAGGCATCGGTCTCAAAGCTGTCCTGTTCAAGAACCGGATCAAACCTGTTCCGAACCGGGATTAAACGTCCGTTCCGTAGTAGTGAACCCACTACAATGGAGGGTGGAGATGTCTTCTAATTGTGCTTCTAAGCCACTTGGGAGAAGTTGGAGCCAGATCAGTGACATGGCTGGGTCGGCCGGCCTAGGGTGGGTCGGCCGGCCTGGCCTTTTGCCCGGCTCGGCTCCGGTTCTTCCCATTTTATACCTGTAGACCAAAACTCACCAAAACTTATGGAACTTTATTAGAATAAATAAAATGTTAGTATAAACCTTGATTTTCCCTTCGAAATGCCGGAATTCCGGAATATGTTGACGTATATAGTTGGTGTTTATTTGAGTCAACAACCGTCTCGATGAGATGTACGCAATGGCGTGATCTACAAGTTGGTTTGCGGTAAGCACAGGGAGATCTACCGCAAAACTCACCTCAGACTAGGGTTTTGCGACGGCTAGGGTTGCTCTGGTATTGCTCTCGAGTTGTGGTGCTGAGGGGAGGGTCTTGGGGTGTTTATATACTGGTTTGGTCGACCATGGGCAGGCCTCCAATAGGTAGAACTTGAATTGGGCTCTAATTCTACTCCTAATAGGTTTAGAACTCCCCTATTTTTGGTATTTTTGCAAATAAACGAATTTGGACTTGGGCTTCTGGCTTTGGGCAGTTTAGGCCTCAAATATGTCTCCACCAAGTTTGGGCTTGGGTCCTACACGTCCGCTCGTCATTTTATTGGGCCGACGAGCTTCCGGCAGAACGGCGTTACACTGTGGAAACACAGGCTAGCCTTGGGCTCTGGACTAGAAATTTGGAGGGTGGCTAATTCATGGCATTTAGAATTTATGGGATTTTTTTCTAGAATTTTCCAAAAAGGTCTTCTAGGGTTTTGGCTTAAACCTAGTTTAAATTAATTTAAATCAGGGTTTCTTATATAACAATTCCCTTTTAATTTATTTTTTGATTTTCTAAAATACAAGTGACATACGATAAAATAGAGGATGTCACAGTAGTTGGAGGAGAAGTATCGTAGTTGGGCCTCACAACCAACTAAGCTCAGCCCATGGATCCCATCTCCCAGTCGCTGACATGATATGATGGACCTCCATTTCAGTCTGTATGCCTCTACCACAAGAATTATCACCATCACCGGCATCAACTTGACTCTCCCCCTCGTTAGGACTCGGGGCACATGTAGTAGGAACAGGAATAGGTTCATGAATATCTTCTCTACTATTAGCATGACTTCTAGATCCATAACGGTTCATTTTCACGAAGAGTAACATCCACACGGCTCCTACTGGACTCTTGTGGGTAAGGCATTCTGCATGGGATATTACTGGCCCACTGCGTTGAGCGACACCAAGAATTTGGTAAAGCAATGTCCGGCCTACCAATATCACACGCAGATGTCCCACCAGCCCACGTACAAGCTACAAACCATACCACTCACGTGGCCATTCTCCACATGGAGCATGGACATCCTAGGTCCTTTCCCCTGGGGTTCAAAGGGCTGCATACACTTGCTCATCGCCATCACCACTTTCACTAAGTGGATTAAAGCCGAGCCGGTGTCAAGCATCATAGCCCAAGCGGCCATAAGATTCTTTCGGAGCATCATGACAGATTTAGCGTCCTAACAAGCTTATAGCTAATAACGGAACCCAATTCACAAGAAAATCGTTTCAAGAATATTGTATGGAGCTTGGCATGAAAGTCGCTCTCGCGTCTATGGCCTACCCACAAAGCAATGGTGTGGCAGAGCGCGCCAACGGACAGCTCATGTAGGGTATCAAGAAGCGAGTATACAAAGCTCTTAGAGCGCAGCAACAGGGCTGGGTCGATAAAATTGCCCTCAGTCCTATGTGCAGTTCGGACAACATCCAATCAAGCTACTAGAGAAACCCCCTTTCGGCTCGTATACGATTCAGAGGCAGGCCTGCCCTCTGAGCTAAGAATTGGTTCCTTTTGTGTTAACTTTGTGGATCGCATCGACAACGACAAGGAGTGTTTGCTAGACCTCGATCTGCCCGAAACATGCCACGAGCGAGCTCTTCTGCAAACGGCAGCGTATCAACAAGCTCTACATCAGTACGCAGCGTGGTTAGTCGAAGCCCAGATTTTGCAAGTTGGCGACTTGGTTCTACGACGCATCTAGAACCTTGCTCACGCCAACAAGCTCACTCCAAGATGAGAGGGTCGATACATGGTTGTGTCAGCCACACAACAGAGGGCTGCACCATTGGCCATACCTGACGAACGAGTCCTCAATAGCTCCTACAACATCTCCTTACTACGAAGGTTCTACGCCTACTTTAAGGTTGTAAGTCTCCTTTCTACTCTATCCTTTTAGGTTTTTTGAGTGCTTCATGCTTCCCCAGCAAGTTTGACCACCAGTCGGGCTAGCAAGAGCTACTTCGGGCCACCCCATCTTATCCTTGGCAGCTCACAGTGTTGGATCTAATCTTGATATGGTTTGTCTAGTTTGAGTAGGACTAGTTTTAAAGTGGAAGCACCAGAGTTGGAGTTTGTTTAGAATTAGTAGTTCTAATTTGAGTAGGAGTCTTGTAATTTCTCTAGTATAAATAGATGGCCAAGGACCAAGCAAAAGGTGCAAGTCTTAGCACTGAGAAAATATTGAGCTAAGTTTTTTTTTGTGTTGCGTGATTAGTAGAGCTAATTAGTTAGGCTAAACACGATCACAACATGTGGACGTACATGTGGCCGCTCTTCTAGCGCGTGCTCTTCACGTTCTCGATCAGCGGCGACGCCTGCGAGACATGAAACTATGCAACAAGGTTACCCGTGTTCCCATCGATCATCGGTCAATTTCTGGAAGGATTGATCCTAGGATTTTTCCAACAATTGGTATCAGAGCCTAGGTTCAACTCGGTTATTGCCATAAGAAGATGTCGATAGTACCGCATGGAGCGGGAGCGTCGGTGGTGAGGCATGAGGCCCCGCCATCAACGATGTACCCGCAACTTGCAAGGAGCAGCTATACTATCTGGGCCATCAAGATGTGTGTAGCGATGGAGGCACAGGAAGTATGGTCTGCTGTCGATTCAGGAGGTGACGTGTACAAGAAAGAAGGCGCTGAATACCGAAAGGATCGACTGGCACTATTGGCAATATATAGTGCGATACCCGAAGACCTCATGATCACCATTGCTGGAATGGACTCAGCAAAGGCGGCATGGGAGGCGATCAAGACGGCGAACGTCAGGCATGATCGTGTGATAGAGGCGAAGCTACAGTCTCTTAAACGTGATTTTGAGAATCTCAAGATGCTGGATGGTGAGACCGTAGCGGCTTTCGCTATTAGGCTCTCGACGATCGTCAACGGCATCCGAGGACTGGAAAAAGATAAGGACAAGCAATTGTCGGAAGTTGAAGTGGTGTGTCGTTTCTTGCGTGCGGCACCGGAAAAATACATGCAGCTCGTCATCTCGATAGAGCAATGTATTGACTTGAAGACTTTAACACTGGCTGATCTGATTGGTCGCTACCAGGCGTACGACGAACGGATCAAATCCACTATTAGTGATCTAGAGGACCAAGGAAAACTATTGCTCACCCGATCGCAGTGGGAGACACTGTTAAAGAAGGGAGAGGGGTTTTCTGGAGGTGGTGGAAGGAAGGCCTGTGATAAGGGTTCTAGTCAAGGATCCAAATCAAAAAATGTTTGCAGCCATTGTGGTAGACATTGACGCGATAAGGGTGGTCGTGACGATGATGACTCGTCAAGTGATACTGACAGCAGCGGTCAGTCAAGTGACACAGATGATGACAAGTCAAGCAACGGCAAACGAAACTTCGGCGGTGCAAAGGATAGGAGCAAGATCAAGTGCTTCAACTGCAATGTACATGGGCACTATACATCTGAGTGCCAAAAACCTCGTCGTAATCGAGATTGGCACAAAGAGAAGGCGAATTTCATCCATAAGGACGTCGATAATGAACCATGCCTACTTCTCTCCACACATGTGCAGAAGGTACATGATGTGATGCTTTTAAGTAAAGAGAAAATGGTGTTGAGGTCGTGTGTCGAGGGTGAAACACAACCTACATCCACGAAGTGGTACTTGGACAATGGTGCAAGCAACCATATGACTGGGCAAAGATCATTTTTCGAGAAGTTGGATGAGAGTTTTCAAGGACAAATCCAATTTGGTGATGGATCAATTGTGGAGATAAAGGGTAAGGGGCCAATTTTTCTCCAGTGCAAGAACGGAGAACAACGTGTGCTCTCCGAGGTATATTTTATACCAAGTCTCTCGAAAGACATTATCAGTTTGGGACAGTTTGTTGAAGACGGATGCAAAGTGATCATGCACCAAGAAGATCTATGGGTTTATGAGTAAAGCGGGAAGCTTCTCATGAAGGTAAAAAGATCCAAAGATAGGTTATATATGATTCAATTGAACATATATACCAATGAGCATAGTAAAGAAGAAGTGCATGAAAAGGTTGTACCACTTAAAATGTTCAAGCGGGGAACATCAAGTGCAACTCCAGCCGACTTAACAGATGATACAGAGAAGGAGAAGAAGATAAAGATGGCACCAACGATGGTGAAGAAGAAGAAAAAGAAGATTATGAAGAAGAAAACGAAGACGATGAATAAGAAGGAAAAGAAGAAGAAGAACCGAGTATGCAGAGGTCACTTGAAGGACAAGTTTGGGATGCAACCCGTCAAGATTGTGAACACGTCAGATGAGCGTGAGAACTGTGCAAAGAGACATATTCATCAAGCTGTTGGATTGCTTCAAGTTCGAGGAGTCGTGGCAGGAAATTAGAATCAAGATTAGGGGGGTGATTGTTGGATCTAATCTTGATATGGTTTGTCTAGTTTGAGTAGGACTAGTTTTAAAGTGGAAGCACCAGAGTTGGAGTTTGTTTAGAATTAGTAGTTCTAATTTGAGTAGGAGTCTTGTAATTTCTCTAGTATAAATAGATGGCCAAGGACCAAGCAAAAGGTGCAAGTCTTAGCACCGAGAAAATATTGAGCTAAGTTTTTTTGTGTTGCGTGATTAGTAGAGCTAATTAGTTAGGCTAAACACGATCACAACATGTGGGCGTACATGTGGCCGCTCTTCTAGCGCGTGCTCTTCACGTTCTCGATCAGGCAGCGACGTCCTGCAGTACATGAAATTGTGCAGCTGCGGTTACCCGTGTTCCCGTCGATCATCGGTTAATTTCTGGAAGGATTGATCCTAGGATTTTTCCAACACACAGACCAAGCAAAAGCTAAACACCTAGGAGTTCATCTGCATACGGGTAAGTCAATCCACACCGCACCACGCAGGCTCCACGCGGTTGACTGCTTTCCCGTCTACGCCATAAGCCACAAAATCCGTGCTTTGACGCACAAAGCCTGGGCTAATCAACCAACCTAAGTTTCTCTCCTCTAAGCCATTGAGGCATTTTCTGCAGCGGCGTTAGCTAGCAGCATACACAGCAGCATTGCACATGTACAGTGGCGGCGGTGACATGCGGCCAGCGACGGCGGGGGTCACGACATGCAGCCAGCCGCCTTCCCTACATGTCGCATCCATGCCGGCTCATCGACTAGAGCTCCTATGCGTAACTATCGTTGGCCAACCCCGCGCATCTCTGCCACCGCGCCCCCTGCCCGTTATTAAATTAAATTAAATTAAATGAAAATTTGTTATTTTTGTATAAACCAAATGATGTAATGTTTTCTAGTCATTCTTGTGGGGTTTTAAATAGTACTACTTAAAGTTTGTAAAATATTTTTTTCATAATTTTTTGAACTCGTTAAAACGTATTTTGAGGGGGTCACAAATTTGCTACAGTAAAACGTAACTCTACATTAATCTAAAACAAGCAAGGCATTGTCTCTCCAGCGGCTGCACCGCCCCGCACACCAGCACGCCGCGTCGTATCACTTTGTTGCGCACACCGCACCAACACCAAGATGGAGGAGGAGGCGGTGGCTCCACCATGGATGGAGAATGACGTACCGACGGCGGCCCCCCATGGAGGCACTTGATGGCTGCTCCACCCATTGAGACATGAGGAGGCGACGATGCGCATCCATGAAGGTAGGTAACGTTGGCAACGAGCTAGGCACTCATGGATGCAGGTGGTGGCGGTGGCTCTTCCCATGCCCCATGGAGGTAGGAGTAAGTGGTGATAGGGCTTCCAAGGTGGCAGGTGGCGATAGCGATGGGGCTCCCCTGGTGCCAGCATGCAGCGATGAGAGACCTCTCGTCGATATTGGAGGCGCCAATGACAGGTCCCATGGTGGAAGATGGCATCAGCGGCGACTCCCCATGGATATTAGTGTTGTCGACAGCAGTGGAGATCCATCGTTGGACACAAGGAGAGAGACGACCCACCACCCATGTGAGCTACATGGTGAACGGGGATCCCATCAGGAGGAGGCCACTGTGTCGACATTTATTTACCAACGACATTATCTTCATATCATATTTGTATGTTAGTGAAAAGAAAAAGGGAAAAGGAGAAAAAGCTAGAGTGACAAATTTCATTGAAAAGAAATAGAAATAGAGAAAAATTTGGAAAGTGGCAAATTGTAAAGATAGTAATGTCTAGAGTGGTTCTTTTGATTGGCAAATGCCAAATTTTTCGATCAAATTTTGGTAGTCGTTATATCATATATAAAGGATCAATATCGTTTTTTGCAACAGGGATCGAAAGCCCCAATTTCCATTTCAGAAAGAAACGAAAATACCACATGTCTCTTACAACGGCACCCTTACCACTTAGAATATCTCGCCAAAAAGAGTCCTCTCTTTTTCCGCGGAACCACCACGCGACCACCTACAGGAAAAGCTACTGGGACAAACCAAAAGTGAAGTCCAGGCGAACATAGATTGTAACAAACGGTTAGACGCGTTTTTAAAATTACTGGTGATAAATTGATAATCGATGTTTTTCACGAGTTTTTAAAAATTAGATGTCAGCTTGTACAATAGACAATGTTTGTAATCGGATTAATCGTCATGTTCTCATCGGACCATGTATAGTAGACAATACATAGCATACATTGCCTTGGAGTTATTGATAATTAGATTAATCGTACGCGAGGCCTTGTGTTATTTGTAATAGGAAGAAATTCTCCTAAAAATTCGTTTTACTGAATTGAGATTTAGATTGTATAAGAAGTGCTAGGATTCAAATTGAATCGGTCGCGAGATCCTCGATCAATATGGTCGAGGTGTGTTGTGTTAAAATTGAATCAATCAACGTAATCAAAACGGCTGAGTTCGCATGCGTGATAATGGTTGAATCAATCATGAGATAATCGCGGTACCAGTTGTGATTTGCAGTGGAAAAGTGATTTATCATGGCACCGTGGACAATCCGGCTACTGACGTCGTGATTGGGCAATCCAGCTACTCACGTACGTCGCGATTCATTGATTGTAATCTACTATGAAACCTTGTGATTCATTGATTGATTAGTCTACTGATGAAACGAGTATTACCACAGTTAAGCATAAATAAATACGGATACATCCACGAATACAGATACGGATCCATGCACCTGCTTATTTGGTTTAATCAATGGTGAGGTAATCAGAATGGTTTGAGGTACGGTAACATCAGAAAATTCGCATCACCAAAATAGATTTACATATATAGAAAGAACTCAAAATACCACGTATTTAGTCTTACGCAAAGTCTAGACCTAAATCGAAAACGAAATCTCACGTATTTAGTTGATCTTGCGCTAAGTCGCTAAGTATTACTACTAGATATCTCTAACAAAAGGTGCTACTACTAGGTAGCGCGAGGCGCGACAGCGCCAAGACGACGCATCACGCATGCATGCTTAGTCATCGAAGAGGCTAAATATGTTGTCGTCCTCCTCTTCCTCCACCTTCTCTTCCACCTTCTCCTCCTCCTCCTCGGCAGCACCGCCGGCGGCAGGAGCCGCTGCGCCGCCATTCGCGGCGGTGCCGCACGGCGCCGCGAAAGCAAACATCTCCTTCCCGGCGGCGACGAGCTCGGCGGTGTCCTTGCCCTCGACCGCCTTGAACAGCAGCTCCATCTTGGCGTCGTCCGCGTCCGCGCCGGCCGAGGCGAGGATGGCCCGGACTTCGCCACGGGATGGGCTCGCGTTCCCGCCCAGGGAGGCCAGCAGGTAGGCGACGACGTGTTTCATCTTAGGGCGAGAGAGATCCAGGGAGAGAGAGAGATCCTATAGATTGGTTTACCCGTTCCGCTGTTGACTCCTTAGATGGATCGCTACGGCGGTCGGCTGGGTGTGCTTTATAGTGCCCAGTCTGTATGTACGTATTGGGCTCGGACTCCGTTTTTGAACCGGCCCGAAAGGGCCTTTAAGTTCGTGTCCTTTATATTCAACCGGTACGAGTACGAACAAGTTTCAGCAACGTCCGGAACCGAGTCTCCTATGAATTGAATTGGAGAGCGGAGACACGAGCCATGCTCAATTGGTTGGGTGACCAGACCACACACACAGCGACATAGGGGCGGTCCAACCCGCGCTAGACGAGGCTGCATCCAACGCGCGCTTGGCCGTTCATTGCCTTGCCACTGGCCGTTCGATTCATCAAAACCAGCGCGCGTTCCTTTCTCCCACCCGGCTCCATACCGCTTGGCTCGCTAGCTCGTCTCGTTACGTCTCGCAGGCTCGTCTGTCCCAATTTCCCCAATCCTCCTCAAATCCCTAGCAGCACCACCGGCGTCCTTCCCCGGCCTCGCCTCCAGTGGCGGAGCCAGCCCAACTGAGGAGCCTGGGCCCAGGGTGGCTGGGCCTTGGCTCCACCTAGTTGGGTTGGGCCAGTTGCCACAATATGCTGAAAAATGAGAGGCCTGGAACCAGTATCCTTTGCCTTGCTATTGGGCCGGAGCCCGGGCCCGGGCCCAGGGTGGCCGGGCCCTGGATCCGCCACTGCTCGCCTCCTATGCTCCCCATTGTCGGCAGCATGTGCCCACCCTAGCAGCATCTGTACAGGGGCTGCCAGCTTGAGAAGAAGTGTTCCCCCATCCAGAGCAATTCGCCTTCCCCACACGTCGCCGTTCCAAGCTAACCACGCCTTCTTCGCCTCGCTTCTTATTTTCTTATAGTCGTTGTTGTTTCAAGTCCCCCACTGCCGAAAGCTTGCTAAAGTTCTAGCTCGTTGCCTGGAACTAGTCTCCTTTTTACTGACTCCACCATGTTTTGATTTTATTTGTTTTCATTTTCAGAATTCAAACCTGTATATGCATAAATTAATATGTTATTTTGTTTGGTTCAATAGATTTATTCAGATTACAGGATTTTAGCAATGCTCCAGTGCATTGATCTTGATCATGCTCTGGATTTTCAGAATGTGAAGCCACGTACATGCAAAATTGTATGTATTATGTCAATGGTTCCATAATTATCTGTATTATTGGTTGACCGACAAAATTTGGTTTCATAATTTTGAAGTGGTACAAACTCAAATGTATCTTTCTTTGCCAAATTCTTGGTTTATCATGTGGTCCAGATGCCAATTGGTGTGCCAGGTTTAAAACCTGAACCTGATGTGGTGAAGAAACTCTGTATCTAAATATGTTTTCCAATTGCCAGTGTTGCAACAGAGTACTAGGAGTAGGGATTATTTGCAAGTCTGTTTATTGATCAAGGCACCGATGTTTTTTTCCAAGTGATCAGACAATAAAAATCAACACATATACTTTTATGAATTCAGTATCCCATCAAAGAAATTAGTCAAGAGAAAAGGAGAGTTTGTTGCAGGTGGTCCTCATATCTAATGAGAAGCGTTTGCATTTCTTTTTGGCATATGGCCTGAACCAATCCATGCTCGTGCTGTTTGATGAAAAGAAAAATACTTGTCTGAATTTTGTTTCTTGTTTCTCAGCTCACAATGAACATTCTTCCATGCTCTCAGCTTCAGTATCCTATGTAACATTCTTTGTTTCTGCCAAGGGTGCGTTCAATATTTCATTCAAGCTCATACAATTCCTTTCGTTAAAAAACAATTAAATTTTAAGCACCTTGTACTGGTGACAACATCAATGCAGTGGGCTCTTTGAAGAAACTGATTTGAGAATTTGTAACGATGCCAGGTTCAAAAAAAAAGGATTTATAACGGTCAAAGAATCTGCCAATCATGATAATTCAACGCATCTCTAGTGATATCAAGGAAGTAGTCACCATATTAGCTTTTGATCAGAATCCGTAGTGCTTATTTGTAACATTTCATAATAAGGTAACATTGATCCCTTACCTCCCAAATTCATTAAGATTACCTATCTGGCATCGCACGCAACAAAATTGTGCCAGTATACAAGTGTCTTCGGAAACACTAGTTATAACATGAAACATAAAATAATTATTTATGAACTGCGGTTTAGCTCATACACATAGCATGATTTCTAGTGGTTTGAACGGCCCAGAGTTGATAAAAGATCATGTCACATGAACTGCATTGGTAACCACACAACTGTAAAGATTAATCACACAATTGATGACCATACAATAGCCATGGGGAACATGGAGGCGAGGCCGGGGAAGGACGCCGTGGCGCTAGGGATTTAGGAGGACGGGGTGATTGGGAAAACTGGGGAAGACGAGTGGCGAGAAGCCATGCAGCCTGCGAGATGTAAACAAACCGAGCTAGCGAGCCGAGCGATATGATGCCGGGTGCGAGAAGGAAATGCGTGCTGGCTCCAACGTATCTAACGGCCAGTGGCAAGGCAACGAATGGCCAAGCGCTCGTTGGACAGAGTTGCGTCCAACGCACGTTGGACCACCCCCACGTCGCATGTCGAGGTGCGATCGAAGAAATTACAAGTCACTGGGTCGTCAGGGTCATCTAAACTTCTAAATCTAAACTACTCTATAATTGAGTAGTTGTCAGCCCTCAATTTTATACTTACCAGAGGGCCGCTGTACACATGCACTAGACTCTGGATCAGTACTCTAGTGCGTGCAATACATAGCCGAGTATCATGCAGACATATGTTTCATTATTCGAAGAATTACATACCTGATTGATTGGCGCAGGCTTAAGATCAAATAAGCCGTAAGACTTTACGATGGTTATAGGTAAACCATCAGGGTCAACGGAGCTTATAGATTTATTCGCAAAATCTTCCAACGGCTATGAAATCCTGCAAGCGACTGGAGCAAACCCTAAACCGCATCATGGCCATCGTAGCCAGGCATCTCCTTTGCGACACTCGAGCAAATCCACCTCCTTAAAGTAAATCTAAAAGAGTGGAAATATGCGAGGTCAGCGTCATCCAAACGCTGGCTAGTTAACACTTCCCTTAATGCATATAGTGCTTAGAAGGCTTTAATTGGGGGTAAGGTTATTTTATTTGCGTAAAGCCAAATTTATAAGATTTTGGAAACATCCTAACTAGCATCAACTAGAATTGGAACTTATTAATACCGATCAAGGGTTTCCATCTTAACAATGCACTCAAACACAATTAACCAACCATGAACACCAACCAACCCTTAATCAACCAACTCTCATCCAAATACACAACCCACAATCGACCAACTCTTGTCCAAAACATAACCAGCATAACAGATCACCACAATCCATACCAGCTTATACACAATTATCACCCAATTGACCAACCTCGATCACCAGCTCATCCAGCTTACACAATCACCATATCAGCCATGACTTTCCAGTCTTTCTCCTGGTTGCTCCCAACCAGACTTTCTACCAGCTTATTAGTTCCCTGGGAACTTTCTCCTGGTTGCCCCAACCATTCCTAGTTCTGCCATCATTCCAGGATTTGGCGAAATCCCGTTGCGGACCACACATGCCATGGCATGATCACCCGACCTAGTAGGGTTGCGGCCCTCACTAGCCGATCGTCACCCCGGGATGTGTGGCCATTATCACCCTCGGTGATGGCCCATTCCGCCCCTATCGAGACCGGTCCCGAGGGCCTCATGAGCGCTCACTCTGGCGATCCACGTCCGGTGCTCCGCGCGATGGTCACGCGTTGTGTTGGAACCAACACAGGCGGCGGTCTTCGCTACGCGTGTTTATCCGCGCTCCTCCCGGTAAGCCCTGCTAAACCCAAAGACTAGGCATCTCGTGCCTAAATCATCCATCGATGTCCAAATCCAACTAGGGCAACCCACCATTCTTTCTCTACTTCCACGGTCATCGACCACACCATATCACACATTTGGACTTTTCCAATGATCACCCAACCGACCAAGTATCCCCATATCCATACCCACAAACACAATCAGCCCAACATGCATCTACCAAATTCTAACTCATATGTCATATCATATTAAATGAGACTAATGAATGTCCAAAGAATATCGGTTCACCGTTCCGTGGCGATTAGCGAGAAAATTTGTTAAGCCTAAGCCGGTCTAAGCAAGTTTTACCCATTAGGTAGGGTTAAAGTGGTTACCAGACTAATCTTAGGCTAACAAGAGCAATGACAATCAAGGCAGTCATTAAGGCTAAACATTTCAAGGCAGGCATGTATAAGTATAACATGATTAACAATTAGGCAATCTAATTAAGCATGCATCTTTAATAAGTAAACAACATAGTTTAAGAAAACTGGGTAATGAACATGGTATTAGCGATGTTAATCCGCACTAAGGAAAGTCGCTATCTCTCCCTAATACGGATCACATCTAAAGAGTAAGTGTTAACTCGCCTGGACAACTTGTATCCCAACCGTGAATCTTGATTCGCCCCGAGATCCTCCTTAAAACCCTTGGGGTCTACCGACAGGAACCAAATGACACAGATAAATACCATGCTGCATGAAAAACATGGTACATGATATGCAATCGCTCCTACGAGCATAATAGAGTCTACGTAGGCTACCCTAGCATCTCTATGTTAATCCTACGAAGAGTCTCCCTCGAGTTTCTATAAGGAGGTAAACTTTATAGGGGCTCACGGTGCGGTATGCCGGTTAAGTTTCCTTGCCGAGGTTTAATCTCCCGTCTGTAAATAGGTGTACGCGTTATAATTTGGATTATATTACCTATGCTCGTTATCATCCTTCTTAATAGTTGTCATGGATTTCTTACGAGACAGTGTGTATCATACTTTAGTCACGATTTTTATCGATGGGAATTGTTCCTAGCTATTAATGAATTCTAGGTATATGATAATTTATACGTAATTCTCCTACATCCATTCCTACGTAGTTCTAGTTGCTGTTAACAAGCGAATCATTCTGGTTTACCTTCTATATAGAAAAATATTGTGCAAGTTCACTCATTGGCATATTGCCCTAATCGATTAGCGAACCTACCTTTCGTATGATAGGCTATGGATGTCAGAGTGCATTAATAAGTAGTATTTAACAATATAGTAATGTACTATTCCCCAAAATGCGATTTCGTACGATAAGATCGTAATGAGGTGATTAGGGTTTCTAGGCGACATAAGAGGACGTCTTTTCGGAATTTAACCTATGTATGGGTAAGGATTATTGGAGTTGACATCCACTAGGTGTTTAGCGATAATATTAAGTTATACCAATTAATAACTTCTTTTCTAAGTTCAGCTCCTTAAATAATTTAATAGGATATGAGTTAATTATTCGTTGGGTTTAGCAATTAAATAATCCTATGCATACACTTAAGCAATTAAGGCAAATTTAAAATGTTCTAAATTTATTAAGGCATTTGCCTAGCCATATATTTTCTAACCAATATTTGGGTTCAATTTCTTAAGTTTTCTTTAGTCATTTCTTTAATCATTTATATAACGGTAAATCTACATTTTAAATAACAACCATGACAATTTTCCCTTTACAGTGGTTGATTTTATCCTTTTTATAAAATCAGAATTCTCATCTAGTTTTTATCTAAATTTTTCTAGAATTTTCGGGAGCCTCTAGCTATTTTAATTAAATCCCTAGATGTGCTTGCAATTATTTAAATGGTTAAATCAGTACCTAAACAATTAATCCCTTTTAGTGTTTCAATCATTCCCTTTGGGTTTATAAGTGTATTTTACACTTTACATAATCTCCTTTTACCGATTTAGCTCTAAAATTCATTAGCAAGCAAGCCGATTCGGTCCCCCTTTTATATAGAAAGGTACCATGGGGTTAATTACATAATTTATTCAGAAAAATTCTAAGGACAATGCTTAAGCTAACATTATGATAAATTTTGTGATGGGCTCTAGTAATTACCAATAACTTTGTTAATAATTTAGGAGGTGTCTATGGTTTTAAATAAATTATGAAATCCTAATGTAAAAGATAAGAAAGAACGATTGCCCTTGGGCTTTATACGATTTTATTAATCCAATTTTTCAACTACACTATTTATTTTGATATTTTTCCCAGGTTGCAAACCCACTTTAGTATTTTTGTACAAAATTTCATAATTTTTTTTGATGTCGTTTGCTATTTTAAATAAATCCCACAAAGCGCTATGACACATAAAATAACAGATTTCGGCTTAAATAGCAAATCACCGTAGTGGTCGTCCTCGGCCGATCTGGGCTGGACGTGGCTTGAGCCCAGCGCAATAACTTTAATCAAGGCGTATTTCTAGAGATTACGTTTCCACTTATTGACAAGTGGGACCAAGGCCCACCATCACCTCCTGAAACACATTCTAACTCGCCTCACTGTGTCGGCCGCTCGGCCCCCCAAAGATCAGCTTCGCCTTTCCTCCCGACGACGACGACAAGTGACCATGAGCGCCTGGTCTTGCGCTTCGGCTAGCCGGAGCTAGAGGGCACGAAGGCTTAGGGTATATGGAAAATGGAACGGCCTTGACGAGCCTCCACCAAAGTTGCGCGACGCACGACTTGCGGTGCTCCCTAGCGGCGGCGGCGCGGCGGCGCGACGAGTAGCTATCCGGCAAGGTAAGCGAGCCCATCAGATAGATGTTTTCGACGTTCTAAGTAGCGTGGGAGCTTGTAGCGTTGGAGGTGCTCACCGAGCTAATGGGAGGGCACGAGGAGGCATGGAGGTGGCCGCGACGTGGCGGCGACGGCGCCAAAACACGAGCTCATGAAAGCGTGTCTCCCGACGAGAATCAGCTACAAGGGAAGGAGGGAAAAGGGTTAGGGCATAACCGGATGCTCCAGCGGGCGGAATCGCCGAAGCTCACCAATCGACGGGTCCGAGCCTCGCTAGGATTTGGGGATTTTGGAGGACGCCCAACGGGCCGCCCGGTTTTAGGAACTCGAACGTGGTCTTGGAGCCCCGAGCGTGCATCGAGCGGCATGGCTAGGGAGTAATGGCGACACGACACGGCTGGGCACGCCGGAGGCCATGATGGCGAGGCACCGGGATGACAGGCGACGCGACGGTCTAGGGGTAGCCTTTTGGACTTTCGAGCCACGGACATGTTTGTGGCGTGGCCGAACAGCGCGTGCTCAGACGGGCATTGACGACTCGCCGGTCCATGGTCAGGACCGAAGGTCCTTCACAAGCGGACGGGCGGCGCAGAGAACGGGCAGACAAAGCATCCGAGGGAGAGAGAGAGAGAGAGACAGAGCGCCCGAGAGGTGCTCGATGAAATGCCCATAAGAGGAGAAAGAGGTGTGATTTTCAATTGCTTATGAAATTTTATCTTTGGTTTTAAATTGATCCAATTGGTTCAAATTCAATCAAAATTTTGAATTCAACCAAGATTTAAAAGTGCCCCAAAGTTGGGCTGTTACAGTAGTTGGCCTAGATCCAACTACAGATCAATCCGTCTATCCCTTCATCCATTATCCAACAACCATAATTTTTCAGAAGTTTGCTATACGTAGAGACCACAGACACTTTAACTTGATACGTATAGACCACGAACTCTTGCCCATAAGTCGATACTTATGGACCACGGACTTTTGCCCATATGTACATATACACGAGATTAAACTCGATACGTAGAGACCACAGACTCTTGACTCCTATAGGTCACAGACTCTTGACTCGATACGTATAGACCACGAACGCTTGCCCATAAGTTGATAGTTATGGACCACGGACTTTTGCCCATATCTACATATACACGGGATTAAACTCGATACGTAGAGACCACAGACTCTTGACTCGTATAGATCATTGACTCTTGACTTGATACGTATAGCCCACAGACTCTTACCCATAACACGATATGTATAGACCACGGACTCTTGCTCATATATACATATACACAGAATTAATTTTTATTCTCCCATTATAAATCTTCCTAATTTTTTCTAATTCTTCCTAAACTAGAAATTACAGACTAGCTCCCGTAGAGACCATGGACTCTTACCCATATATACAAGGATTAATTTTTATTCTCCCATTATAAATCTTCCTAATATTTTTTGTTCCTAATTCTTCCTAAACTAGAAATAACAAGCTAACACGGTAACACTATAAATAGGGTAGTGGCAGACACGTACGCCCCAGTCATACGTACTCATACATACGAAACGTCTGCCCGAGCCGGGCGGTGGAATAAATTTAGGACTCCGTATAAAAGTCAGAGTATTATGTAGCTCTGTTAAGAATACGCCCTAGTATCGTCCCCTCCATGTCAATGCGTGCGGACGTATACAACCTGTTAATTAAGCTTGCAACACGGTAAATAACAACCGTGATGCACATATAATTACAATGTACAATCTGATCGGCCCATCGAGAGAACGCATCGCTACTTTTAATTAAACGAGTAAGTGTCACGCGTATTTATGCATACATTCATGTATAGAATTGATTATGTTAATAAAAACAACTATTTGCATGTTATTGCACCCGTTAATTAACCTATATATGTATCTTGATTATCTGTTATTTAATTTTGCTTGTTCAGGTGTTTTATGAGATGACCCACTTCAATATCAACCGAATGAGACAAATGAAATAAGGAATGTTCCTCCACCTGCTCCATATGGACATAGACAAAAAGAAAAATTGCGCAGTTATTGCATTCACACCTTTGTATGGCAAACGACAACGGAATGGGAGTCTTGATGATGGGTTTTGAGATGGGTTTTGATGGGCTTTGAGCCAGTATTGAAAGTTTAGGTATGTAAAACAGACCAAATCATAGTTTAGGGGTTTTTTCGGACTTTCGCGATAGTTGAGGTACATAAAATGGACCTTTTCCTTTATAAATTAAATCTAAAAATTACAAAATAAGTTTCCAAATGGTTACAAAATTGTGGTCCATTATTTCACGCGTCCCTTGCGGAGGCAAACTAGCCCACAATAAAGTATAGCAGATCGACGGCGAGTCGGACCACATCGGAGGAATTAGGAATTTAGGTTGAGTGGGAGCAATGTCAAAAGCATAAATGTCGTATCTCGTACAAATGTATATTCAAAGAACAAGGCTAGAAAACGCTGAAATGGCATATTTTGAATAAACGTCAATTTGTAATAGCATGTAATGGATATCCTGCTCTGTAATGGCATAGCTTAGATTCGATCAATTTATAATGACATATATCGACTTCTTTTTAAAACAGGACGGCCTGTTAGGGCATCTCCAATGGTGCCATGTCAGTTAGATATAAGGAGTCCACCTTATCTTTTTGCCTATATGGAGGAGAGAAGAAGAGAAGAGAGATAAAAGCTGGTTGCTAACTAATATCCTGTCTATAGCTGATTACAAGGTGCATTGCATCTATCACATACGGGCCCATATTAAATTTAAAGGCAATGCTAAAGCTAATCCATTGGAGATTTTGTTTACAACATTACATAGAGTTTTTTTATAGCTAATAGTTAACAATACCATTGGAGATGTCCCTAGGCCTCCTCAAGCTGGGAGATTTACCTACAGCCCACCCAATTCGATACCCTTTACCCAAACGACATTAATTTAGTCTGCCTTTACGTTGACGACATTGTACGCGCAAATTTGTTACCCCAATGACATTTTGGCCTTTTAACCCTCTTTTCCTATCTATTAGCCCTTTTTCGCAAGTGAACTGACCGTTTTGCCCTCGGTCACTGTCCAGCCAAATACTATGCCCCTGATCAGTTTGTTTGGATATTTCCCTTTCTTCGTAGCCAAATATCAGCCGCCTCCGCCTTCGGTCAGATCTGCCGGTGCCGCCTCCCCCCTCCCCGCCGCCCTATCCCCCGCTCCCTCCGTTGCCGCCGTGCCCTACACCGCGCCTCTTCCGCCGTCGCACCCTCCGCCCTCACCTCGCGCCCTCCCCCTGTCGCGCCCTCACTTTGCCCCTCCTCGCCCCTCTCCTCTGTCTCCCCCCCTCCTCCAATGCAAAATTCCGTGAAGTATTTTCTTACCAGTTGTATAGAAGTCTTCGTTTCAGTCCTCCTAGTGGCCATTGCTCCTAGTATGAGTAGTTGTGATGGGCTGCGCCCTTGAGTTGAGGGGGTGACGAGCCTTTAGCATCCAGATTGGGCAATACGAGATAGATTTATTTACTTCGAGGATAGTCTTTCTTTTCCAAGCTCAAGTTCAAGTTCTAGCCCGAGTGATAGAGAACAGTCGACTACAAGAAGAAATGAGAACTGAACTGTTTTTATATTTTTCACTCCAGTTTTTAACCGCCGCTCCGAACCAAGCTAGATAGTCTCCTATCACTAGGCTCACCAACCAACCTGGACTTTGATTCTTTCTTATTATTCTAACCGGACCATAAGGATTGTTTCCAGCCAAGAGTTCCCATATGACATAAGCGCTCTTGGGTGGGGTGGGCCCTCATTCGCCAGGTCTTTGAGTGCCCGTCGTACCACGTGGTTGGTACACTAGGCCATTAGGAATCAATTTGAGGTTGTGACAGAGAAGGGAGAAAGTACTAGGTACACGAATCACTGCATGACCAAGGCTAATGGGTGTCCATGGTCAATTGTAGCAAGGCTAATGTATGATGGAAAATATGCGAGAATATACACTTTGATGACATAACTTCATATTGTTTTATTAAATAGTTTTATTTTAATTTTATCCTTGATGATACAGGAAGAGCAGGACAAAGAAGGGTAGGCCACATGGGCCATGTACCAGCAAAGGAGAGAATACAGGGAGCACACCAAAGAGACATAAGATAGCAAATGCCTCCAACAATAATAGTCCAAGGCTTGTCACAAGAAGGTAGTAAAAAACATGATTTGCTACTTAGCATGATGTGTATGTAAAATTGTTCATTTATTCAAACATTTGATGCAGGCAACGGACAATGAGTATTGTTGGAAGAGAAGGAACAAGTCATGAAACTGCCACAGAAGGTACCAACAAGCAAATATGTACCCCTTCAAGGCCTAGACATACAGTCAAGAAGACCACTCCAAAGAAAAAAACTGTCGCCAAACAAGACTTGTTGTCCATGACTTGAAATATTTTGCTGCCCATGGCTTGAAATATTTCGCTGCCCATGGCTTGTATTATTTTGCTGCCCATTAATGTAATGGATGTAATGACTTGTAATGGAACTTTTAGCACTGTGATGGATGTATTTGGTATGCTTTTGATTAGCAGGATTGTTTTGGGCATGCTTTGGACTTGGTCGCATAGTAATGGAAGTAATTTACTATGTTAAGACATGCTTTGGACATGCTTTTGGTTGGCAAACATGCTTTGGACATGTAATTTACTGGCAAATATGCTTTGCACTTGTATTTTTTTTATGGATTTTACTGTGTAATGGACGTAATTTGATGAATTTATGTCAAAAATGATAAATTTGTGTTAAATGTAATGAATTTTTTTTCAAAAATGAGGGATTTCGGTCAAATTTGATGAATTCCTGTCAAAATGGATGAATTTTAGTAAAAAAACAATGGATTTCAAATCTGTTGAAAATTATTTTCACACGTTAAAGTATTTTCTTCTTGTAAATTACTCTTATCACATACTTGGACAGTGAGCGAGGTGTAATTCAACATCCAACCAAATGCTTTGCCCCTAAACAGTGACCGCCAGCAAAACGGTCAGTTCACTTGCGAAAAAAGGGCTAATAGACAGGTAAAGAGGGTTAAAAGGCCAAAATGCCGTTGGGTAACAGATTCGTGCGTACGGTGTCGTCGATGTAAAGACAAACTAATTTAATGTCATTTGGATAACAGCTATTAAATTGACTAAATTAATGTTGTTCAGGTAAAGGCTATCCAATTGTATTGAGTGGTCTATAGTAGACTTGGCCAAATGGGCCGAACCAACTGGGCCGAACCTGGTGGCCCGTTACTATGCTTCGGGCCGGCCCGGTTCGGCCCAACGAACCGTGCCTAGGCCTGGCACCCGGCCCGTCGGGCCGGCACGGTTCGGTTCGCATAGTAACGGCCCGGTTCGTTACTATGTGAACCGAACCGGCCCGGTTCGGCCTGTTTTCTCGGAGTACTGTAACAACCGAATTTGAAAATTGAAAATCCCGCCCCGCTCCCGTTGCCCCGCTCCGGGATAGAGACAATTATCACTCAATCACGCCGCATGAAGTGCTTGTAAGAATTCTTAGTGATGAGTTGATGGACCGAGAGGCTTCGGACATTAAAGAAATGGTTCAATCTAGTAAAAAGAAGAGCATAGCTTTGAAGGCGAGCAAAGTATCAAAGGTAAAAGATGATAGTTCAAGTAGTAATGAAGAAGATGGGCAAATGAATATGGAAGAGATGGCATTATTTATGAGAAGGTTCAATAAATTTCTCAAAAAGAATGGCTACAATATAAAGGCAAGAAGGACTCCGGGAAATCCAAATCTTCAAGAAGCTCAAGAAGAAAATGCTATGAATGTGGAGAAACCGGACACTTCATTGTCGATTGTCCACACACGAAGGAAAAGAAAGAAAAGAGTTACAAGAAGGACAAGGAGAAGAGAAGAGACACAAGAAGTTTCAGAGGTGAAGCTCAAATTGGTGAGGAGTGGGAATCCGACTTCGACTCCGAGTCCGACTCCGAGTCCGATGATGAGAGCATTGCATACATTGGAATGGCTATCCCAAAACCGACCTCATCTCTATTTGGTAAATTAACGGATGACGATGATGAACCATCAATGTGCTGAAAGGATCGCTATGTCGCCTAGAGGGGGTGAAAAGGCGAATAAAACGAAATTACGGAATTAACAAACTCAAACAGTGATCAGCACGTTGGATGTTCCGATGGAGGTCGGATGTTCCGATCTGGTACAGAGAGCCCTGCGTCGGATGTTCTGATCTAGGTCGGATGCTCCAATGTACGTCGGATGTTCCGATCCTGGTTGTACTGGAAACGATGAAAACCTGCAGTAAAAACTTATTTCTCGCAAAACCAAGATTAGATCTACTCAAGGCTAGTTTGAAAAGAGAGATTGCCGAGTATATCGCTTTTTGTGACATCAATCAAAGGGTAAAGCAGAGTATAAAAAACATGACGTACTACTACAACCTCTTAGAATTCCAAAGTGTAAGTGGGAAGAAGTTGAGATGAATTAGATTGTTGAGGTACCCAAAACTCAATCCGGACAGGACTCCATCTGGTTAATCATTGATCGCCCCTCCAAAGTTAACAATTTCGTTCCTGTTCAAACTAACTACACCGAAGGCAAGTTGGTAGAATTATACATGAGCAAAATAGTCTGTCTGCATTGGGTGCCAAAGGGAAAATTGTCTCTGATCGAGGTACCCAATCCACCTCTAAATTTTTGGCCCAGAATCAATTGGAACTCGTCTGAACTTCAGCACGGCTTTCCAGCCCCAAACCAATCGACAAACCGAAAGAGTTAATCAAATTCTTGAGGACATGTTGTGAGCATGTGCCCTTGCTAACCCAACTAGTTCGGACAAGCAATTGCTATATGCCGAGTTTGACTATACAACAACTATCAGTTTAGTATCCAAATAGCGCACTATGAAACCTTATATGGAAGAAGGTGCAGAATTCCACTCTAATGCCAAAAACCAGTGAAACAAAGGTGTTTAGTTTGGATATCCTACAAGACTAAGGAACAGGTCAAACTGATCCAGCAAAGGCTGAAGGCAAGCCAATCTACGCAAAAGAGTTACACCAAAAATTGTCGACGTGACTTAAAGTTTACGAAAGGAGACTGTGTATCCGCAGGTGTCCCCTCTCAAAGATGCGCAGATTCCATGTAAGTGGCAAATTGGCTCCAAGGTATACTTCTCCTTTCAAAATCCTTGCTCGAAGAGGTGAAGTGGCATATGGTGCGGACCTACAGCCTAATTTAACCCTCTTAAGACTGATCTAATCCTGTTAACATGAGGCTGTGCGCAAGACAAGAAGCAAGACATCTTGGTTTTGCCAAGTTCAGTGGAGCAACCACTCTGAAGCCGAAGCTACCTAGGAACGTGAGGAAAATCTTCAAGCCGAGTTTCTAGAGTTGTTTCCTGAAGAATTAGAATTTTGAGCTGGAAATTCAACTTAAAGGGGGAGGTTTGTAAAATCCAAAATTTTTAAAATCAAAATTTGACACGTTAATTTTTTTTCAAAATAATGATTTACTTAATTTTAAATTTGCATCTCATGCATGGCATTATGTGCATTAAAAATTTAAATTAAGACTAGAAGAGTAAAAATGTGTTAAAAATATTTTCGGATGTCGAGGAATAATCTTTTTTGCAAAAAAGTAATTACAATATTTTTTTTTGGAAAAGACCATACCCATTGTAGGAAGCAATTTGTAAATAAGAAAATCTAAAACCTAATCTACCTCGTTCTGGGCCCTCTCCTTCCCCCGACCTCCCTCCTCCTTGGGCCACTGACGCTGTCGCGACCATATTTCCTCTGCGGGCTCTCGCCTCCAGGACGTGTGCACATCAGGGCCACGCCCAAATCAGGGCTGTGCGGCAAACCAGCTGTGCACCGGCCGCGCCCGCAACGGGCAGCCATGCCACGCCGATCGCCGACCATGCTGGGTCACCAACTAGGGCGCCGTGGCCCGTCGCACCGAGTCACCAACTACACCGGGCCGCGCTGGGCCCAAGCCATGCCGTGCAAGTCGCGCTAGGATCTCGGCCCACAGCCGGTCCCGGTTCGTCTCCTCGCATCGCCGATCACACCCGCACCATGCCACTAACCGTGCCACGCAGCTACGGAATACTAGTGAATTCTGCACGGCAGGGACGACGGTAAAGGGTGTGGCGCAGCAACAACTCCAGATCATTTTGGTGTTTTTTTGGTATTTTGTTTGGATGGAAAGCCAAACCTTTCAAACCAAAAACGGACTCCTGTCAGATAAATTTTTAGTATTCGAAATCTAATGGCTAGAAGTACAAAATCAGAATTTTTTTAGGCCATTTCTCACAGTACGGACGAGTGCACGGCTGTGTGACATTACTCGCATCTGAGACAGAACATACACACGTACGGATTGTTCATACAAGTGGGAGCACAACAAGGGAGCGATCGAAGTCAACAAACCACGAATACTGGAGTGTTTGTCCCTATCATAATTACTGCCCATGTGCCAGCTGAGAAACAGGTGACCGCACCAGCAATCCCAGGGCAACACAATATATACACAGAAAACTAGGTTATTATTCACGATGCAAAATGATAACAATGACAGGTGATAATTCTTCAGGATTAGCACCCAGCTGATCAGCTGATGGGTCAGCCAGAAGATCAGCCGGATGAACTGGTATTACGGGATCGACCAGTAGAAGTGGTACCTTTCTGAGGATCCTTTCCTCCAGCATGAGATATCTTCAAGGATTCAAAAGCTCCCCTGCATGATTAGATTAGGACAAGTATGAACAAGGGCAGGGACGCGTGGACAGAGGCAACCTATACCCTGTCTGCAGCACTGAACAAGCGGTGCAGGGCATGGCAGAATTCACTCTCTAGAAAGACTCTTGGCGTGCAATCTACAGAACTTCGACATAAAGAAAGATAAGTAGGGCTACCTTAATGCATTCTTAATCTCCACATTCCCTGGATCCAATTTGAGACCTTCAAGAAATGAATCGCATGCCATCTCATAGTCCTAGAGCAGAAGTCATGGCGTCACTAGAAAAAACTATTTGCCACAGCATGCACAGAAGTTGCAGAAATTTTATCCGTTTTATCTCACCTTCAGTAACACCTGAGCAGCTCCTTGCAGGTAGAAAGCCTTTGGCCAACAAGGCCGAATCATCCTACAAGTCTGAGCATCCATCAAAGCTTCATCTCCTTTACCCATCTTAAGCCAGCAAAGACTCCTATTGGAGTATAAGGTTGCATCATCCGGATCAAAATCCACCGCCTGCACCAAGAAATCAATCCGAGTTTTAATTGGTAGTTTGGTACCAGCGTTACATACATTGCTACACTTTCTCTAAGGTCAGTACACAAGAATATAGAGGGACAAATATTGATTGTTCAACTAGATTTCAGGTGGTAAACTGGATTTTGTTCGACACACCATCTTAATAAAATGCTAGTTTCCTTTACCTGAGAGCAAATAATTTGTCATGACCACTGTTCCAATTCTACAGATTTTATAACAGATGAACAGTTTGATATGGTGACATCAATAAAAAAAAATTCTAGCAACTAGCAAATCTACAACATGATACTCCCTTCATATCTAAAAAATATGTCGTTTTGTTGTACATCAACAGTCCTTGAAATGCAAGTTTAACCACCAATTACCACTACAGTTTATTTATAAAATCCGAAAAATGTTAAGTTGTCAACACATAAAAAAATGTAGATTAAAACAGTGAAGGAATAAACAAAATAAGAGCAGATAAGTAATGTTGTTACCTGAATTCTAACAGAAGATTTAAAATAATGTAAACCATACCAACTGGAATCGACACATGATACAAAGATGAATTAATTCAAGGGTAGGGTAGAGAACATGGTGCTCAAAATATATATACCACAGAGTAGAGTTTCATTGCAGTAAGATAGTCCTTTTTCTTGTATGCCTTGCTACCTTCCAACTTAATATCAGATGGCTTCATTTTGTACACAGGGTCATCCTGAAAAGCATTTGGCATAACAATGACAGGTCAAATGTATGTGACGTACATAGCAGCCTCAAGGAGTTAAAGTTTTTTTTTTCGTCTGAAAGGTAAATATTTGTGATGAACATACTGTGTATTCCTTTTACCTACACTAGAATCCTGGCAATCATTCTCTATATCGCCCTATACAATTACATTCCAGTCCTTATGCAAACCACAAAGTTTTCAACTTTTTATTTATATGCACAACCTCTTGGATATATTGCTACAATATTATTCACATGCAACGTAATAACAAGCTATTAAACTATACATCGTCTTATTCATATGCACATCATCATGTTCAACAATGATACCAATTGACGTCTTTGGCCAATCATTGCATGGAATGGTGGTGACATCGGCTGAGCACGTGATCTGCAGTCCATCCATGCACTCCAAAAGCCCCGGAGGCTAACCAGCTGGTCCTAAACAGCTAAAGCCTTCAACACTCAGGCACAAACAATCAAGGCTGATCAAAAGCATCGACGTCACCACCATAGACACAAAGCAATCTCGAAGGTTGTAAGGTATGGAAGCTGTCCACCCATGTTGGTCCGCCACTCAATACATTAAGAGAAACCCGATATGGACAGCTAAAGGAGTATGTCTAGACCGACATGTCATTAGTTTAACCCGATATGGACAGCTAAAGCAGTAATCTAATGTTCAAACCAACAAAAATATGATTTAGGTCATACCTCCATAGTTGGCCTTGATTTCACATAGCTAATTATCCCATCAACACTCCAATCACCCACATATGGAACGGAAAAATTGGTTGAATAATATACACGTAAATGAAAATTGGAAAACTATACGGTATACGACAGGTATTACGGAAATGAGCTGCTCTCCGCCACCCCGCGCGTCAAATACGCCGTTTCCGCCACCGGGGGCGACGGAAGCCTGGCTTCCGCCACGCCGCGCGCCGGAAGGCCGTTTCCGCCACCCACAGCCGAAGCCGCTTCGCCGCACCCGTGGCGGAAGCTACTTCATGCGCCACGCTGGCGGCGCTGCTCCGCCCGCTCCGCCTCCGCTCGTCCGTCATGCGCATGCGATTCAAGCGCGTCGGTTATGCGTGAATCTGCGTGCGAATTATTTGCCCGGCGTCGCTAACCCATGCGCCTTGCTACCGAAACCTCTCACAAGCGGCCGTTAAATGCACTGAAAACGAGAGAATACGTTTAATAATTGTTGAAAACGAGATTAGAGAGTGTTGTATTATTTTATGCCCATTTTAGTTCTAGTATTTGTTCGGATTGTAATTTTTGTTCTTTTTGCATAGCCCATTTAATTTATTTATAAGAAAAAGTATTTTTAGGACTTTGTAGGGCTTTTCTCGAAGATATGATGAATATTTTTTGAGTAATTTATTTAGCTTTTTGATGCATGTGGAAAGAAGGTTAAATTTTTCCACTACAACTAAACTAGTAGTAAACAAGCTATGAAAGAATCGGAGATAGAGATACCCTAATCTTATGTTTAGCGGGACTGAAATCGATGAATACAGCGCTGAAACGAGATTACGATTAAAAAAATTCTCCCGCTCAGCCGTTGTAAACGTGATTAGATGGTGTTGTATCATTTTATGCACGGAAAAATTGGTTGAATAATACATATTAAAATATAAATTGAGTATTAGCGGAAAAATATAAGATTGGGAAAGAATTAGATAAACTAGATTAAAAGAGAATGATAAAAACTTATTTAATTAAACTGCGTATTACAGTTAGCCAACCTGATACTTTAACATTTTATGTCAATTATAAACGAAAATTTTAACAACGAATAACCGGACACCAGCTGCGTCTTTTTGCAGCTCACGCCAGTCCATTAATAATTTGCAGCGAGCCGGAATCGGGGCAATCAGGAACACGGTTCAATGGTGCACATGATGCAAGATGTACGCAATCCAACACAAGAAATGAAGGGAATCGATGTAGTTAGCGCGGTTTTCTCCACGTCGAATGACGGAAGCCAGCGGGCACGGCTTAAGCCATTCCACACGGTGGAAGCATGATTCATTTAACTTGTTAATCTAGAGAACCGGAGATTAAATAATAAAAATTCAGATTACAACATACAAGCAATGGCACGCGTGATGCATAAGACAATCTACCTTAGTAGTGCATCATATCTAAACCTGCATGCCTTAGGAGATTTAAAAACATAGTTGTCATACACGACAACCATACTACTGGGTGCAACGGGGGTATTTTCCCTTCGCAAACGTGCTAGGTCCTGCATCCCTGGCTCTAGCATATAGGAAATTACCGTAAAAATCATATATGCTTTCATTCCAAGCAATAGAATGTAATATCACCTGTACACCGGCTATCATTTTTCTTGGCCGGTGCTTACTGTCGATGGCCTCTTTGAGCAACTCCGGAAGTTCCATCTTATAACCTGTTTGAACTTAACGGAATACAAATACAGTTTGTAACCACCTTGAATTTAATACAACAGCAATATATTAACGGTGACCATATTAGAATACATTACTACAAGGGTGTACACATACATAACTTTCAGTTGGAAAATACATGAGCTAGTGCCCGTCTAGTTTGGGCATCTGCGACGGTCATGTCCAGGCTGCCTGCATCTAGCACAAAGTCTTAAACCACCCCCCGATTGTGATTCATCCATGTCACCCACTAATCGTGCAGAGGGTGGCCTTCCTGGTGTGTCTCGCTTGGTAGCTGGAAACGGTAGCCATGTACAGGGTGCCTTCATTTTTCTATAACTTCGATCACCGAAGTTGCGAAATTTCGGCCTCCATGTGTCGCGGATTGCTTGCATTGTATAGTACGGGAACACGAATTGAAGGCCATTGTTGCCACCAAGCTGACGGCAGGCAGCCAGCACGTGGGAGCATGGGATATGCTGCAATCGTGGCTTGTTGCACGAGCAAACTGCTTCGTAGCTTCCAATGTGGCAAGTTTGCACGGTGTCACCCGCGCTAAACCCCGACACGTGCTTCCGTCGGCAGCTTACTTTGAATTCATTGGTGGCCCTATCATAAAGTTGAGTTACATGGAATTGCGCCTTCAAGCGTCTTTGCTCGATGAGCGCTTCGACGCGTGGAGCAAACATGCACGCCGATTGCTCTGCTGCATAGCCACGGTCTCGAAATTACTCCATGGTCCGATAGAAAGTAAGCTCTATGATTGAGCATATCGGAAGAGCACGAACTCCTCGAAGCACGTTGTTGTACGACTCGGCGATGTTAGTCGTCATAACCTTATACCTAGAAAATGACACGTACGTTTTATTAGTATAATATTCGTACATAAAGGGGTGTGATCAAGTGGGACTACTTACCGAGCGCCGTCAGTATCATGAGCTAGTGCCCACTTCTCCGCCGGTTTACCCGCGATCCACTGCGCGAACGTTGTGTTGCGACGCACAGCAGCTCCTTCGCCTCCAACCATCTGCATAGCCTCCTGCTTCTGATTGGCGACAAGTCCTTGTGTGCGTTGGTTCAGGTCCCTATAAATTGCTTGGAACTTACGCAATTGGTTCTGCAAGCACATTGTCTTAAACTTCTTGACCATCGTGCGGCTCTGGAATGCAGTGTATAAATTTGCACCAAGGTGTCGCATGCACCACCTCGATTGAACATCAGGCCAAGCACAAGCTGGGTCATGACCTCCCTTCAGAACATCCAGTGCATGCAATATACCCAACCCACAGTCCGATACAACACAAACACCGGTTCTATCCCTGACCACCGCATTCTTCACGAACCGCAGGAACCAAAGCCAGCTGTCATTGTTCTCACTCTCCACAATGACGAAGGCAACAGGTAATATCTGATTGTTCCCATCGGCAGCTAACGCGGTCAAAAGCGTCCCGCGGTACCTCCCTTTTAGGAATGTACCGTCCACGCAAATCACTGGCCGGCAGTGTCTAAATGCTTCTATGCATGGACCAAATGCCCAACAAAGTCTCAACAGGTACATGTGACCTTCAGAGTAGGAACCATCTGCCAGCTGCACGGGCCGCTGGTCAATTCCCCATTCAGTGCCTGGGTTGGATAATGCTATCTGCCGCAACAAACGGGTAGCCCAGTTATACGAGTCTTTGAATCCCCCAAAGATCATCGTTAGCGCCTTTTGTTTTGCCCGCCAAGCAAGGTGGTATGGGATTACCATCCCTATTCGGCTCTGCATCTCCGCTATTATGGTGTTTGGTGCTAATTTAATGTCTGACTCGACTATGGATAGGAGTGTTTGGGCTATATACCTGGCATCCATGACCTTACTCATGTTTAGAACACCCTCCGCGTTGCAACTGTGCGGTTCGTACCGTGAGATAATGAAGTATTCATCATTCTTCGGTTTATGAGCCCGTACACGGTACGAGCACTCTCCCTCTTTTTTACACCCAACCACATAGACGTCTGGCCCAGACAGTAGCACTTTGTGCTCACGACGTGTGGTGATGGCGAAATTGGAAATGAAGTGTTGCGCCTCCTGCTTACTTCCAAAACTTTGTCCTACTTGTATATCGCTATGCTCATATCCCCAGCTAGATATCTGGGAGAAATCAGGCATAACGCAGTTCGCTGCTTGTATTTCGCGAAAGTATGCGACTGCAGTCCCTGCATCATCCTCACCATCATCCTCACCTTCTGCCGTCACGTCGGCCTCATCATGTTCCATGACCGTCACATCAATCTCCTCCGGTACGACAACCGTGTCATGTCCTCCAACCATCTCCTCTACTTCCGCGATTCCACCTCGCAATGAGTCCCCTATCTCTACCGTGTTACTGCGAACACACGTAGCAGACTCTACAGCCATTGATGATTCACTTATGCCTCCGTCCTCTCGTGGTACCACTTCAGCGTACACACCAATCTCGAACGCTTCCTCAATCGACTTTGCAACATACAAGTCCCACGAACCTCGGTTCCGAAGCTCCCACATGTTGCATACTACATGCGAAGTGTTCGGGATGTAACGGGGCCGAACCGCCTGTAGGCGCACTTTGAAGTTACGCCGATCTATGTCAAGTGTTCTGGCAACCACCCCTATTAAGTCTTTAGGTCCTATAGGAAGATCAATTGCGGCTTGTGTGTGCATGCAGCTTTGCATGCTAACAAAAGCACCCTGCACTTGTGTTGGAGCATCCCCATAGAAAATATGCAAGGTTGTTGCCATAAAGATCTGTCCATGTGTCATTAAAAAATTTTATCACTCGTCTATATATATGTAAGCTCGCATTCAGTACTATAAATTTTAATATTTTTCACACAAACAGGCACATGCAGACGCCTTCGACAATATTGTTATTTTTATTCCGCCGGTCTACAATTGTTCAGCATCCTTTCTATAATTTTTAGGAGTTTTCATTCAATATATCATTTTTTCGTAATCATACGCTAAAAAATCGCCTAAATAACTAAAATAATATTTATTTCGTAAAAGTCATAAGTACCTTTTTCACCACTCCCTATAATGAACTAAATAATTAAATAACAATTTTTTAATGATACCAAATTAATTGACTAACTTTTTAATTACGTACGCATTAAACATAACTAATATTTATGTTAGTGTCTAAAATTGTAAACAATGTCTTTCCACAATTACTGTCTTACATGGTAATGCATGCAACATAATAAACTAATTAACTAACGAACAATGTTTAGTTAGTGTAATAAATTACATGTTAACGAAAAATTTAATCAATTACTTCGGCTATAAAAGGAAGGCTCGTTCTCACTAACCTTGTCCACGCACAGTGCTTTTAAGGTTTTTGCTCTTTATTTCATGTGTTTAAACGTATAGGTTTTATATACATTAATAACTATTAACATAAAAATAAGGTCAAATTGTTATATTTATTTCAAATTCAACTAACTTTAAATGTTACATTCACAGTCTGCGTTAAAGTTTTCTTAGCACCGCAAATATTTTATTTATTTTAAATTTAACGTACTTTAAAAGTTACATGCACGGTCTACGTTAATGTTTTCTTACCACCGCTATAAATTTGTCAGTATTATAGACATAACATGTACGAAATAATGCTAAATTTCATTGCTTACAAAATCTACATTAATGTATAATTGATTCTACTGTATGATACAAGTCCACGAACGCGAGTATATTGAAATGCATACCTAGTAATAATATGTCGAATAAATAGTCGGCTCACGAGATACCAACACCTGCGCATTCAAACACATAAAATAATGAATGAAAGGTTTCAAACTATGTCTTCATGCAGACACCTTCGACAATAATTGTTATTTTTATTCCGTCGGTCTAGAATTGTTCTGCACAATTTCTATAATTTTTAGGATTTTTCATTGAATATATATATTTTTTATACCCTAAACAACGCCTACAAGACATACATAATGTTTATTTCTTAAATTTGATAAGTACCATTATTAACTAACTAACTTTAATGAACTAAATAATTAAACAACAATTTAATATTGATAACAAATTAATTCACTAACTATTTTCATTACGTACGCATAGACAGTAACAAATATTGATATCACAATAACTAATACTCGTGAGGTAGCAACGCCGTGCATGAAAAATAAAGCTTTCTCTCTGGATAATATACTTTCAGTTGGTACGAGTTAATATCACATGCATATTTGATCTTAATAGTTTTTTACCTCTATAACAAACTATAAACATATTAATGTTGTAAAATAATTATATTATATTCAAATTCAACTAACTTGAAATGTTACATCTACAGTCTGCGTTAACGTTTTCTTAGCACCGCAAATATTGTATTTATTTTAAATTTAACTTACTACAAATGGTACATGCACGGTCTGCGTTATTGTTTTCTCACCACCGTTAGAAATTAGTCAGTAGTATACATTAATCTATATTTGATTCTACAGTAATATACAAGTCCGCGAACGACAGTTTATTAAAATGCATACCTACTAATAATATGTGGAATAAACAGTCTGCTCACGAGGTACCAACACCTGCGCATTCAAGCACATGAAATAATGAATGAAACTTTTCAAACTATGTCTTCATCTATATTCAAACTGGTACAAAGTAAAAAAGATCACCTTGATGAAGACAGTGAGAAAACACTACCAAAGACAAACGTATGTATCAGATTTACAAGAAAAAGTCGAGCAGCACCGAAAGCAAAGACGCTTAGCACGGACCAAACAGAAGTCGAGCAACGAGCGAAGAAGTCGAGCACCGGCGGCGAAATGGTTTGCGGAGAACTTCCCAAAGGCGCGCAAAGGTACGCATGTAATCGAGGACACCCTCCTTATATAGCCGTGCGTGTCATTAAATCGTCTTAAGCATGTCATTTATTAATAGCTAAAGACGTTTTAAATTAATTAAACGCAGGTTTAACAGATAATCTGGGGACATGAAATGACGTCGCACCAGCAGTACTGTTTTCCCGCGTGCAGCTTCTGACGCCGGGCAAATAATTCGGCACGCAATTCAATAAAGCGGCACGCAATTCACGCGCAACCGACGCGCTTGAATCGCGGCGCATGACGGACGAGCCGGGTCGGGCGGCGACGGCAGCGCCGCGCCAGCGTGGCGGCGGGCTGGCTTCCGCCACCGGCGCGGCGAAGCCGGCTTCCGCGCAGGGTGGCGGAAACGGCCTTCCGGCGCGCGGCGTGGCGGAAGCCAGGCTTCCGTCGCCCCCGGTGGCGGAAACGGCGTATTTGACGAGCGGGGTGGCGGAGAGCAGCTCATTTCCGTAATACCTGTTGTATACCGTATAGTTTTCCAATTTTCATTTACGTGTATATTATTCAACCAATTTTTCCCATATGGAACACGAGAAGTTACTGGAAATAGGACCTCAACGCCTTTGCGGTTATTGTTATATGCAGCAATTTCTATTGGAAGGTGACCGGACTATTAAGAATAAAACAAAGACAAATCTCATTTTGAAGCAATTGAGAAGAATACGAACTAACATGAGTGTTAATATAATCATGCATAAATGATAAATCATGTGCAAATAAGTGTAATTAAGAAAATTGCAATATTCTACTGTGCATTTATGGGATTGAAAGAGAGATTCATTGAGTAATCAATCAACTGTGCTCACAGGTCACAGCATATATTGACTGAATGATAGTGTTTGCATACTCGTTAATAACTGAATGAAAATTTTTGAAGGAAAAAATGCCCAGTGCAGTACCATAGGATTGACACAAGGTCAAATTTGCTTTAGCTCCTAATGGAATTGATCTGGAACTAAGTAGGTTTTACCAAGAACATATGCTGGAAACAGATAGAGCTACTTTTGATTCAGCGGAAGACATATGTGATAACATGCATAATGCCCAGAGTTATTTAAATAGAAGCAAATGTAGTAAACCACGTGAAAGACCTGAATGCCAAAGAAATAATAACAAAATAAAGAAAAAGGACACCAAAAGGTTATTTATTAAATACCATAAATCCATAATAGTTCAAATTTTTCAAGAATGTGTACTGCAGTTAGAACCAGGTAAGAGGGATATGGATCAATTGTGTGCCCAGGAATGTTGATGCACAATTCTGAAGAAACTAGGAAGGTTTGGAATCAGTCATGGAAATCAATGATTGACCAGAAAAAAAATTATATGGGTTTGCTAAATTATACAGGTATGTCTTTCTAATATGTAGAATTTGAAATGTCATCCAAAATAGCATTCCAGTGTGAAGAAACATAAAGTAAAAAGCAGAAAAAACGTATATCATCTGCAACATCAGGATCTGCACCAGCCTCCAGTAAGCACTTGTAGAAATCAGTTAAGCCCATGTGTGCAGCAACTATTAAGGGGGTTACAGTACCAACGCCCTTTGCATCAGCACCAGCCTAACATATAGAATATATTGCAGATACCTCCTCTTAATAAGCATGTCATAATTTATACAAATTTAGAGAATGAAATATAATGTCCATCTTAACGTTGCCTCCTCAAGAGTTCAATGAAGCAAATTGTCAAGTGTATATGGATATGAGAATGGTGTGATCATACCTTAAGTAGAAGCTTCACACATTCTAGTGAGGCATCATTGAGTGCTATAAACAGTGGCGTATTGGAAATATCACGAAATGGTTTGTTGCACTGACAATAACAAATAAAAAAAATCATCACCCTTAAATTACGAACTTTGCAGACATGTTTGATTTGTTGGGCATAATAAAGAACAAGAAAATCATTGGTATTGACAAGTCCAGGTATATGTTTCTCATGCCATATGTGATCCACCTAGTGTAAAGGGAAAAAAATATATCATTGGATCCTTGTCTGGTAATCTGGTATTTCAGTATTTGGAGCATAATGCTCAGGTACTATTTTTGTATGGGATTATTACAATTGTGGGCCAAAGGTAGACCTCAGGACCCAGGCAACGGCCATATACCATTTTTTCAGGCCCAGCCCAACTTCCCACCAGCAACCAAATCCCATTGGGGATAATTTGATAATTTTCCCTGAAGTTAGATGACCTTTAATAATATACCTAAAGTTGGATGAGCTTTCATTATTTGACCTGTGAGAACCTAAGTGCAAATTAAAATTTTCTATTTAGTCCTTTCACCTGTTTATCCCACCCTGTCTCCCCCGCAACCACGGCGGCTACCTCCATCCGCATCCTTGTTGTCTCCACGTTCCCTTGCAACTCTCATACCACTGCCTGTTGCTCCACGGCCATGCCTCCATTTCCTCGCTCTATCTCCCCTACTTCCCTCCACTCCTTGCAGCTTCTACCTGCCAGTCTCTGAACCCTTCATAGTGCTGCTTAGCTGGCTCAGTGGGTAGCAAAAGCACCTGCGGAGGTACACTAATGGCGATCTCGGGGAGAGAAGGCGCCGATGGAGATCTTATCAGAGGAGGCGCCAATGGGGATGTCATGGAGAAGAGGGGAGGCAAGGAATGATGCAGGCACCCAAGCGAGCGGAGGGATGATAGATTTCAGGATAAACAAGGTGAAGAATTGGATTAAAATATTTGCTTTTGCACACAAGTTCAATAGGGCAAATGATCAAAGTCATTTAACTTCGGGCATATTATCAAAGGTCATCCAACTTTAGGGTAAATCATCAATTATCTCTTATTTTTATGTGATTTCCCCCAGATGTATTATTATTTATTATCATGCTCAATCTATTTTTCCAACTTCTAAGATCCCAAATGAACAAGTTGCCATTGTCCTAGCTCCTAAATGCTACCAACATAAGTTGGAGCTCCTCATCAATGATATCGGCAATTCTGTTGTTGCAGCACTAGTCATTTTTACTGACGACCATTTATATTCCGACAGGCTTTCATCAGTTGGCTACACAATGCAACTGGCTAAATAATTATTAAAAGGGGTTAAATTTTAGCAATCCTTGGTTGGTGAGCAAATTATTCTTATTATCAAAAGTTCCAAACAGCCCACAGTGTTTTCTGGTCATTGTCTTTTTTAAACAAGAAACGATTAAAGGACTTACCTTTTAATTAGAGCATGTCAATTTCTTTTCCAAATAAACAGGGGCTACTTTTCATAATCGACCAAACTAACAACGTGTCGGGGATTAGATCACGGCCCATTGCCATGGCCCACTCCCTGACGGCCCAATCGAACAGCCTACCAGGGCCCAGCTCCCTGGAAGGTTCTATCTGGCCCATATCGCCCCGCCAATGAGCTTCCCGGTGGCATGTTGCGTAATGGCCAAGACTTCCTGTTTGAGTCCGACTCGAACAGAGTTCTGCACGGCTACGTGAAGACCCGGACGTGGTTTTCCGGATTGGACTAGGAGTCGTGATCTCCAAGATTAGGAGCTTACCTTATCTACCGTAGGTCATATTTGGCATGTATGAGTTCGTTACGATCTCGTAGTTAGCCCGGCCCGATATTCCCTCGGAAGGTCGGTTTGCTCTGCACTATATAAATAAGGCCCCTACGGCGTGTAGAGGGGACTTGATCTGGCATCTGAGGACTACTTAGACTGCATCTAGCTTTAGCATCTGTTAGACACTTGATCATAGCGCTTTGCTACACCATAATCTCGCCGAGACTTGTTCGTCTCGTCGAGCCATCTCTTGTATTCATCTCTGATATATAAGAAAGGCTGGACGTAGGGCTATTATCTCTCCCGAGAGGCCTGAACCAGGATAAAAACCCCTGTCTCCCTGTTCGTTGCTGTTCGCATTGTTTGGCGTGTCTCCTATCTCAATCTTCAAGAACCTTAGCGACTTGAGATCGATATCTCAACCGTCGACAGCTGGCGCCGACCGTGGGGATCACGCAGATCGAGCATGTCGAACTCGTCGTGATCTGAGTAGATACTTCCCGAGGGCTACGACTCGGAAGATGGGATGTCTCATCCTGCCGATTCAGACGATCTGTTCGGTCTCTAACGCTTTCCGCATCCGAGGTAGATATCTCCGCTTACATGGCAGAGATAGCTTCAGATCGCACTCCCGTCATCGACGCGACTACTGGAACGATGATCTTTACGACGGTTTAGATTTGTCGATTCCAAGGCTATGTCGGTAGATTCCACTGTGGTGACACAAATGATGACACCGTCTAGCATACCTTCACATGACCCCGCAAAGATTAACATGGCCAATGTAGGAACTCGTGAGGATCCCGCGCGGCCGTGACGGTACCGGGCGAGGTCGGGCGATTAACTCGCACGGCATCAAGACGAGGTCAAGCGCAGTCGCTTTCGCGAGCAAGACGTCATTTGCCGCAGCCTCGACGATTCCATCAATCGACCTTAGCGCGTTTCGCGACCGTTATGCGACGGCGTCGCGACCCACCTCGCGTCGGGCGCTAAGTCTCCGGCGAAGCTTCCTGTTGGGTCAATTCCGCGGACGGACTCGATCGGCCGAACGCGGATGGTTCGTGGATCCGGGACCCATAGATCAAAGTCGGAACGGCTCGAAGCTATAGCAACGGTCCTTAGATCCACCAATCAAGCCGATCTCGCCAAGATATGGCGTCTTTGTTTCTAACCTAGAACGACCGGTCAAGGCCTAAAGTCTCTAGGAGAAGTCAACAATTCCTCGAGCGGCAGCAGCCAAACCGCCGGAATGGTTCGGACACCGGATCGATCGCGTGACCCCGCCACCATCGGGATCATCGCCCATGAGCAGGCTACCGTGGTCGCCGCCGCCGCCAAGTCCTCGTAGTCATCGCGACCACGGGGGCAAGCGCGACGCGATGATCACGGACGGTCCCCTCGTGAGGAGCGCGTCGTCGCCACCACGAGGAAGGAGCGTGGTGGATTGTCCCGGAGAGAGTTTCTCCAGGCCGAGTCATCCCGTTCAGCAGGAGTTCCTCCGCGCAACAAGACCAACGTCTTCTCAAGACTAGGTTCTGCCGGGGAAGGTGGTCGGTCATATGCTCTGGGCTGCAGGGCTTTCTCTGACGAGCTTCGAGCTGTCCGGTGGCCCTCAAAGTTCAAGCCCGGTCACATGGAGAGGTACAATGGGACTCAGAACCCAGAGGAATTCCTTTCCATCTACGCTACGGCCATCATGGCGGCCGGGGGTGACGAGCTCGTTATGGCTAATTACCTCCCGACTGTCCTTGAGGGTGCTGCTCGGACGTGGTTGTTCAATCAGCAGGAGGGTTCCATCACCATGGAACCAGCTTTGTGACGCCTCGATCGCTAATTTCCGAGTTGTTACGCGCGTCGGGCAAGGAGGATGATCTGCACGGATGATCCGGATGAACGGGAGACCCTCCGCAACTTCGTGAAGCGTTTCATTAAGATCCGCAACACGATCCCGAACATCTCGGATGAATCATTGTCCGCGCTTTCAAAACGGAGTCCGCGACGAAGCGGCTCACCCAGATCTCGAGATCAACGAGACTGGATCGCCAACGACTGTTCAAGGCGGTGATCATATGCCAACGCGGCAGAGCGCGCTCAAGATAAAAAGGCGTTCGACAAGGCGAGCCCCTTGACTGGTGTGGATGAGAAGAAGAAGAGCGGCGAGAATGTTCCCGTGACAAGAAGTCCCGTAAGAAGAAGAACAAAGGTGATGCGAATAATCTTTATCGCGGTATGGATCGCGCACCTCCTCCCAAGGATGGGCGTAAGAAGCCCAACAATAATTACAAGGGCAAAAGCACGCCAGGGAGGCGGACAAGGCAAGAAAGGTCCGAGCGACCGATTTTGCAAGTTCCACCAGCACTACGGGCACGATATACGCCACTGTAGAACTTGGGCTGCAAAGCTCGAAAATTTCTACAACGGCAAGGGCCCAATGCCCACCCTGCCCGAACAAGGTGATGCCGGTAAGGCCAAGCGCCAAACCGACGATGGTGATCGGAAAGATGATGATGAATATCAAGAGCCCGTGAACCATATCGCCGTCATTTTCGGCGGCTCCTCGGCTTATACCTCTCGGCGCACCTCAAGGAAGCCGCCGGGAGGTCCATAACGTCGAAAAGGCAAAACCTCACCTGAATCGATGAAGTGGATCGAGGTCCCCATCTCCTTCTCTCGGGAGGATTGCCCCATCGATGACCAAGCCTCGGCGGCCCCATCGTGGTCGCCCACCATCGACAACGCGAGAGTTGGCCGTGTCTTAGTGGACGGCGGAGCGCTTTGGACTTGCTTTACGCTAAAGTCTTGGACGAGATGCAAATTCCTCGTTCCAAGCTGAAGGAAGTCGCAATGCCCTTCTACGGGATTGTTCCGGGAGAAGCGGTCAAGCCGTTGGGACAGGTTGTCCTGCCTGTCACCTTCGGCAACCCAAGCAACTTCCGGACAGAGTTGATCACTTTCGACGTGGTCGACTTCCGTCGGCGATAACGCAATCTTGGGCGAGCCATCTCGGTAAGTTTATGGTCGTGTCCCACCACGCTTACCATTGCGTGAAGATACCAGTCCTAACGGTGTGATCACGGTCAAGGGCAACTACAAAGCTGCTCGGGCTGCGACGAAGCGATCCCTTGCCTGGTCGACCAGCTTCCGCCACATGGTCTCAAGTTCCGCAGACCAAGTCTCAGACGCCCTAGGGTCTCCCTTCACCAGGGGAGAAACCAAGGAAGTTCCATTGCCGCTGATGATACTTCCAAGATAGTTCACTTGGGGCCAATCTGACCCCAAATAGAAAGCGAGCTCATTGCCTTCCTCCGAGCTAATGCGATGTATTCGCCGGGAGCCATCGACATGCCCGAGTCCCAAGGGAGGTAATCGAGCACAAACCGGTCGTCCGGCCGACAAAAGCCTGTTCGCCAAGCTTGCCGCTGAATTCAAACAGGGATCATCAAAGATCGACTTGACAAATTGCTCGCTGCTGGGTTCATCCGCGAGGTTGATCACACCGAGTGGTTAGCCAACCCTGTCATTGTAAAGAAGAAAGGCGGCAAGTGGAGGATGTGTGTCGACCACACGATCTGAACGCCGCTTGTCCTAAGGACAATTTCAGCGCCTCAGATTGACCAAATTGGTCGATGCGATCATGCAGACGCCAACTTTCGAAGTTTTTAGATGCTTACTCCGGTTACCACCAAATAAACATCTCCCCCGAGGATGAAGAGAACACTGCCTTCATCACCCCTTTCGGCACTTTCTGCTATACGACCATGTCTTTCGGTCTGCGCAATGTCGGGTGCCATGTTCCAAACTTAATGGAGAAGACCTTCCCGAACAATGTGAAAAAAATCGGAGGTCTATGTCGATTTACATAGTTGTAAAGAGCAAGTATGCTCCAGATCATGTAAAAGACCTGGCAGAGACTTTTCCTAATCTCACCAGGCATCGAATAAAATTAAATCCAGAGAAGTGTACCTTTGGTGTTCGATTTGGAATGTTGCTCGGTTATGTCATTGGCTCGCAAGGTATTTCTGCCAACCCTGAAAAAATCGAGGCCATTGAAAATATGCAGGCTTCAACTACCATAAAGGAAGTACAGAGCCTCATCATGCGGATGGTCGCTCTAAGGTGTTTATTTTCCGTCAAACGCGGGCTGCCCTTCTTAAGGCCTGCGCAAGCACAATGGTTTCGAGTGGACGGAAGAAGCCGATAGATCCTTCCAAGATCTGAAGCGATACCTGTCCAATCCTCCGTCCTTGACTACCCCGCGGCATGGCGAGCAGCTCCTATTATACCTAGGTTGCACGCCACAAGCGGTGAGCGCGGTCTTGACGGTCGAAAGGGAAGGCATACAATGACCAATCTATTACGTGAGCGAGGTACTTCACGGATCAAAGGCGCGCACCACGAGGTCCGAAGCTCCTCTATGCCTTGCTCATGTCCTCCGTGAAGCTTCGCCACTACTTCCAGCGCATCAAATCTGGTCCCGACCACGCTCCTCCGGGAGAAATCCTACGGAACAAGGAATCTAGCGGACGATAGCCAAGTGGGCAATGGAACTAGCGAGTTTGATCTGTTATTTGCCGCCCGAACGCTATTAAGTCACGTGTCCTAGCTGACTTTGTCGCCGAATGGACTTGCCCGCCCAAATCCTGTGAGCTCCCGAGCAACCCGATGAACCCTCTTGACCATGTTTTTCGATGACTCACAGACCGGAAACTCGGGGCTGGTTTTGTTCTCATCTCCTCAAGGAGAGCAACTCGATATTCTATCCAACTACACTTTGCGGCGACTAACAACGCCGCAGAGTACGAGGCCCTCCTCGCGGACTAAGAGTGCAAGTCGCTTGGTGTCCAACGGCCGATCGTGAAGGAGATTCACACTGGTCATCAATCAGGTTAACAAGGAGTATCAGTGTTGCGATGACTCAATGGCGCGATACCTGGTTGAAGTGAGGAAGTTGGAGCGGCATTTTCGATTTTTCGAAGTGCTCTTCGTGTCCAGGAAGGACAACTTCCTGGCCGACCAGCTATCCAAGTATGGATCCTCACGAGAATCTGCTCCGGCAGGGGTGCTCGTCGAGCACCTTCACAAGCCCTCAATCACGTCTCCGGACGAGGCAACAGAGACAGGTGGTGCTGTCTCCGTTATCGAAAGTGCCATGGATCGACAACGCCATTTGTCCGGTACCTTGCGATGGAACCTCGCCCGACGACGGCCGAAGGCGTTCGGCTTACAAAGGCGTGCCGCCCATACAAGCTTGTGGACGGCATCCTTTACCGTCAAGGTGCTCTGGGAGTTCTCTCCAAGTGCATCTCGCAACAGGAGGGTGTGTTCCTTCTTAGGGACATACACGAGGGTGCCTGTGGCAACCTCGCCTCCTTCGAACTCGACGACAAAGCGTTTCGCATGGGCTATTATTGGCCCATCGTTACAAGATGCCCGGATATCGTGACTAAGTGCAAGGCTTGCCAATTTCACGCCCGGAAGGCACACAAGCCCGCCCAAGAGCTCCAAATAATCCCCATCCTGGCCCTTTTCCACATGGGGTGCGGATCTGCCGCCCATTCCCCAAGGGGTACAAGGGCTATACACACCGCTGTCGCCATAGACACTTTTACAAAGTGGATTGAGGCAGAGCTCGTGTCGCCTCTTCACGCCAAAACGGCTGTTCGCTTTTCAAAAGCAACGTGGTCACGCCGCTTTGGGATTCCCCATAAGTCGATCACGGATAACGGTACCAGCCCGAGCGAGCTATTCCAGAATATGCGCGAATACCGGGTACCAAGGTCTGTTCGCCTCGGGCACATCCACGAGCAATGGAGCAATGAGCGAGCTAACGGACAGATAGTCCAGGTATTAAACGGCGGTATTTGTCGCTCTCGGCCGAGCACAAGAAGGCACAGGTTGACGGTTCCTTCCGTCCATCAATTCGCAGACTACGGCCACCGGCGACCGGGAAACTCCTTTCCAACGGTCTATGGTGCGAAGCCATCTTGCCGCGCCAAATCATACTCGGTTCGCTTCGCACGAGCTCGGTCAACTTAATTGACGACGAGCAAGAGCGCCTCCTCGATCTCGATCTCCTCAAGGCACACGCGACCAGCACAAGTCGAATGGCGCTACCAAAGAAGATCTTCGCGCACGCCGCCAAGTCGGGCTCGACCAAGGGCTTTGAAGGCGGGCGACCTCGTTCTCGCCGTGTCCAGAACTTGTCCAATGCCAACAAGTTAACTCCTCGCTGGGAGGGCCCATTTACGGTCGCTTTTTTGCTCGCCGGGATGTTCGCTGCTATGGAGGACGGGAGAGAGCCGACCAAACTTGGAACATCGACCAGCTTCGTAAGTTCTTTGTGTAGGTCTTTTCTGTGTTTGCTTAGCTTTGCGCTTTTTGTAAACTTCGCGCCTTAGTTCGTCCAAGTCTCTCGGGCACCATGTAAAGTTCAATCCAATTCTTCAGTGAATCCTCGCGGCCTCTGTGCCCTTTTCACTATTTGTCTTCTCAGACTACTTTCTCTCTGGTAACACTTGATGGTTGCCCGGTCTTGCGAACTCTTGGCTCCGCAATCTTAAGGATTTTTCCCTACCCGTGTCTAGTCTCGATAGGTTCCTAAACTCAGGGTTGCGTAACACGGCCTTTCCACCTTGCGGCTAAGTCTGCTCTCGTAAGCCCTCCGCGGCAGAGGCACTTACTGCTTGGCGCGACCACTTGGCAAAGCCTGCTCTCGTAAGCCCCCCGCGGCAGAGGCACTTTCCTTATTCGGTTACTCTCGGAATCGCTTAACTTACGCCAACGAAGCGTACTACGGAACGAATCGAGCAAGGTACGGTGTCGCTCTTTCTCCCTACGCGTGCTCGAGCTCGCAAGCTTAGGTTCTCGAGCATCGTCTGCACGGGGCTAGGTGTCGCTTTTCTCTTGTGCACTGCTCGGGTTCGCAAACTCGTGTTTCCGAGCGATGCATAACGGGCCGGGAGTTAGGCGTAGCGCCTACCGGTTTTCTTAAACTTCCTAGCTGCTCGCTTTTCTCTTAGTTTCGCTTCGTTCTTGTCTTTTTTGCTGCTCTCTCTTTGCGGGGAAAAGGGTAAGTCTTTATTAACAAAATTTGTAGGTACAAAAGTCCATCTCGGTTACTGACCCTCTGCCTACCTAGAAGCGAGTTGCTCCTTGATCACTTCCTTAAGGCGCAGGACTTCCCTTGGGCTTTGAACCCCTCTCGGCCTCACTCGAGACGATCGGCTTCCTCCTTGCTCGCTCTGGCTGCTCCGTCGCCTTTCAGACGGAGAGCCTCGACTTCTTCGGTCTTGGCCCGCACTGGTCGGTCGAGCCTCGCTCTGCTAACTTCGCCGCCGACGGTCTTGAGCTGCTCGTCCAGCTCCTTGACCTTCTTCTCCGCGGTGATCGCCTCACCGCCATCTTATGATCTCCTCAATCTCCTCCCGTGAAGCCCACAGGTTGAGATCTTAGCCAGAGTCCCGCGGATGTCCGCTCCTCCTTGGCGAGTTGGGCTTTGAGCTTCTTGGCTTCCTCCGCGAGCTGGTTCCGCCGATGGGGCGCGCGTCGACAAGCCGCTCTTCAAGCCACTTCGTGCGGCCCGGCTTCTCCTCCATGGTGCTCGCCTTCACGGCTTCTTGCAGCTCCTCGGCTTCCTTTAGAAGAGCCTCGGAGGAATGCCTCTCCTTGGTCGACTTGGCCTTGAGCTTCTTCGCTTTCGCCTTGGTAGCTCGGCTTTGGGCAGCAGAGCGCTCATCCCGGATCCCTGTCTCGAGATGCTCCCGGAGGGACGATAGTACGGCGGCCCGTTCGATGGTGACCCCATCCTCGAGTTTCGCCATGGTATCCCTAAAGACCTGAGGGAGAAAATCTATTCAGAACACTTTGCGATAACACATTCAAACTGAGCAAGGTTTGGTCTCGGAGTTTACCTCGCCAAGCCGATGCTTCAATCCGCGGCGCAGGCGGTACTCGAGGCCATGCGTCACGAAGCCCTGCTCATGCGGGATGAGGCGGGCGCGCTCTTGCCGTCGCCGCCTTGTTCGCTCCTTCTTCTTGCGGGAGCGCATCTGCTCGGGTGCAGGAGCGACGGGCGAAGCACTTTCGTCTCCGCGCTCCTTCTCCTCTTCCTTTTCCTCTTCCGCCCGAACGTCTTCGGGCGAGGCCGGAGCCACTCCGCCGGGTGGCGCCGTTGTTTCCACCGGCAGGACGACTTGCTCGACCTGCCGGGCTTTTTCTTGCTCCTGGCGGCGGAATTTCACCGCCGCCGGAGAATCCCGTCGCCTCAGGGGTGAGCTGCCCCTGTGACGAAGTGCCAGGCAGGACCGGCTGCTCGGTCCCGCCCTGGGCAGTTTCCGGAGCCATCGCCTTGGCCCCGAAGTCCGTGGCGCCACCCGCCGCTACTTTTGCCTCCAGCCGCTCCACGCGTCTTTGAGCGCGCTGATCGTCATTGAGCCCGACGGCAAGAGTTCCACGCCGCCTTGTCCTTGAGGCTCGCCACCACCGCCTGCGTGACGCGCCATGCAGATGCTCGGCAAGAATGATCGCTCAAGCGCCTCCTCGACGTCGTCGTGGCGGTCTCTTCTTGGGCAGTGATGAAAAAGAGATGATCGTTAAGTCTAACGCGGTCGGAAGGTTGGAAGATCTAAAGATCGATTCCTACATACCGCCGTGGAAGGCTTGGTCTCGATCTTCTTCGCCGAACCTTCCGCCTCTTTCTCGGGGCTCCTTGGCGGCTTCTCCGCCTTGGCCCTTGGGTGTTCAGGCGGCGAGCTCAGCTCCTGGTGAGTGAAGCTCCTCTCGCAGCGCAAAGAAGTTTTTCCTTGCGCGACTTCTTCTTCGAGCCTCCTCTCGCTCGGCGACTGTTGCAACCGATCCATGCGGCGGGGTGAGCTTGCGTGTAACGCCCGAGCCAGAGGGCTATGGTCTTTACTCTTCGTCGCTCTGCTCGGCGAGGAGGGAGGGCTTGGTCTCTTCCTCATTGGCCGACCGCGCGCCGCTTGGTCCGCTTTCGATGCGTTCCGTCGCCGCGATTGGTCTCTTCGACGGTGGCGGCCGCCGTGTCATGGCGAGCTCCGTGTAGGCTCGGCCGCCACCTTGGGCTTTGTGGCGCTTTGGCCTTGCCCTTCTTCGCTTTCTCCTTCTCGCACCGGAGAGTTCCTCAACGATCCCTCCAAGGATCGAGCTTGGTCCTCCCGCTTTTGAGAAGCGGACGTTAGCATTTAAACAACGCTGCAAGTCTAGCAACATAGGCCGAGGGTAAGTAATTTACCTCGTCATGCGGACAAGCATGTTACGCTGGCAGGTGTCGCCACCGCCGGTGACCTCCCGTCCTTCTTCGCCGCCTTGAAGATGGCGTCGACCCGCCGGTCACCCATGCGTCGGTTGGCTTCTCCGCCCGAATGTAGGGATCGTTAGTTCTGTTCGGAGGAAAGAATGTATTTAAAGGTTGAGTCTTAAAGGCACTTACATGCTCTCCTTGTGATGTCTTCCCATCCTCTATCTTGTAGAAGGATAGGACCTTCTCCGCAGCCGACGCACTCGTCACCGTGAAGTCCCGAATGATCTCCCTACCCGTGAGCCCGATGCTCACGAGGGAGGCGATCTTCCGATCAGTACCAATCCTCGGCGGACATCTCCGCCGAGGCATTGAGGTTCCTTTGCCGCGCCTTCCGGTGAAGACGAAGTTTTTGTCGCCGCTCCCCTTCTTGTAGAACCACCTCACCCACCACGCGCCCATCGAGTCGAAAGCGGTGGGCTAGGGTACGGCGCGTCGTCGGCGGTGGCCTTGAGCTTGAGGTAGTAGCACCTCATCGCTGAAAGCGGCGGGCTGCTCCTCGTTCATCGTGTAGTAATGGAGGAACAGCCCACCGGCGGATCGATGCTCAGATAGCCCTCGCACAAAAAGCGAAGACGGCCATCCGAGGATGGAGTTCGGATTGAGGTTCGCCACCTCCAATCCGCCGATGTTCAAGAAGGCTCGACGGTCGCCTCAGAGACCTCAACCCGAGCAAAGGCAAACTGCTCAAGTAACGAACTCTCCTCGAGCGGCTCGAGTATCCTCCTCTCGGGCAGCCTCCGACTACGGTGTCGATGTGGCCCTCCTCCTCCCAGATCCTAAGATCCTCCTCGGTCAAGCTAGTGCACGTGAATTTGGCCATAGCGATTCCTGTATGGACGAAAGGTGGTCGGTGATGGAGTTTGGGTACTTGATGCTGAGCGTGGTTGGAGTTAGGGCTTAGAGAGGAAAGGCGTGAGAGCAGAAGTGGCTGGCCGCGGGCGGCTTGGGTGCTTTTATAGTCCCGTATAAGCAGCTCTGCAACGGTTTTGTCCTGAATCGCTAGTTTTTACCGCAACGGCTAGGTAAAACGGTCGCTGCTTTCACCGCACAATGACGAGAAGTTACCGTTGGAGTCTGCCAACGGCTATTTTTTCCGGTGTTTGCACCGAAGGTTGAGTGCTCGCTCGGACAGATGTCGTTCCCTGTTCGACGCAACGGAGTTGCTCGGCCTCGATCGGGTTTGTTCGGTCCCGAACAAATCTTGTTCGTTGAACCATAACCTGTTCGGCCGCTTGTTACATGCCTTTGTAGCAGGAAAAATACCCTCTTCGTGACTTTGAGTCTCAAGGGATGACCCCACTCTAGTGAGTTCTTCCACTTGAGTCTCGGGCTAGCTGTCGGGATTAGATCACGCCCATTGCCATGGCCCACTCCTGACGGCCCAATCGAATGCACCTACCAGGCCCAGCTCCTGGAAGGTTCTATCTGCCCATATGTGTCCTGCCGAACAGCTTCCTGGTGGGCATGGTGCGTAATGGCCAAGACTTCTGCTTGAGTCCGACTCGAACGAGTTCTCAGACGGCCACGTGAAGACCCGGACGTGGTTTCCCGGATTGGACTAGGAGTCGTGATCCCCAAGATTAGGAGCTTACCTTATCTACCGTAGGTCATATTTGGCATGTATGAGTTCGTTACGATCTCGTAGTTAGCCCGGCCCGATATTCCCTCGGAAGGTCGGTTTGCTCTGCACTATATAAACAAGGCCCCTACGGCGTGTAGAGGGGACTTGATCTGGCATCTGAGGACGACTTAGACTGCATCTAGCTTTAGCATCTGTTAGACACTTGATCATAGCGCTTTGCTACACCATAATCTCGCCGAGACTTGTTCGTCTCGTCGAGCCATCTCTTGTATTCATCTCGATATATAAGAAAGGCCGGACGTGGGGCTATTATCTCTCCGAGAGGCCCGAACCAGATAAAACCCTGTCTCCTCGCTCGCTGTCGTTCGCATTGTTTGGCGTGTCTCCTATCTCAATCTTCAAGAACCTTAGCGACTTGAGATCGATATCTCAACCGTCGACACAACGTCAGAACAAAAACGACCCAATCGCTTGACAGCTTCAGTCCAAAAGCAGTATGACTAGTTTGTCCTTCTTTTGATGTACAGTGTACAGTTCTTTTGTCCTTAATGAAAAGGCAGTGCTCCTGCTTCTCATGTCAGTTTCAAAAATGTGTTAGCTTTTTTTTGTGACCCCTACCAAATATATAAACCAACCTTACTTGAAAAAAATGACCAGTTGAGAGAAATTAGTAGAGAAAATAATAAATTCTATTAATGGATTCATATACCGAGGTTAAAAAAGAAGCGTGTAACTTACATCTGCATGGTGATCCAACAAAATCTTCACAATTCCATACTGCTTATAGTAAATAGCAACATGAAGTGGTGTCCCACAAACAGAAAATAGATCAACTTCAGCTCCTTTTGAGAGCAAGATTTTTACTATTTCACAATCTCCTAAATCAGAAAGACAGAATGTTTAGGTCATTATTATATATGAGTTCAACAATGCAGAATATTTATTGCAACAAAAACTGCATTTGCATGGATGATCTACACTAAACCAAATTGAGATACATGATATTTGGAATTAGTTGAATGGGAAGAAATAGAATATTCAATAAATACATAGATATCTTATTCACATGTCGAAGCAAGAAGCGATGACCAAAAAAAGAGGAAAAGCCTACTAATTCTTCCCTGAATCTAAACTTAAACAGTATGGGAGATATTAATGTATTTTTCATGTTTAAATCAGATCACTAAATAAATTACGTTTTAATTGCAACTCAAGAAATAGTTGCAAATGCGAACGTGCAGGGCAAATAAACTCCATTTAATTGGTCCCAGAACATACTATATTAGTATGAGTGTACAGCAGCAACATGTGTTAACGGTCATGCTGGTTCAAACTGTAGCTTAAACAATATGTTTTTGTTATTTTCTACAGGCTACGGACACAAATTAGATTAGAATTGATGTTTATCAAGCTCAAATTACGAGAAAATTCAGAACTTAGAAATAGCGATTCTAATATGACATAGCACAAACACAATGTATACTACTAACATGTGAAGTATAAACAATTGTCTTCAACTAAACTGAAAACAAAGTAGCAACTCAAAATAAATACCTGATCTGAATGTATAATTCTTAATATCTTACAGGATGGTAACACTTTAAGGTTGAACAATCTCATGTATAATTTTTCTACTTGAATTACAGCAATTAGAGAAATAAAAACTAGACATATTCTGAATCCAATATACTGATGATATTCAAAATTGAGTAAATTTCACGAGCGGTCCTTAAACTTATCCCGAGTTCTCATCTAGATCCCGGTACTCTCAAAATGCACTTCTGGCTCATTGAACTTGCATGAGAGTTTCATATAAGTCCAAAAGCCTCTACAAAATCATAAATTTATTTTAAAAAGAATAAAAATGTATATAAAATTATAAAAAATCTAGAAAATCAAAAAAAATTCCAAAAAATCATAAAAATTCTAAAAAATCATAAAAATTTATAGAAATTTATAAAATCATTAAATATTCTAAAAAATCATAAAAAAATTGAAATTTCATTTAAAAAATGAAAAAACATGTAAGACACAAATTTGTGTGTCAACTAGTCGACATTTGTGTCGGTTGTGTGGGCTTGAGAAGCATGCCATGGCATGTGGGAGCCTAGAGTGTTGGATTCTATGAATTTTTATGAATTTTAAAGATTTTTTTAATGATTTTTTGGAATTTGTTTTATGATTTTCTAGATTTTTTATAATTTTCTATACATTTTTATTCTTTTTAAAATAAATTTATGATTTTGGAGAGGCTTTTGGACCTATATGAAACGCCTATGCAAGTTCAGGGAGCCAAAAGTGCAATTTTGGACCTATATGAAACTCCCATGCAAGTTCAGAGAGCCAGAAGTGCATTTTGAGAGTACCGGGAGTCCGGGACCTAGATGAGAACTCAGGACAAGTTCAAGAACCGCTGGTGAAATTTACTCTTCAAAATTCTACATGGTACAACAAACAATGGGATGCTATCCACCCAGCTTAAATTCAAATGAATTACGTACTACATAAAACATTGGAAGGAATTTTAAAAACACTCAACCATACATTGAATTAAATCACAAGAACAATACACAGGTAAATATAACATGGAGCATTACATATTGTCATGCCTATAATGGATAATTACAATCGCTTGCAAATTTTTATATGTCCCTTCAACATTCATAATGACGTAAACAAAGAATATATGATAGGAAACAAGAGAGATGTATGCATAAGGGAACTGTCGGGGATTAAATCACGGCCCATTGCCATGGCCCACTCCCTGACGGCCCAGTCAAACAGCCTACCAGGGCCTAGCTCCCTGGAAGTTTCTATCTAGCCCATATGCATCTGCCAATGCCTCTGGGCCGGCATGGTGCGAACGCCAAGGAATCGTGTTTGAGTCCATCTCGAGCAGAGTTACAGACGGCCACGTGAAGACCCTGGCGTGGTTTCCGGATTGACTAGGAGTCGTGATCCCCAAGATTAGGAGATTACCTTATCTACCGTAGGTTATATTTGGCATGTACCGAGTTCACATTTATCTCGTAGTTAGCCCTACCCGATATTCCTCGGTAGGTCGGTTTGCTCCGTGCTATATAAACAGGGCCCCTATAGCGTTTAGAGGACCCTGGCCAATAGATTTTCGCATACTACTCGCCGAGACCTGCTGATCTCGCCGAGTTCCACCTTGTAATCCTCTTTGATATAAAGAAAGGCTGGACGTAAGGCTATTATCTCTCCTGAGAGGCCTGAACCAGATAAAACCCCGCCTCCTGCTCGTTCGTCGTTCGTGGTTGTTCGGCGTGTCTCCTATCTCCTCTTTGAAGAACCTTGGTTGACTTGGGTCAATATCCCAACCGTCGACAGCTGCTCGGGAGGTCCACAACGTTGAAAAGGCAAAACCTCAGCCTGAGTCGATGAAGTGGACCGAGGTCCCCATCTCTTTCTCTGAGGAGGATTGCCCCACTGGGATGACCAAGCCTCAGCGGCTCCCACTAGTGGTGGCCCTGACCATCAGCAACGCAAGAGTTGGCAGTGTTTTGGTAGACGGCGGGAACGCTTTGGATTTGCTTTCTGCTAAGGTCCTGGACGAGATGCAGATTCCTCGTTCTAAGCTGAAGGAAGTCGCAATGCCCTTCTACGGGATTGTTCCGGGAAAAGCTGTCAAGCCGTTGGGGCAGGTTGTCCTACCAGTTACCTTCGGCAACCCAAGCAACTTCCGGACAGAGTTGATCACTTTCGACGTGGTCGACTTCCCATCCGCGTACAACGCGATCTTGGACATGCCATCTCTTGGTAAGTTTATGGCCGTGTCCCACCACGCTTACCATTGCGTGAAGATACCGGGTCCTAACAGTGTGATCACGGTCAAGGGCAACTACAAAGCTGCTCTGGATTACGACGAGCAGTCCCTCGCCCTGGTCGACCAGCTTCCGCCGCACGGTCCTGAAGTTCTGAAGACCAAGTCTGCACGCCCTAGGGTCTCCCTTCAGCCAGGGGGAGAAACCAAGGAAGTTCCGCTGTCCCTTGATGATACTTCCAAGACAGTTTACTTGGGAGCCAATCTGGACCCCAAATAGGAAAGCGAGCTCATTGCCTTCCTCCGAGCTAATGCAGATGTGTTTGCACAGGAGCCATCTCGACATGCCCGAGTCCCAAGGAGGTCATCGAGCACAAACCGGCTGTCCGGCCGACAAAAGCCTGTTCGCCAAGCTTCGCTGCTTTTGAGAATTCAAACAGGATCATCAAAGATCGACAGGCAAACCGCTTCACGCCGGGTTCATCCGCGAGGTTGATCACACCGAGTGGTTAGCCAACCTCGCCATTGTAAAGAAGAAAGGCGGCAAGTGGAGGATGTGTGTCGATCACACGATCTGAACGCCGCTTGTCCTAAGGATAATTTCCGCGCCAGACGACCACCGGTGGTCGATGCGATCATGGATGCCCAACTCTGAGTTTTTAGATGCTTACTCCGGTTACCACCAAATAAGCATCTTCCCGAGGATGAAGAGAAGATCGCCTTCATCACCCCTTCGCACTTTCGCTATAATGACCATGTCTTTCGGTCACAAGAATGTCGGTGCCACGCCCGGTAACAATGGAGAAGACCTTCCCGAGCAATGCGAAAAAACACGGAGGTCTATGTCGACGACATAGTTGTAAAGAGCAAGTTTGCTCCAGATCATGTAAAAGACCTGGCAGAGACCTTTCGTAATCTCACCAGGCATCGAATAAAATTAAATCCAGAGAAGTGTACCTTTGGTGTTCGATCTGGAATGTTGCTCGGTTATGTTATTGGTTCGCAAGGTATTTCTGCCAACCCTGAAAAAATCGAGGCCATTGAAAATATGCGTGCTCCAACTACCGTAAAGGAAGTCTGAGCCTCATCATGGCGGATGGCTGCTCTAAGGTGTTTATTTCCGTCAAAGGCGAATGCGGGCTGCCCTTCTTTTAGGCTGCGCAAGCACAATGGTTTCGAGGGATGTAAGAAGCCGATAGATCCTTCCAAGATCTGAAGCGATACCTGTCCAATCCTCCCGTCCTGACTACCCCGCGGCATGGCGAGCAGCTCCTGTTGTACCTAGGTTGCATGCCACAAGCGGTGAGCGCGGCCTTGACGGTCGAAAGGGAAGGCATACAGCGACCAATCTATTACGGAGCGAGGTACTTCACGGATCAAAGGAGCGTTACCCTGAGGTCCAGATGCTACTCTACACCTTACTCATGTCCTCCAGGAAGCTTCGCCACTACTTCCAAAGATCAAATCTGGTCCCACCACGCTCCTCTCGGGAGAAATCCTACGGAACAAGGAGTCTAGCGGACGTATAGCTAAGTGGGCAATGGAACTAGTAGAGTTTGATCTGTTATTTGCTGTCCGAACTGCTATTAAGTCACAGGTCCTAGCTGACTTCGTCGCTGAATGGACTTGCCCGCCCAAATCCCAGGAAGCTCCCGAGTAACCTGATGAACCCCCTTGGACCATGTTTTTTGATGGGTCGCGCACTGGAAACTCGGGGGCTGGTTTTGTTCTCATCTCCCCTCAAGGAGAGCAACTCCAGTATTCTATTCAACTACACTTTGTGACGACTAACAACGCCGCGGAGTACGAGGCCCTCCTCGCGGGACTAAGAGCATGTAAGTCGCTCGGCGTCCAACGGCTGACTGTGAAGGGAGATTCACAGTTGGTCATCAACCAGGTCAACAAGGAGTATCAGTGCTGCGATGACTCAATGGCGCGATACCTCGTTGAAGTGAGGAAGTTGGAGCGGCACTTTCGATTTTTCGAGGTGCTCTTCGTGCCGTGAAGGACAACTTCTTGGCGACCAGCTATCCAAGTATGGATCCTCACGAGAACTCGCTCCGCAGGGTGCTCGCCGAGCACCTTCACAAGCCCTCAATCACGTCTCCCGGACGAGGCAACAGAGCAGTGGTCTTGTCTCCGTTATCAAGCAGTGCGCGGATCGACAACGCCATTTGTCCGGTACCTCGCAGATGGGACCTCGCCGACGACGGCCGAAGCGTTTCCGCTTATAAGGCGTCTTTGCTCCATACAAGCTTGTGGACGGCATTCTTTACCGCCGAGGCGCTCGGGAGTTCTCTCCAAGTGCATCTCGCAGCAGAGGTGTGTTCCTTCTTAGGGACGTGCACGAGGGCTCTGTGGCAACCACGCCTTCGTAACTACGGTCGGCAAAGCGCTTCGCATGGGATATTATTGGCCCACTGCGTTACAAGATGCCCGGGATATCGTGACTAAGTGCAAAACTTGCCAATTTCACGCCCGGAAGGCACACAAGCCCGCCCAAGAGCTCCAAACAATCCCCCCATCTTGGTCTTTTTCCACATGGGGTCTGGATCTGCTCGGCCCGTTCCCTAAGGGGTACAAGGGCTATACACACATGCTCGTCGCCATAGACACTTTTACAAAGTGGATTGAGGCAGAGCCTGTGTCGTCTCTTCAAGCCAAAACGGCTGTTCGCTTTTTCAAAAGCAACGTGGTCACGCGCTTTGGGATTCCCCACAAGTTGATCACGGATAACGGTACCCGCCGAGCGAGCTATTCCGTGAATATCGCGAGCACCGGGCACCAAGGTTCTGTTACCTCGTGGCACATCCACGAGCAATGGAGCAATGAGCGAGCTAACGGACAGATAATCCAGGGTATTAAACGGCGGGTATTTGCTGCTCTTAGCGAGCGCAACAAGGCCTGGGTTGACGAAGTTCCTTCCGTCCTCTGGGCAGTTTGCACTACGGCCAGCCGGGCGACCGGGCAAACTCCTTTCCAACTGGTCTATGGTGCGGTTTATCCCGCCACCGAAGTTGTACTCGGTTCGCCTCGCACGAGCTAGGTCAACTTAGTTGACGATGAGCAAGAGCGCCTCCTCGATCTCGATCTCCTCGAAGGCACACGCGACCGGGCACAAGCCAGAATGGCGCGCTACCAGCAAGATCTACACCGGCACGCTGCCAAGTCAGTTCGACCAAGAGTTTTGAAGGCGGGCGACCTCGTTCTGCGCCGTGTCCAGAACTTGTCCAATGCCAACAAGTTAACTACTTGTTGGGAGGGCCCGTTCACGGTCGCTTTCTCTTGCCGCCCGGGGCCGTTCACTGCAATGGAGGATGGGAGAGAGCTGACCAGCACTTGGAACATCGACCAGCTTCGTAAGTTCTTTGTGTAGGTCTTTTTTTTGTTCGCTCAGCCTCTGCGCCTTTTTGTCAAACTTCGCGCCTTAGTTCGTCCAAGTCCCTCGAGCACCATGTAAAGTTCAATCCAATTCTCAGTGAACCTTCGCGGCCCCTGTGCCCTTTTTCACTACTTGTCTTCTCAGACTACTTTCTTCTGGTAACACTTGATGGCTGCCCGGCCTTGCGAACTCTCGGCTCCGCACTTTTCAGGATCTGTCCCTGCCCGTATCTAGTTTCGATAAATTACTAAACTCAGGGTTGCGTAACACGGCCTTTCCACCTTGCGGCTAAGTCTGCTCTCATAAGCCCTCCGCGGCAGAGGCACTTACTGCTCGGCACGACCACTTGGTAAAGCCTGCTCTCGTAAGCCCCCCGCGGCAGAGGCACTTTCCTTGTTCGGTTACTCTCGGAATTGCCTAACTTACGTCAACGAGTAGACTATGGAACAAATCGAGCAAGGTACGGGTGTCGCTCTATCTCTCTACGCACGTGCTAGAGTTCGCAAACTTAGGTTCTCGAGCATCGTCCGTACCAGGGGCTAGGGTGTCGCTCTTTCTCTTGTGCACCTGTTCGGGTTCGCAAATTCAGGTTTCCGAGCAGATGCACAACGGGGGCTGGGAGTTAGGCAAAGCGCTCTACCAGTTTTCTTAAACTTCTTAGCGCCGTTCGCTTTTCTCTTGGTTTCTGTTCGTTCCTATCTTTTTGCTGCTCTTCTTTGCAGGGAAAAAAGGTAATCACTTTATTGCGTTAATCAAAAGTTTCAGGAACAAGGCCCTTTCGGGTTACAACCGCGGTGCTACTTAGGAGCAAGCTGCTCCTTTAGCTCCTCAACTTCTAACTTGAGGCGCACGACTTCACCTTGAGCCTTGATCCCTTCCCGGGCTTCACCTCGGAGGCGTTCGATCTCCTCCTTACTCCGTTTGGCTTGCGCCGCATCCTCTGCCCGGATGGCCTCGACCTCCTCGGTCTTGGCGCGCAGCTGGTCGGTCAGAGCCTCGCTCCGGCTAACTCGCTGCTCGGCGGTCTTGAGCTGCTCGTCCAGCTCCTTGACCTTCTTCTCCGCGGTGACTGCTCTCACCGCCATCCCGCGCAACTCCTCGATTTCTTCCTGTGAAGCCCACAGGGTTGAAATATTCGCCTGGAGTCCCGCGGAGGTCAGCTCCTCTTTGGCCAGCTGGGCCTTGAGCTTTTTGACGTCCGCCGCGAGCGCCTTCCGCCCGTGGGACGCGTCGGCAAGCTGCTCTTCGAGCCACTTCGTGCGGCCCGGCTTCCCTTCCGCGGCACCGGCTTTCACGGCTTGCGCGCGAAGCTCCTCGGCTTCTTTTAAGAGAGCCTCGGAGGAACGCCTCTCTCGGGATAACTCGGCTTTGAGCTTCTTTGCCTTTGCCTTCAGCCGGCTCCGGCTTTGGGCTAGTGCAGAGGGCTCCGCTTCAGGCTCCCTCGTCTGGAGGTGCTCCCGGAGGGACGCCAGTACGGCGCTCCGCTCGATGGTGACTCCGTCCTCGAGCTCCTCCATGGTGTCCTCAAGACACGAGAGGAAGAACAAGTTAACCGCTGGCGATGATGTAGCTAAGCTGAACAAGATTTGGTTCGTGCTTACCTTGCCAAGTCGGCGCTTGATCCATGGCGCAGCGGTCCTCGAGGCCATCGTCCACATTTAAGCCCCGCCGGCGGGATGAGACGGGCGTTCTTGCCGTCGCCGCTTTGTTCGCCCTTCTTCTCACGGAGCGCATTCGCCGGGAGCAGGAGCGACGGGCGGTGCTTTCGCCTCCGCTCCTTCTCATCTTCCTTTTCCTCTTCGCCAACGCCGGCGAGATCGAGCCACTCACTGGTGGCGCCGGTGCTTCATGGCGGACGACTTGCGCGACCGCCGGGGCTTTTCTTGCTCCTCGGTGGGAATTTCACCGCCGCCAGAGAATCCTGTCGCCTCGGGGTGAGCAGCCCTGCGACAAAGTGCTCGGCAGACCGGCTGCTCGGTCCCGCCTGGCGCTTCCGAAGCGCCGTCTTGGCCCGTCACGATCATTTCGCCGCGCCGCCTCTTCCGCTTCTAGCCGTTCAACCGGGCCCTTCAGCGCGTCGAGCTGCTCGCTGGAGCCCGGCGGGAGCATGCTCCACGCTGCCAGCTTGTCCTTGAGGCTGGCTAACCTTACTGCCCGCGACGCACCATACAGGTACTCGGGCAGCAGGGATCGCTCGGTTGCCGCGGCAATGTCGTCCGTGACAATCTCCTCTTGGGCAGCTGATGAAAAGGAGATGATCGTTAAGTTTAACGCGGTTAGGAAACTGAAAGATCAAAGATCGATCTCTGCATACCTGCCATGGGAGGCTTGATTCTGATCTTCTTTGCTGGAACTTTCCGCCTCTTCTTCGGGGGCTCCTTGGCGGCTTCTCCGCTTTGGCCCTTGGGTGTTCTCAGCGATGCGCTCAGCTCCCTAGTAAGCTGAGCACTCCTCTCGCACAGTGCAAAAAGTTTCTCCTTGTGCGTGACCTCCTCTTCGAGCCTCCTCTGCTCGGCGACCTGTTGTAGCCGCGCCAAATGGCCCGGGTGAGCCTGTGAGTAACGCCCAAGCCAGAGGGTCATGTTCTTTACCTCTTCATCGCTTTGTTCGGCGAGGAGGGAGGATCTTGGTCTCTTCCCGCTGGGCTGACCGCGAGCCCGCTTGGACTTTTCGGCGCCCTCCGTCGCCGTGGGTGGTCTCTTCAATGACAAAGGGCATGTCGTCGGCGAGCTCACAGAGGCTCGGCCGCCACCTTGGGCTTTGTGGTCACCTTGGCCTTGCCCTTCTTCGCCTTCTCCTTCTCAGGCTCAGAAAGTTCTTCCACGATCCCACCGAGGATCAACTCATCTTCTTGTGTATTTGAGAAGCGAAGGTTAGCGTGAATAAGCGATGCAAATCCTGCGACGCAGACGAGGGTTCGAGCAACTCACCTCGGCTGTGCGGACGAGCACGTTCCTCGGACAGGTATAGGCTACCTCGCCGGTGACCTCGCTGTCTTTCTTCGCCGCCTTCAGCATGGCGTCGACCCGCTCGGTCACCCATGCGTCGGTGGGTTTCTCTGCCCGAACAGAAGGGATCGTCAGTTCCTGTTCGGATGAAAATTATCAAAGTAAAGGTTGAGTCTTAAATGCACTTACCCGTGCTCTCCCTAGAGATGTCTTCCCATCCCTATATCTTGTAGAAGGGATAGGGCCTTCTCTGCAGCGGACAGATTCTGTTCGCTGTGAAGTCCCGGATGATCTCCCTGCCCGTGAGCCCGAGGCTCACGAGGGAGGCGATCTTCCTCGTCAAAAACCAATCCACGGCGGTCATCTCCGGTCGAGGCATTGGTGTCCCCTTTGCCGGAGCCTTCCCGGTGAAGACGAGCTTGCTGTCGCTGCTTCGTTTGCTGTAGAACCACCTCACCCACCACACGCCCATCGAGTCGAGCAGTGGTGGGCGAGGGTACGGCGCGTCGTCGGCGGTGGCCCGGAGCTTGAGGTAGTAGCACCCCAGCGCCGAAGCGGCGGAGCTGCTCCTCGTCACTGTATAATAGTGGAGGAACAGCCCCACCGGTGGATCGATGCCCAGATAGCCCTCGCACAGGTGTGCGAAGACGGCCATCTGGAGGATGGAGTTCGGATTGAGGTTCGCCACCTCCAATCCGCTGATGTTCAAGAAGGCCTCGACGAAGTCGCTCTCGGGAGATCTCAACCCGAGCAAGGCGAATCGCTCGGTCGACAAACTCTCCCTCGAGCGGCTCCGGAGTATCCTCCTCTCCGGGCAGCCTCCAGCTACCGGTGTCGATGTGGCCCTCCTCTTCCCAGATCCTAAGGTCCTCCTCGGTCAGACTAGTGCCGATGAATTTGGCCATAGCGTTTCCCAGGGCTGGACGAGCAGAGTTGGTGGTGGAGTTTGGGTGCTTGATGCTGAGCGTGGTTGGAATTAGGGCTTGGAGAGGAATGGCGTGAGAGCAGAAGTGGCTGGCTGCGGGCGCTTTGGGAGCTTTTATAGGCTCAAGTAAGTTGCCCTGCAACGGTTTTTTGCCACTAAACGGCTAGTTTTTACCACAACGGCTGGGTGAAACGGTCGCCTGTTTTCACTGCGCAGCGATAGGAAGTTACCGTTGGAGTCTGCCAACGGCTAGTTTTTTCCGGTGTCTGCACTGAAGGCTGAGTGCTCTGCACGGGCAGATGCGATTCCCTGTTCGATGCAACAGAGCTGCTCGGCACTGGGCGGGTTTGTTCGGTCCCGAGCACATCTTGTTCGGTTGAACCTTAACCTGTTCGGTCGATCGTTACATGTCTCTGTAGCGGCAAGATTTCCCTCTTTGTGGTTTGGAGTCTCAAGGGGAAGACCCCACTCTAGTGAGTCCTTTCACTTGAGTCTCGGGGGCTAGCTGTCGGGGATTAAATCACGGCCCATTGCCATGGCCCACTCCCTGACGGCCCAGTCAAACAGCCTACTAGGGCCCAGCTCCCTGGAAGGTTCTATCTGGCCCATATGCATCTCGCCAACAGCCTCTGGCCGGCATGGTGCTTGAACGACCAAGGAATCGATTTGAGTCCGTCTCGACAGAGTTACTGCGGCTACGTGAAGACCTTGGACGTGGTTTCCGGATTGACTAGGAGTCGTGATCCCCAAGATTAGAGATTACCTTATCTACCGTAGGTTATATTTGGCATGTAATGAGTTCGATTCGATCTCGTAGTTAGCCCGGCCCGATATTCCTCGGTAGGTCGGTTTGCTCCGTGCTATATAAACAGGGCCCCTATAGCGTTTAGAGGACCACGCCAATAGATTTTCAGATACTACTCGCCGAGACTGCTGATCTCGCCGAGTTCCACCTTGTAATCCTCTTTGATATAAAGAAAAGCGGACGAGGGCTATTATCTCTCGAGAGGCCCGAACCAGGATAAAACCCATGTCTCCTGCTCGTTGTTTGTTAAGTGGTTGTTCGGCGTGTCTCCTATCTCCTCTTTGAAGAACCTTGGTGGACTTGGGTCAATATCCCAACCGTCGACAGGAACCTTTTTGAACTGCCACATGGAGTGGAGTAAGCCCCATATTATTGGCCTTATCAGGATTGGCACCATGATCTAAAAGGTAATTCACAGTATCCACCGTTGCAAAATGAGCTGCAACCATAAGAGGCGTATCACCTGTTGAAAGCATTATTGATGAAAAAAATTAAGGAACCATAAGTTAATTCTGACAGGAAAAAAAAAAGAAAAATACATCTAAAGTTATAGCCATGCCTGGATACAAAATATGGGTCAAATTACATAACCATAGCAGTACAGGTACCAGAGAATGAAATTTACTGGTTACCTTCTAAAGTATTAACGCTTGAAAATTATCATGCCATCTAGCACTCGTTATAACAACTATATCAATTATTGTTCGTGGGATGATAAGAATTATTGCTCTGCACTCAAATCATTGCTATGATAGGAAGAACATGAATTATTTTCTAACATGCATAAGGGTAAAGACATGAATAACATGCATAAGGCAAAAGAAATAAATGGCATGCATGACATAAAGCTAACGGCCGATAAAACTTAAAAATGAAGAGTGAGTCAACCATGCTCATCATTCAGACAGGAAGAATATATTTACATAATGCTACTCGTGCTATTCTATCCTGTCACAAAAGATACCTCATAATAAAGGGATTTCTGGCCAAACAACTGCTAGCTTCAAAGGGCTCTATAAAAGGAGATATGCATGACAACATCTTTGCGGTTGGCGAGACCAACAATACAGCCCGTTGTGATACAATGGTTTTAAAATCCTACTCGATTGCCAACCATTGTCATGCAAATCTTGTTCTTTTATAGAGCCCTTCACAGCCGACAGCTGTTTGGCCACAAGTCCCTAAATTATAAGACAATACTTTGTAACAGGATAGAATAACACGGGTAGAATTGTCGACAAATATTTTTCATGTCTAAATGATGAGCGTGATTGACTCTCTCTTTATTTTAAAATCTTATAAACCTTTATCTTTACGTCATGCATGTAATTAGCTTTATGCATGTCAGAACAATAATTCATATTCTTTTTGTCATAGCAATGATTCAGAGCAATAATCTATATCTATATAGTTAAAATACTTGGTTCTCTATGGAGTATGTGTTACATACCTTTTTTGAAATCAATTAATCAGGTAGTTATTACAGTCACACCTTTGAATGACAAACGATAGTGTTATTGTGCACGGATCTTGAATAAATCCAACGGTATCAAGGAATGGAGTACATTCCATTTTTCTGTATATATGTAAGCATGCAAAAACTACACCGTGGTCTGTTCGTGCCATTTGGTTCGACCAGACCAGAGTAGCTCGTGAGATGCACCATTAATTAGTTTTTCTTGCAAACCACCATTAATTGGCCATCAAATCCAGTCATTAACGTGGTTTTCAAACCATTCCTAGCTAGCGTTAGATTCATCGACATTTGTCTCTTGTTTGCAACAGCGACCACTACCAAGCAACCTCGCGACGCAGGTCAACGACACCACGCGCGCTGCGGTGACGGCACCTCCAAGCACGCGAGCGGCAACACGAGCGGCATCGGAGGCGACAACGCCCCCACGCACGGCTACAACGGCTACGATGCCACCACAAGCTAGTGGCGATAGCGCCGCAATGCACGGCGATGCCAGCAACGGCGCCTCCACACTCGCGAGCGAAGCAGCGCCTCCACGCGTGTGACAACAACAGCCATGCGAAGTTGGGAACCGACGGCGAAGGCGACACGCGGCGCGGGCCCAGCAAGCACTACTGCGGATCGGGGCTTCACAAGCGGCCCATCACAAGCGGCTCGCTTTAACCCGCTATAACCCGATCGCCACAAGCGGTTCGTGGCCAACAGGGGAGGTGGCGGGAAAGGGCATATGCAAGCGGTTCGTGATAAACCGCTTGCGGATATATCATAATACAAGCGGTTCAGATCACCAACCGCTTGCAATCCTCTAGTAGCGGTTAATAATCTGAACCGCTTATAATGTCTTATCTGTAAGCGGTTTGTATCACGAACCGCTTGCATATGCTTTTTCCTTCCGCCCAATAGATTTAACCCTTTCTTCCTCCTCGAGCAGAGCTCACATGAGTAATCGACGGGCCGAAATGTTCTTGCGAGGAGGTCTTTAAAATTTTTAATTGGCTAATAGCTCCAAATTAAGGTTTCAAGGTAAGTAAACATGGTCTCAACATCATTTTCATGTAGACATTGCTTATCTTTTTGTATTGATGTGGAGAAATATTAAATAATCTTGTTTGAATTGAAGGGTGTTTGTTTTGCTATAGCTCTCTATCTCTCTCTTCATAATTTGAGGCAAGATGTAGTTCTATTGGGGGTTTTAAGTCTCATATTAGTTTTGTATCCTTTTTTGATGATGTATAAGATGTTGAAATTAGTTGGTAGGGGGGATTATTTGTTTTAGAGAGCAAGATCTAGCTTGGTGCCTTAGCTAGCTCTCCCTTCTAGATCTTTTGAGGCAATGTGGTGATCTATTGGATGGTTTTACCTTCACATTAGTTTAAAATAGTAGGTAGGGTGATTATTTCAATTGCTATAGAGCTAAATAGATGTAAGTTTTTTGCTAGGTAGGTAATACTTTATGGGAGGTATGAAATGTAATTAAAAATATTTTTGAAAAAAGTTTTTTAATTTGTGAGATTTAGTTGGTTTAGCTATAAAAATCAAGAAAATTTAGAGGTAATTAAAAATATAGCAATTAGTTATTTCGAGTTAAATATTTCAATTTGAAAAATATAATAAGTGTTCTTATTAATTTAATTGGTGCGATGAACCGCAATGGATGTATGCGGATCGTCGGACAAGGGAGTTCATCGATGGCGTGAATGCTTTTCTTGAAGTCGATTTGAGACTTGCCTCAAGGAAGCTTCAGACGGTGTCCGTATAGATTGCGTGAACGAGAAAGAGCACTCAATGCGAGGACGGATACATGGCCACTTGTTGATGAGAGGTTTCATGCGAACTATACATGTTGGACTCACCACGACGAAGTAGAGCATACCAAAGATAGAAGACGAAGAAGAAGCCGATGAAGAGGAAGTGACATATGATGGTATGCTGGACGCGACGACATACGAGGACGTAGAAGATACACAAGGTGATCAGCTTGGTGTGGATGATGACTGGACGGATGTCGCGTGACGCAGAGGGAGATATCGAGAGAGAGAAACAATATAGAAAGTACCGTGGATTGTTGGAGGACCAGAGAACTCTTTTGTACCCAAATTATGGTCGGGGGCACAAGAAGCTACGCACTACATCGGAGCTCATGCAATGGAAGGTCAGTGAATTGTGTGTCGATAAGGGTTTCAATGAGTTGTCATCGCTCATAAAGAAGTTGCTCCCAAAGATAACACCGCCGTAATCCACGATCAAGCCAAACCGGTCTGTGTCCCTTAGGATTGAAAGTACGGAAGATACATATATGTCGCAACGATCGTGTCCTATATCGCGTGAATATGCCGACTTGGATGCCCGTCCGGGTGCAAGGAACCCCGTATAAGACGAAGCGTGACGATCCAGGTGAAGTAGATGGGGTGCGTGTGAAGAAGAGAGCACCGGCAAAAGCGTTGTGGTATTTTCCTCTGATTCCAAGGCTGGAGCGTATATTTGCAAACAAAGCGCATGCGAAGATGATGCGTTGGCACAAAGAAGAGCGTAAAGTCGACGGAATGCTTAGGCATCCGCAGATGGCTCGCAGTGGAGGATGGTCGATCGGAAGTACAAAGACTTCGCAAACGAGGTGAGAAACATAAGGTTCGGTTTGAGTACCGATGGGATGAATCCTTTCGGAGACATGAGCAGCAGCCATAGCACTGGCCACTCACACTATGTGTGTATAATATTCCTCCATGGTTATGCATGAAGAGAAAGTACATAATGATGCCGTTGTTGATCCAAGGGCCCAAGCAACCCGGAAATGATATCGATGTCTACCTGAAACCTTTGATAGAAGATCTTGAAACGTTATGGAACGGTGTAAAGGTCTGGGACGAATACAAAAGAGAGTATTTCAACTGCGGCAATGTTATTTGTAACAATCAACGATCGCCGCGCTTGGTAACCTGTCTGCCTAATCGGCAAAGGCTTTAATGCGTGTGCGCGGTGTTTGGATCAAACCGATGGCACGTACATGAAAGGCTCTCAAAGATGGTGTACATGGGGCATCGAGGTTTCTTGTTCGAACCCACGCTGCGGAAGAAACGCAGAGAATTTAACGGGAGGAAGAACATCGCTCCCGGTAGAGGCATCGAAGTGGCAAGGTGTGTTTGCTATGGTGAAGGATCTGAAGGTAGTTTTTGGAAAGGGTCAGGAAGCAAATCATGCGCTTAATGATGAGGATGGCCATGCACCCATATGGAAGAAGAAGTCAATATTTTGGGACTTGCCTTCTTCGGGAAGATTTGGATGTTCGCCACTCATCGGACTTCATGCACATCACCAAGAACGTCTGTGTGAGCTTCCTAGGATATATAGATCTGTACGGGAAATCGAAAGATACAGTGAGTGCTCGGAACGACCTTGAAGTCCTGGGTATCAGGAAGGACCTACACCCTGAAAAAAGAGGTATGGAACAACTGTATCTACGGCCAGAGAGTTATACTCTAAGCAAAGAAGAGAAAAAAAGCGTGATAGAGTGTCTTAGCAGTGTGAAGGTCCCTTCCGGATACTCGTCGAACGTAAAGAGATTCGTTAATATGAAAGAGAACAAAATTGTACATCTAAAATCCCATGACTGTCTTGTCTTGATGACACAGCTTGTTCCGGTGGTTTTAAGAGGTGTCTTGCCCGAGTGGGTAAGGGGACAATCACAAAGTCGTGTTCGTTTTTCAACGCTGTTTCCCGAGAAGGTCATCGATCCAAAAAACTAGGTGAGTTGCAAATGACGTGGTACAAAGTGTGGTTAGCCTCGAGATGATCTTTCCTCCCGCTTTTTGATATCATGGTTCATCTCACTGCTCATCTAAGCAAAGAGATAGGTATTCTTGGGCCGCTTATCTCCACAAATGTTCCCTTTCGAGAGGTACATGAGCGCATTAAAGAAGTATGTATCAGAACCGCTTCTCGCCGTAAGCATGCATTGCCGAGGGTTATGTGACGAGGAGGTGGTCGAGTTCGTGTGGACTACATTGATGATCTAGACCCCATCGGCGTCCCTATATCACGCCATGAGGGCAGGCTACGAGGTAAAGGGACACTTGAAGAAAAGTAGTTGCATGCAACGATCTTCGACATTTAAGCAAGCACATTTCAACGTGTTGAAACAATCGGCAATGGGCCGCCTGTATGTCCTCCAATACAAGAATGCTCTCGCCTCCGCCTCCCAGAGAAGACCGACACGTGGATAACATCGAGACACATGGATTCTTTCGCGCATGGTTACAAAACCATATCCTCAAGAGCAAGTCCAACAATGAATCAGCTTGTAACGCTTTGGCTCGGGGACCATCCGTTGAAATAGTGAGATGGCAGGGTACGAGATAAATGGTTACACATTCTACACGAGATCACAAGATAACAATAGCACAAACCGAGCAGCGGTGTCCGATAGAAGCCACCGACAATACAGTGTGGTGGACACATATTATGGATTCATAGAAGAGATATGGGAGCTCGACTATGGGCCTTTTGAAGGTCCCATTGTTTAAGTGCCAATGGGTAAAACTAAACGCAGTGGCGTGAATGTCGACAAATACGGCATGACTACCGTCGACCTCCAAGAAGTCGGCTACTTGAGAGAACCATTTGTTCTTGCGAAGGAGGTGAGACAGGTCTTCTACGTATTGGACATGTCAAGCACTCAAAGAAGAATCAAATCAAAGACAAGAAGAAGGAATGATAAAGCGACACGTGGTTCTTCATGGCAAACGAAGGATTGTCGGAGTAGAGGACGTTATTGACGAGGAAGAGTACGATCAGTTCGATGAGATCCCTCCATTTGCGAGAGATGTTGACTTAAGCATCCCGGATGACATAGGCATGGATGCTCCGCACATACTGCGCGATCACGATGAAGGAAGAATTGTAAAGACAAAAATGTAAATGATTAGGATGAACTATGTGGTTGTATGAACTATGTTATCATGTAATAGCATTTTAAGAATTTATAAGATGGAAGCAATATTTTGGAAAGAATAATGGGCTAATTACATATTAGAAATGAAAGTAATGTAAAAATATATTTTTTGTTTTTGAAAAAAATAATGGGCTAAGTACATACTTAGAAATGAAAGTAATGCCAAAACAAATTTTTTTAGTATTTTGAAAAGAATAATGGCCTAAGTACATATTAGAAATGAAAGTAATGTAAAAAAGATTTTTTAGTTTTTGGGAAAAAAAATAATGGGCTAATTAAGTACATATTTAGAAATGAAAGTAATGCAAAACAACTTTTTAGTATTTTGTAAAGAATAATGGGAGCAAGACATATTTAGAAATGAAAGTAATGCAAAACAAATTTTTAGTACTTTTGTAAAGAATAATGGGCTCAATACATATTTATAAAAAAAAAAACGGGCTAAGCATGGCTCGAACCCACGACCAAAGACGGGAGCCCGCACTTAAACGCCACGAGCTAGCCAAGTGAGAGTAAATTCAATTCAACAAAGGAAGGGCAAACCATCTTAAACGTTCTAGAAAGAGACCCGCCTGCGCCACGTGTGTCCCACTTCTACAAGCGGTTCGTTCTACCAACCGCTTGTAGAATGACTTTATACAAGCGGTTTATATCACCAACCGCTTGCGAGTAATTTATTGTCTGCTGACGAAATTCCAAAATTTAATTTCGCCACCGTGTTCTACAAGCGGTTCTTTCTACAAACCGCTTGTAAAGATATCTCTAAAAGCGGTTATTACTACGAACCGCTTGTAGAGGTTATTTTCTAAGCGGTTTGTAATACAAACCGCTTGTAGAGAGCTTTACTATATAACAAGCGGTTCGTCGCCTCTCCTTTCCACCCAAATTTTTCTAAGTCCCAAGCCATCGCCGCCGTCCTCGCCACCTCGCCGTCCCACTGCGGCCGCCCTCGCCACCTCGCCGTCCTCGCCACATGCCATTGTCGTCCTCGACGCTGTCGCTTACACCTCCAAGCGCCGCCTCGACGCCGGCCGGCGCACCTCGCCCGTCGAGCACCGCAGCAGTCGGCTCGCCCACCCTCCGGCCGAGCCCCTTCACGGGCGAGCCCTCGGTCCCGCTTCTCCGCTGACATTCTCCCCGCCGATTTGAAGACGAAGGGCCGAGGTATCGAGCCCCTCTTTCTCCTCACCCTCCCGCTCTCGGATGCACACATGCTGTTCGATGGATTGCCCACCGCCTCGCTCCCTCCCTCCCCGGATGTTGTTCTGTGATGTTCTTTGGTGGATCACTAATGGACTCGTGATGTTGCTCGTGATGTGATTTAGGGTTTGGGGATGCTGTTGGATGCTTGCTCTGTGATGTGATTTAGGATTTAGGGTTTGGGAATGTGCATATGAACACCGTTGGGCTTTTCTTTGGGCTGATTGAGAATATTTTGGGGACCTAGCCTTCGTGCTAGGGGCTATTATCTTGATCCAGACCACCGCACTTGTCCCTTTAATATTTTGCTCGGTGATGTTTATTAATTTTGAGGCTATGATGATCTGTTAACTAGTGATGCCTTAGGAGTATTTGTGTTGTTGCCTAAATTATTATCCCGAGATACACTTGCGCATCAGTCTTCTTGTGTTCTTCCCTTTGGGATCTTTTCATTGATCCGATTAGCATCTGCTTCAATGGGAATGCTCATTCAGTTAATACTGTAATTGGCATCTAGTCCGATCAATTATTTTTAAGTGAAATCCACGATATATGATTGACATTAGGGCTAAAATTGATCTCTATGTTTACGGACAAGAAGACTTGTATGCTTGTTTTGTAGGAAATTGTATAATAACTTTGGGCAAAGACTTGATTCTCTTAGGTCTCTCTAGTCACCGATCTTTAAAAGCCTATGATAAATTGTAGATATTGATGTTGGATGGTAGTTTTATCTCAACCTATCAATATATAAATCTGAGAGCAAAATTTGTTTAATTATGGCCACTGCTTTTATCTATGTTCATTGTCCTTGGTTGCTTGGCTTGATTTGCAATGTGCTTGGGATATGGGGTTTTAGCTAGGGTGTAAGGGCCGGATGGCCTCGGTTGCAGACTCTAGAAATCGAAATGGCGCCAGTGAGCTAGAGTAGGTTTTCTAGGAGCTCCCGACGGCAATCGCCAACCACCCTATCTAAGCTTAGCTAGGGTTCCTAGTTGGGTTTATGCAGCTAAAGAAATTTGCATGTGTATGTGAACTTGGTGGCTAAAAGGTGTTTATTAAAGATGACATGCACATGCTACATTTGAAACTTGAAAAATTGAAATGGAGGAGATAGATGGCTTAAGTATGTTCAACCCGATATTCAAGTTCAGATTTATTTGCCAATTTACGTGGATTTGTACATTCAAATATTGTATTCAAATATTGTACATTTTGATGGGTGTCGAAATGGGTACATTTAAAAGCTGTACATTCAAATATTGTATTCAAATATTGTATGTTTTGATGGGTGTCGAGATGGATGACATCTAAGAGATGTATATGTTGTATTAAAATATTGTATTCAAATGTTGTATTCAAATAAAAAGAGATATATATGTTGTATTAAAATATAGTATTCAAATGTTGTATTCAAATAAAAAGAGATATATATGTTGTATTAAATGTTCTATTATTTCGCGTGCATGCACAAAGGATAGATGGCGACTCGAAACGATGATCTTGATTTCGATCACGAAATGATTTTCTACTTAACGAAATCGCGATGGGCACTCTCATAAGCTACGATGAGGCCAACCCGTAGATCCAATGGGTGATCAGCCGCCCGGCTCAAGCCGGTGATCACGCAATCCATGCTCAAGCCGGTGATCCAACCGCCAGTCGAAACCGTGATCGATCCATCCGTGCTCGCCGATGAAACTAATGTCGACGGTCGTGAGGTATATATAGCCCGGACACTAAAATAACCGCTTTCTTATCGCCTCATAGAAATAAGCCTCTAACACGTGTTCTGTTTTTTTTAAGCCGAAACGCCCAATAGCCAATCCAAGCAAATACGAGGGCCTAACAAAAGCCGCCGACAAAGTACGCCATTACTCAAGTTTCAGCCATCGGGAAGCCGAAGCCCTATGTCGGCACTTGCCCCTTCAACAACGCTCATGAGTCATTGTGAGGGATCACGCCCTATTAGCATCAAGACATGGCCCAAGGTTCCTACGGCTCACGAAAGAGCTGCTCGGAAGGATATAAAGGAAAACTTCACGATGCCGACGGCCACGAAAACAAGTGTAAGAAATTTAATCTGAGCAAGATGGCGTTATGCTTTCGACCGTGGAAGAGCGAGCTCAAGAAAAGTATGTGGAGACCGAACAACCCCAGATTTCAATAAGTATCCGGTTAGCGGATCACCGCAAGCATTTGAGGAGTACAAGTTGTCGGTCAAGGCAAGGCCGCGAGTGAGCGTAACAAGGCCAATGCACGAAGAAAAATACCACCACCATCTCGGTCCGGTGGTTACATCAAGGCTATGCCAAAATGGGAGAAGCGAAGAAGAGCTTAGAAAAAGGGTATAGTACCAAACAGAAGATCGGGAGCTCCGCCACGAATCGACCTTGGGCCACGGGAGGTCAAGGATGATGGCAAGCCGGAGATGGCACCACAAGTGCAACCCGTGAAAGAAAGGATTGTGGAAGCCATCGAGAAGCAACGTCGCGGATCCTTGGTGGCGAGCAGGGAGAATGACGAGCTTACGTCACGCACTCGGGAACGCAGAACATCCGGAAGGACACGAGGACTTGGCAAGCGTGTGTCAGTGGATGGTGGGCTTCTCAAATGATCAAGCCACATACCGGAGCCGGAAAGAAGGAAAGTAAGAGAACACAACAGAAGTCAAGAAATCGAACAGAGCTCAAGGAGCATAAGGAAAACATGGCGAAATGCTAAAGCGGGAAGTGCAAGCTGCAATCGCCATCCTTCAAAGACCAGGTGGGGTTATCGTTATGCCTCCGGACAACGTGGTTAGTCCCGGGCTCCGGTCGGCGGGCGACTCTGCGTCAAACAACGTGTCGATCGATGAATTGCAGGCCCAGTATCCGTGGGCGACATCACCGTGCCCGCCAATGTGAGCTACGCGTCCAACCGCACAACCTCACCCTCAAGGTGGCTTATGCTTTGGCCTTCCCAAGGAGTCGGGCCATCATTCCATCAGAACCCTATACCATGGGATACCCAAGGTCACGTTGACGAGGTGGTGGCTGGATTTGAGGATATGGAGCTCGATATTGCTGGAGGAGACGATGTGACCAAGCTTGGAGAGGCCGTCCATAACATCATCCTCTGGCGGAAGAAGTACATCGTGTTTTCTGATGGTGCGGAGGTGACTTCTATACCGAGGGAGAACACTCCACCAAGACGGACCTCACCTCCTCCACCAAGACAAAGCACGCCACCACGCAACGCCTCGCGTGTGAGAAAGCACTCCACCACTGCTAGCGCTATGCGCAGAAGCCCAACACCGCCGCCAGCCCCTCAAAGCAAAAGGAAGCAGCAGCCTCCGAGGGAAACAACGGAGCCGGCATCTCCCCCCAGTAAGAAGCTTGCTAGCAAAAAGAGCATTTCTGCAGCTAGAACGACATCAAGCAGCAGGGCGGCCGGTTCCCATTCAGACAGAGAATGAAGGAACCTGAAAAAACACCTTATGAGATGACGCCTTGAGGAGCTGAAGAGCGAGTCGCAGAAAGCTGTGGACGCATGGATACAGGGGTATAAAGCTAAAACAAATCCACCGCCAAAGGAACGAATTGATCCAAAGATCGCGGACTTCTTCGCGACAACCGCTCAAAGACCGACCGCCTCTCGCATCGACTACCAAAGAACTATCGAAAGCACATCTTCAAGAGTAAACAACCTCGGGGCACATACATGAGCAAGAAAGAACAGGAGGAGGCAAAACGATATCTGATGGAGTATGACTTCATGAGGAAGTCGCCTTGATAACATAGAAGCCGCCTGTGGATTAATCGATGATCTTCCAACGGCACAAGTCGTGGCCATTTAAGCCGGGTCACCATTGCTAGACCCTAAGGACATAAGGAAACTACCGATCAAGATGCGACGCCACATGAATGGTACGAACATAGGTCCGCCAGGATATGCTCATTGCTGCGCCTCGCTTCAAGAAGAACATTTACATCGAGGGAATGATCAATTGATAAATCTTGAATTTGAAGATCGGTACAATGTGTACCATGCGACGCCGCCAACGTGTCCTTCATGACTGCTTTGGTGCTCGTGAGTGTCGACTCCACAAGATGTATATATATATATATATCTATACATGCCGCTTGTCGAGAACAATAATTAATTAACTCAATTAACCCATTTTCGTAGAATGGAGATACAAAGACTTAGAAAGCGTGTTTAACTCGATTGGCTTCCTTGACCCTTGGTTGGTCAACGAGGAAGTCGGCCAATACCGGAAAACCAAAGGAAATCCACGACTCGCTTGTACATGCACTAGTACAACAACACTACAAGCCATACATACTTCTGCCATTCAACTTTAAGTACGTGCTGATGTCCTCACTAACATCTCGTTCTTACATTGCTTAAGGCACCTGATGGCACACTATATATTGTTTAATTACATGTCATAACTGTTGCAATATATAAATAGGTTCCATCGAACCTTATAATCATAAAGCTTGACCAAAGCATGATCATCGCCCAAGATTCACGGAGAAAACCGCAAAAGGAATACCAAGGATAATTAACCTCCTTAACAAGGCGTTCTGAGCTTTCAAGATATTCAGAAAGGACGTTTTAAGAAGGAATTCGATGTCAAGCTAAGCGACTGGGTACGCTAAAACGACGTAATTGCCCTTTGTCAATTAATATTTCTTGTTATTACTGATCTGTAATTGCCCCGCATCGACCATAGGTAAAACAACAATCATGCGGGAAACAACCTATGTGGCTACTATGTGTTCCACTATATCCAAATGATGTGCCACGGCGAGCTTGAGCCTCAAACTCCTGAAGAGGTTCATATATATATGCACGCAACCATGCATCTAGCAACAACTTAATAACGTTCTTATGTGCTCCATTAATTTACATTATGGGTGCACGATTTATTTATTTTTCACTTTAATTTAATTGGCGGCCCGACATGGATAAACACACCAAGTGTTACCACATCATCGGGTGCTCGCATTCGAGAACAACTATTCGCTTCATTCTCGATGAGGTTATTAACCCCTGTATGCAGTTCCATTATCGAGATCCATATTCCAACACGGACGAACTAGGGACGACTTCTCGTCGTCAAAAGAGCGCCAAGAAGAGTACTTGCAAGAAAACATTGAACTGCTTTTGTCCATTTTGCACAATGTATATTAATCATAAACTTTGTAAATTTGGTCTGCATATAAAGTGTACATTATTACATATATTATCTAATATATTTAAGCTTGTTTGATCGCTAATTATGTGCTCATCCTATATGTATTTAAATTTAAACGACAAATAAAAAAACCCTCGCTGAAATATATATTTAAATATCTAATATATTTAAGCTTGTTTGATCGCTAATTATATGCTTATCCTATATGTATTTAAATTTAAACGACAAATAAAAAAACTCCTGCTGAAATATATATTTAAATATCTATTTGCGCCACTACCAAATGAAAACCAAAGGTAAACGTATTACACGTCTGCAAGAAGAGGTTTTTAACCGCTATGAGATGCCACTTACAAGCGGTTCGTACCTCCAACCGCTTGCACAGTAGCTCCCACGGCTCGCCCGCCCGCCGCGCCATCGCCTCGCCAACCGCTTGCGGGGGCATCACTAGCGGCTCGAGCCGCTAGTGATGCCCTCGGCATCGTCATGATTGCTCGGAAGCGTTCTAAAACCGCTTACACAGCCTTACGAGCCGCTTAGGAAGTCCCGATCCGCAGAGTGAAGGACGATACCGTGGGTGCCTAGGAGCAGCGGCGGCAACGTCGCTAGGACGCCGGCAGCGGCGGCGGCGGCCGATAAAAGCGGCGGAGGCGGCAGCAGCGAGGACAGCGTGCACCGGCGATTAAGCGGCCTGGCCATGGCCGCCCGCGGAGCGGCGACGCCCGTGCTCGCTTCGTCGTCGCCTACGGTGCGGCCCGGCCTGCGCCCTCCCCATTGTTGCCCACCGCACGGCGCTTCCATGCCCACCCTGTCTGGCTGCCGACAACCCCCACCCGCCCGAGACTTCTCCACAACGACCACTCAAGCCGTTGTCGAAGCCGAAGATCATGCATGCGGCCGGGGCAGCCCACGAGACTGCTAGCATCGCTTGCTTGATAGCCACAATTACGTTGCCACTAGCCTCTGTCGCTTAGCTTTGCGTCTGCTAGCTAGCCAGGGGCGGACCTACGTGTTGACACCCGAATTTGGTAGAAAAATTGGATATGATAAAAGGGTAAAATCGGACTTATTGGGCTGAATCCAGAATTGGGCTTCATCGGTAAAAGGAAAGGAGTATTGAAGTATTCCGATAAATATAAGATTTCGAGAGAAATACGATCGGATCAGAGGCGCGAGGCGGTAAAATAGGTCATATCGGTATCGACTTTGTAATACTATAAATAGGACTTTAGGCCTCCAGGAAAATAGAATCAAATACTCAATACACAAACTACTTTCTCGAATCCGATCGACCTCGTCGAAAGGCTTCAACTCGCAGATAGAGCTATCTCGGTGAGATAATCGATTCTCTCCTTGTAACCCGTATGCATGGTTGCATCATGTTGATCTCATGTATACAAAACATGTTAAACTGTCTCGGGATTTACCGATCTTGAACATGTTCTCGCATATTGCACTGTGTCGATTTAATCGATCTGTAATATGTGTTTATCCTGCAATGCCGATTGTCACGTACTTCATATGCTTTTCCTGAATCCGATATATGCAACTGTCTCGTTTAATCGATCTTGTGTATGCTTTGTTTAGAATTTCGCGTGTGTAAGTGTTTGCCGATCAGCGTTGTATCTACCTTTATTAGTTTTAGACATTTAAATCGGTTTATTAGTTTAATCTAGAATTGGATCTAAATACTGTCTTGACCTGACCGATCTATTCAATCTGTTTCTTGGTTTAATCTAATGCAATTATACGAAGGTTTAGTGCTAATATTATATAAAAATACCAAAAAGAATTAAAAGATTTAAGGTTAAATGTTTATTTACATTTATTTCATCTATCAGGCAATAAGCCGATAGATCCAGTAATCGGGTTGCTTGAAGCCGATTACAAATAACCTGATCTGGCTATTGAGAAAGCCGATTAGGGTTAAGTCGCTGACAATTTACCCCTTGTCAATTTACAGGTCAAATTGACTGGCACATTTGGTTTTTAGTTGCGACGCAATCACTGAATTGACGCTTCTGCACGTGTGTTCGCGAGAAGTCCACTTTTCGTGTCAACATACTTTTTGGTACGCCCGGTGGGAGCCAAAGAATCAAGATCGACAACATGACGCGTACCGACACCGAAGCAGCTTTGGAGGCACTCCTCGCTGCTGAGGCAGTGACGTTTGACGAATTGAGCACAGATCTGAAAAGGGAAGTCGAAGATAGGCTCGCGGAAATCCATGAGGAGAACAAGAAGCGAGTGCTAACTGGCTATCGGAAAACCCGTAGTGGCCAGATTACGAAGACTTCTATTGGAGATCCACTGCTCACCGGAGATTTTTCCGTAGTGATAAGAGATCAGATCAATAGCTCTGTTTACCAATCGATGTTGGACCAGTCATCGGTTTTAGGGCGAATCGTCCAAGAGGGGACCAGTGCTGTACTTCACAATATCATGACTGGACAAGCTCATCAGATGAATCAGAATATTCCGCATGGGATGAATCCAGGAGGCCAGTATCCATCTTATGCTCAGCTAGGGGCATCACATGCTGGAACTTCCCAATTAGGTCCGCCATTGACTATTAATCCAACTCCGATTCAGATATTACCAAACAATCTGGCTGTAGTCCCAGTTCCATATCCAATTTATTAGCCGATTAATCACGGGATGAATGAGAATCTAGAAGAGATGACTAAGAATTTGGTCTACAATATGATGAAGCAGTGCGGGTTCAACACTCCCAAGATTGCACCGCACTACACCATGCCGTACCCATCGGCTTTTAATGAGACGGAATATCCTCACAAGTATCGAGTTCTCGATTTCGCTAATGCCAAATTCAGCGGGAGCGATAACACCTCTACGCACGAGCATATTGCTAGATTCCTTGCGCTGTGCGGAGAGGCCGCATCAAAGGATACTCTAAAATACCGATTATTTCCACTGTCTCTATCAGGATCGGCATTTAATTGGTTCACATCGCTTCCTCCAAACAGTATCACTTCCTGGCCTGATCTGGAGAAGAAGTTCCATGAGTATTTCTATTCTAGGGAGAATGAAGCGAGAATTACCGATATCATGATGATTAAGCAGAAATTTGGTGAATCGGTAAATGATTACTTAAGACGGTTCAGGGAAGTAAGGAACCGATGCTATAGTCTTTCACTGCCAGACAATGAGTTGGCGGAATTGGCTTTCAAGGGTCTATTGCCCGTCAATCAGAAGAAGGTGGGCAATCAGGAGTTTGCCGATATTTCGCACCTGACCCATAAAATCGCGTTCTATGAAAGCCGATTCTCCGATAGTTCTTACCCTGGCCAGAAAGAATATCAGAATAACAATAACAATAATAAGGGCAAAGATAAAGCGATTAATATTGTTGACACAGATGAGATAGAATACTCCGATGACTCCGATACTGAGGACGTTGGTGCTTATATTGCTGAGTGGGTCAATAATAAAAAAGAATTCGAGCTGGGATAGATAAAGCCGAAAAGCTCCGAGAACAGCAAGTACTCTTTTGATACGTCCAAGTGTGATCAGATTTTCGATCATTTACTACAAGAAAAGCAGATTCGGCTTAAGCAGGGGCATGTTATTCCTCCACTGGAAGAGCTAAAGAAGCGGAAGTACTGCAAGTGGCACAACTCTTACTCGCATTCTACCAATGAGTGCAATGTATTCAAACAGGTGGTGCAGAAAGCGATCGAAAGCGGGCAACTTCGATATCAAGGTAAAAACCCGCAGATCGATACAGAGCCATTCCCAGTCGGTTTTGTTGGGATGGTCGACGCTAAGAGGAAAGCCGATAATCCTGAGGGATCCAATCGATTCAAAGTACTTGTCGGATCTAAGAGGATCGTGGTGGAAGAAAAGCCAGAACTACGATTCCGATCGTCAGGCCGACGGGGCGAAAGGACTGGTGAGTGGCGCGAGGTGAAGCGCGGGCATGATCGTAATCCGGTTGCTAAGCCAAGGCCAAAGCCAACTTTTGATCAGCTAATGGAAAAATATGATCGGATGGCTAAGGAGACGTCTCGCGGGAGCGTTAAATCGGATAACCCAGAAACTGTTCAGAGGAATTCAAATGATCAAGATTGGGAGATGGAGCACTGGGATTGCCCTTTTTTTCGATACTGCTGAGAAGAAAGAATGTCATTGCCTACTCTGGAGGATTGCCCGATGAACCACACGTTTATTCCTCCCAAGAGGGCATCGGTAAAGGATCGGTTGGTGTTCCCTAGCGGAGAAGCCGATAACGTCCCGATGAATAAAAATACCGATGTGCATCGGCCTCCCAAGGTGCCGTTGCCTCAGTGGTGCCCAAGTGGAATCACGAAGTCTTAGAAGCGGTGTTTACAGCGGATGAGGCCCACTGAAGCTAAAGAAGCAGAAGCCGAGAAGTTCAGGAACGCTCTGCTAGAGCAGGTAAAGCCGACTAAACCGGCTAGGGGCAAGCTAGAGTGGAGGCCCAAGTTGAGATCGGCTGTTATTATCGAAAAGGATGCCGATGAAGTATCAATTCCCACTAATATGGTTTGCGTGCTGCCTCAGGAATTCATGAATGATTATGAAGAAGCTGCTGCAGAGCTAGTGGTTGGAGCTGAAGACGCTATATTTAAGAAGCCAGAGAATTCCCGATTACATTTGAAGCCATTGTTTATCATGGGATATATGAATGGAAAGCCGATTTTCAGAATGATGGTGGACAGTGGAGCTACTGTGAACCTGATGTCGTATTCTGTGTGCCGCAAAATCGGAAAATCTACAGAGGATTTGGTCAAGACGAATATGGTTTTGTGCGATATTAATGGAAATCCGACCGAACCGAAAGGGGTTCTGGTCGTGGAGCTCACTGTAGGAAGCAAGACAATCCCAACGGCTTTCTTCATCATTGAAGGAAAAGGAAGTTATAATGTGCTGTTGGGAAGGGACTGGATACACGCCAATTGCTGCATACCATCGACATTACATCAAATTCTGATTCAGTGGATTGGCGAGCAAATCGAAATGGTCAAAGGAGAGGCTCTAACCGCAGAAACCGATTGTGCCGAAATACATGATAATCTGGAGGCATTATCGGGAAAAACCTTGGAGGATTGTGATTTCCTCAGCGTTAGTAAATTGGGATTCAAACCAACAACACTGCAAGGGCAATCGGTAACTCAAGGACACGAGGGTTTTTTATGGGAACCGCGGCTCTAGAAGAGGGAGTAGAGTTTAAGATGGGTCAAGGATTCATATCAGCTGATGAATTTAAAAAAGTCGATATTGGAACTGATGGTAAAGAGAGGCCCACTTACATCAGTAAACAGTTGCCGCGGGAATATAAAGATCGGCTTATCCAGATACTCAGGGATTGGGTTGATTGCTTTGCCTGGGAATATCATGAGATGTCTGGTTTAGACCGATCTATAGTGGAGCATAAGATTAAAATGAAACCTGGATTTCGGCCAGTAAAACAATCACCAAGGAGGATTAGTTGGAAAATTTACGATCAGGTGAAGGCTGAAATTCAGAGGTTATTAGATGCGAAGTTTATTCGACCATGCAAATATGCCAATTGGATTTCTAATATAGTACCAGTTGGTAAAAAAGATTCTGATAAAATTCGGGTATGCATTGATTTTTGAGATTTGAATAAAGCAACATATAAAGATGAATACCCGATGCCGATTGCCGATCGTTTAATTGACGCTGCTTCAGGCAATCGGATTATCCGTTTTCTAGATGGCAATGCTGGATACAATCAAATCTTTATGGCCGAGGAAGATGTGAACAAAACTGCGTTCAGGTGTCCCGGAGCTATCGGTTTATTTGAATGGGGTTGTGATGACCTTTGGACTGATTAGTGCTGGAGCCACATATCAGCGAGGGATGAACTTGATCTGCCATGACTTAATCGGTAAATTGGTTGAAATTTATATTGACGTTTTGGTAATCAAATCCCAGGAGGAAGAACAACACTTGACTGATATCATAACCGTGCTGGATCGGTTTCGGAAATATGGAATGAGGATGAATCCAAAGAAGTGTGCATTTGGGGTATCGGCCGGTAAGTTCTTGGGGTTTATGGTGCATCAGAGAGGAATTGAAGTTCATCCTGATAGAGTGAAGGCGATCCTGAATACCAAGCCCCCTGATTCAAAGGTTCGTCTACAAGAGCTTATCGGTAAGATTAATTATTTAAGGAGATTTATTTCAAATTTATCGGAAAGAATCATCCCGTTTTCTCCATTGCTTAAGTTGAAGAATTCCGATAAGTTTGTTTGGGGACCAGAACAACAGGAAGCGTTTGATAATATTAAAGAATACCTGGTTAATCCACCTGTTCTGGTTGCTCCAAAGGAAAATTTGCCATTCAAATTGTATCTATCGGTATCGGATAAAACGATAGGAGCAGTTCTGGTCCAAGAAGTCAATGGAAGGGAACATGCGATTTTCTATTTAAGCAGGAAGTTGTTGGACCCAGAAACCCGATACACGGTAGTGGAAAAGTATTGCCTTTGTTTATACTTTCCTTACACTAAGCTAAGACATTATTTGTTGGGTGCTGAATGCAAAGTAGTGTGCCAAACTGATGTGGTTAAATACATGCTTAATGCCCTAATTATCAAAGGGCGTCTTGGCAAATAGGCATATACTCTCATCGAGTTTGACTTGACGTATGAATCTCCGAAAGCTGTCAAGGGGTAGGTATTAGCCGATTTCATTACGCACCATCAAGACATTAATCTTTCGATTCTATTGCCTTGGGTAATGTTCTTTGATGGATCGGTTTGTGAGAAGGGATGTGGAATCGGTATTTTTGTTGTTTCTCCTGGTGGTGTTCCTTACCGATTCAGTGTTACAGTGGATTTTGGGTTGACTAACAATCAAGTGGAATACAAAGCTTTGATCCACGGATTGGAGTGGTTAATCCAAGCTGGTGCTGTTGCCGTGGAGGTGTTTGGAGATTCACAACTAGTGGTTTTCCAGATGATCGGTAAATATGAATGTCATAGTGATTTGCTTCGGGAATATCTGGAGAGAGCTTCTGATTTGGCTAAGTATTTCAGTATATTCACGATTCATCATATCCCAAGGGAACAGAATTGTGAGGCCAACGATTTAGCTCAGGAAGCATCAGAATATAAATTACCGATCATGGAGTTGGAGATTATTCCGATTGAAAATCCTGTTCTGATAGGATGGCAGGCTGAAATTATCGGTTATCTTAAAGATCCTCAGGGGAAAGCCGATAGGAAGCTTAAACGAAGAGCTCAAAGATATGTATTAATCAGTGACAATTTATACTATCGGAGTTTTGATGGATTGTTATTTAAATGCCTGAATGAAGAGGAAGCCAAAGTTGCAATCGGCGAAGTTCATAAAGGATTGTGTGGAACTCATCAATCGGCTTACAAGATGAGATGGATGTTGAAGCGCGTAGAATATTTCTGGCCAACGATGGTGGAAGATTGTTTTAAATATTATAAGGGTTGCAAAGACTGTCAGAAATTTGGAAATATCCAACATACACCGGCATCAATTTTACATCCGATCGTAAAACCATGGCCTTTTAGAGGATGGGGAATTGATATGATCGGAGAAATATTTCCTTCCTCGTCGAAGAGGGATCGGTATATTTTGATGGCAACGGATTATTTCACTAAATGGGTGGAAGCTATACCATTGAAGAAGGTGACTGCCACTGAAGCGATTGACTTTATCAAAGAGCATATAATTTACCGATTTGGGATTCCTCAAACGATCACTACTGATCAAGGGTCAGTATTTATGTCAGAGGCATTCCAAGATTATGCTCGAAGCTTGGGAATCATAACAATCAATTCCTCGCCGTATTATGCCCAAACCAACGGCCAAGCAGAGTCCTCAAATAAAAGTGCCATAAAGCTGATTAAGCGAAAAATCGATGAAAGGCCGCGGGGTTGGCATAATACGTTGGCGGATGTTCTATGGGCGTATCGGATTGCTAAGCATGGAGCTACGAAGGTGTCACCATTTGAGCTGGTTTACGGTCAAGAAGCTGTTCTACCGGTTGAGGCGATCATCGGATCCACGAGAGTTGAGGAACAAAATAACGTAAAAGCCGTTGATTACAAAAATCTGATGGTAGATAAACTCGATGATATGGTCGCAGTTCGGTTGAAGGCTCTAGAGCACATTGAACGAGATAAGCACAGAGTCGCCAGACATTATAACAAAAAGGTGGTACCGAAAGCTTTTGAAGTTGGAGATCTTGTATGGAAGACGTTCTTACCGATTGGTTCTAGAGATCCTAAGTACGGAAAATGGTCTCCAAATTGGGAAGGACCGTTCAAGATCAATCGGATTATTCCTAAAAATGCATATATCTTGGAGACGCTTGATGGTGAAGTTTCCTGTAAAGCAATTAACGCCAAGTATCTGAAGAAATATTATCCTAGCGTTTGGATTGGAGCTTGAGTTGAGATTTATTAAAGCCGATTCTGTGAATCGCCTATAGTCCATCCGATTGGTAATGCAACTGTACTCAACACGTTGCTGTTGAGCAAAAGCCGATTCTAAGGAATCGTCTATAGATCAAGACATGAAGTAAAAGCGATTGCATAAAAATCAAGTTATTACAAAGGCACGAAGGCCTTAACTGTTTTCTCCCCAAGGGGCAGGATAAAACATTGTTTTATGATCGGTATAAAACCGATTCACACATGGAACAAAGTTATAAAAATTGGCTCGCAGGCCAATCACTCGCAGAATTCATGGATGGCTGTGGCGGCGCTGGTGATTGTATCCCGGATCCGATTGATGGTGTCGGTATGTTTTTCGGTTGAACCAGGGATGATCGGTATTTTCTTTTTCGCCTCCAGTATCGCCAGACTGCAAGCTTGCACCATACTGTATTGCTCCTTTGCTGCCGATTTAGACACCTCAAAATCTGAACTAGCGGCAGCTTCGGTTTTTTTTGGCTTTCTCCAATTCTTGTTCCAAGGATTTGACCCTGGAGATTGCCTTGGAGGTTGTAGCTTTTGCCGATTCAGCCTCTTGCTTTAACCTGAGGAGCTTGTCGTTTTGAGAGTTGGCATCCTGAATCAGCCCCTTGAGTTCCGCTTCAGCGTCTTTCAAGGTTTCCCTTTGATGGAGCCGATTCAACGCAGCGTCAAAATCGGCTTTCTGGCCCTCAAGAGATAGCACCCTTTGGATGGTCGAAGCCACCGCCTCTGGGAGAATATCTTTAACAGAATCGGCTATCTCCCGTATAGCAGAAGGGTTAGCTAGGAGAGCCGATTCGTTGTTGACAAGCTCCCACATCTCTTTCAGTTTAGCCAGGGTGTCCGGAGAAAACCGATTGTGCTTGGCCGGTGCTGCTGTGGGAGAATCAATGACGACGGCTGGAGGAGATGAAGTCCTGATCGGGGAGGAGAGAAAATCCAATTCGTCATCAAGCCAGTCCATGCTGGACGGATCAAACTTGAGTTCGTCGGTTTTCTTCCCGTCATATGTTACCACCTGCGTAGACACCACTGTTACCTTGACTGGGCTGCGGGGTAGAAACATATACTGAAGAAAAATAAATTTGAAGTTACAAGAAATTGGAATTCAAGAATTTTATAAAGTATAAAGTGAGAAATTCCGATTACATCTTGCGGGTTGAAGGCCGGAGGCGTCTGCGATGCTGGAGGAGGGGCAGGTGTGCTATCTTTTTTCTTGGAGATAGGCGAGGTATCCTGAAATCCAAATCCCGATAATCAAAACGCCGATAAGAAGTTTGTGAGAGTTTGGGGAGATCGAGTGCTTACTGTATCACATACAGACTCGGTGCTATCGGGAGTACGCACCTTTTGAGGCCTCGGCTTTTTGGTAGCCAGTTTCTTCCTTAGGCCAGCTTCGCCTTCGGATTTCCCTGTTGAATAAAGATGGATAGGAAATCAGATATCTCAGGATTATATGTTGAAAGCCGTTTTTACCTCGTTTCTTGGCCTGCTGGGAGGATCCTTGTGCAAAGGCCGATGCGAACTTCGCTGTTGAGTGGAGTTGACCGGCCGCTTCTCCGATGAGTTTGGCCTTCGAGCATTTCTCTCCGCTCTGAAGGAACATAAACAAGAGGTTAGTAATCGAAAAAGAGTAATATAAATTAGCAGACACACGCAAGTTAGTAACCTCGCTGCTAGAAGACGATGCGTGGTTCTGGGATTCCGTTCTTTCATCGTCTGAATCCGATGAAGAAGGCCCTGACTCGGAAGAATTTTCCTATTTTTCGTCGCGGTCTTCGTCGGAATCATCAGAATCAGAACTATCAGAGCTGCTTTGATCCAATTCCGATGAGAGCTCTATCATGCCAGCGATCTTTGGCCAGTTGGGTCTGCAGATTTCTTTCTGGCCAGTGAGCCGTTCGATTAAGGTTGCGGCTCCGCCTTTGGTGGCATATATGTCTTTGGCGATGGTTTCCCACCAAGAATTGAACTTGGGAGAGGTTGCTGACCACATAATGAATTCAGTCGGCATTTCAAAGTCCAATTGTGCTGTTGATAAAATCCCGTAAGCCGATTGAGGGTTGAGGTCCTCTCTAGCGTTCAGGTGGCGGTATATAAACAAATCGGGTATATCCTGTCCAAGGTTAAATTGCCGAGCAACCACAGCCGGATGGTAGAATTCGTAGGACGGTTTTCTGATGTGGGTCCTCGTGCTCAGGATTGCGAAGAAGATACTTGGAGAGATGAATTCCTTAAAAACCGATAAGGCTTCGCCTTTTAGGGTATCTGCTAATCGGAAGAATGAGGGGATTGGGTATTTGTCCAAATCGGTATATGGGTTAAACTGCTCTGCTCCATATTCTGATTCAGACATTGTATAGAAGGCGACCATGGAATGGGAGAGGTCGTATTCATTCAGGCGTTTTCTGTTGCAGTTTGCCGATATCATCTCGCCATATGATCTACAGGGGCGATCACTGCTATCAGAATCTTTTTCATTCGGGAATTCCAGACTGAAGTCCAGTTCTCCTAGGGAGTTGTATATCTGGAGCTTCAAGAACATTCCGATAAACCAGAAAGGACTGCCTAGGTTTCCAACTGAATAATCGGCTTTCTTCGAGCAGAGACCTTCTCTGATCTCATGCATCATCCGATAAGTGGCTCCCAGCAGGTATTTACCGATTGCTAATTTTTGGCCTGAGGCCAGTACTTCGGCTACTCCCTGGTAAACCTTGCTAGGACTCAGAGATTGCCCGCAGAAGAAAAACCGATCGAGCCACATGTTTAGAAAAGCGATATGCTCTTCGTCCTCAACATCGCCTGTCTGTTGGTGGGTGCTGATGTAACACTGCCATCCGAAGTTCTTCTCAAGAACCAGCTTCAGAGTGGTGGGGAGGTCAAAAGCCGATAGCATCTCGCCGTCGGGACTTAGACCGGTTAGCATAGCTACATCTAAGAGTGTAGGGCTGATGGCTCCTGTTGGGAAGAGGAAGGCATTTGCTGTATCGCACCAGAAATAAGCCGATGCTGCCATAAAAGGTTCATCCGCTGGTGGTGGAGATAAGGAAAGAAGAATGGCATCGGTTATTCCTAGTTGATCCCATTGCTCTTGCTTTTGGCCATAGACCCGAATGAGCCAATCCTTATATCCCTTGATCGGGCTAGGCCAGGATCTAAAAGCCGATTTCCAACTGTTTACACTAAGCTTATCGGCAAATAGGGGAAGTCTTCCTACGGAATGGTATATGAAATCTGATGGGTCCCTTTCCCCTATTGGTTCCAAAGAGTACAACGCTTCAGAGTCCAAGCATCGGAATAGTACCTGAGACATGTTGCCGATTGGAAGCTGAAGAAGAATGGGTTGTGCGCTGGAAGTCTTGGGAGCTCCGGAAATTCCGATGCAAGAGACGTGTGCGCGGAGGAGAGCGTGAAAATGACAGCGAATGGGCGTCTATTTATAGCGGTGGTAAAAATTAAGGTTTTACGGCGCGTTTCGGCGTTACTGTTTCGGCCCATATCGTCTGCTGGGCTGACACGTGTTCTCCTAGTGGGCCGAAAGCGAGGAGTTACGGAGGGTAAAAGTGTGAAATGCTCAAATGGGGTAAATCCGATTTTTTCTTGGAAGTTTAGCTAATGAGAATACTCATTGCTAAACTTAGGGGCATATGTTGACACCCGAATTTGGCAGGAAAATCGGATATGCTAAAAGGGTAAAATCGGACTTATTGGGCTGAATCCAGAATTGGGCTTCATCGGTAAAAGGAAAGGAGTATTGAAGTATTCCGATAAATATAAGACTTCGAGAGAAATACGATCGGATCAGAAGCGCGAGGCGGTAAAATAGGTCATATCGGTATCGACTTTGTAATACTATAAATAGGACTTTAGGCCTCTAGGAAAAAAGAATCAAATACTCAATACACAAACTACTTTCTCGAATCCGATCGACCTCGTCGAAAGGCATCAACTCGCAGGTAGAGCTATCTCGATGGGATAATCGATTCTCTCCTTGTAACCCGTATGCATGGCTGCATCATGTTGATCTCATACGTACAAAACATGTTAAACTGTCTCGGGATTTACCGATCTTTAACATGTTCTCGCATATTGCACTGTCTCGATTTAATCGATCTGTAATATGTGTTTATCCTGCAATGCAGATTGTCACGTACTTCATATGCTTTTCCTGAATCCGATATATGCAACTGTCTCGTTTAATCGATCTTGTGTATGCTTTGTTTAGGATTTCGTGTGAGTAAGTGTTTGCCGATCAGCGTTGTATCTACCTTTATTAGTTTTAGACCTTTAAATCGGTTTATTAGTTTAATCTAGAATTGGATCTGAATACTGTCTTGGCTTGACCAATCTATTCAATCTGTTTCTTGGTTTAATCTAATGCATTGATACGAAGGTTTAGTGCTAATATTATATAAAAAATACCAAAAAGAAGTAAAAGATTTAAGGTTAAATGCTTATTTACATTTATTTGATCTATCAGGCAATAAGCCGATAGATCTAGTAATCGGGTTGCTTGAAGCCGATTACAAATAACCTGATCTGGCTATTGAGAAAGCCGATTAGGGTTAAGTCGCTGACAATTTACCCCTTGTCAATTTACAGGTCAAATTGACTGGCACGTTTGGTTTTTAGTTGCGACGCAATCACTGAATTGACGCTTCTGCACGTGTGTTTGCGAGAAGTCCACTTTTCGTGTCAACACTACGCCCAGGGCCATCTGGGCCGCGGCTCGATGCATGGCCCAATAGAAAGACCCCCCGTCTCTGATTCGGCCACAGGCCAGCCCGACGCCCCCACTCCCTAGCCCCTAGCCTCCCACGTAGGGCCGGTCCTACAATTTGGAGGCCCCGGTGCGAAAATATAACAAAGTTACAAAAAGGCCTCAAAATACAACATTATAAGAGAGAAAATTCAAAATTATGCACTTCTTTTTTAACTTATAAAAAAATCTTTAAAATTTAGAGAAACAAAATATTCATAACTACTCCCTGTATTCTAAAATATAAGACAGAAAATTATAGATATATACTTACTGTACTGAGCCAATTTAGGGGCCCTATTAGTTTGGGGGCCCTGTACGGTCGCATAGTCCGCACAGGGTCTGGATCGGACCTACTCCCACGCCGCCTCACCCTAGCCCAGACACATCCACCCCCTGCCCCCACGCCACCTCACGCCGCCTCACCCTCGAGCACTCGCCCTCGCCCGGTCGCCCCAATGCGACGCCCTGTCCCACTCCGGCCGGCGGCCGCCTCGTCCCCCACTCTAGGCCGCCCCGCGCCCTGTCTCATCCCTTGGCGCCGGCCGCCTGGCCCCAACCTCCTCCCTCCAGTTCACCCCGGCCTCCTCCCCCCACTGGCCTCGGCGGCAGCGCCCACCCCAGTGGGAATAGGTCGCCGCGACGCCCGCGGCCCGCTGCCGCCCCGGGCCTCTGGCCGGCTTCCTCTGGTTCTCCTTGGTCCTCGGGTGAGCACTGCTGCAGATCTAAGAATGGGTGTATTTACATGATTAGAGCTTGGAATAAAATTTAGGATGGCTCGTTGTTTGTTTTAGAATGGACGTAGTTCATTGATATAGTAATATGTCTATCTCCATAGGTTTAACTTAGAAGGTAGAGGATGAAGAAAGTGGCTAAATCATCGCATGGTATGCTATATTGAGATAGATGTATTTTCAAGCATCAAAGATGGCAAGATATTAAAACAATTTCATGATATGAGAACCCGCAAGATGAAGCTACCTCTTTCTAGTGGTATTTAAAAATGCTTGCTCTAATTTTTGCTTACTATTAACTTGCTTTTTATCCATTTCATGTTGTTAATATTGATTTTTTCTTTTAATTTCTAGGTTTGAGATCAACGATTACTATCGATGAAGATATATGCTTGAAAGAAGTGAATCTGTCTTAAAAAGGTACTATATCATTTTAAATTAGCAAACTTTCTTTCAATTTATTTGTTACTTTTTTATTAGACAAATTGAGTTATGTGATTGAACAAATTTTCATCTTACATTAGTATGAACATAATTTCTAGTTTGATCTAGCCATCAGACTTGCCACCCACCACATTGCATCTCCTAGCTTTGCATCCGTTAGCTTTGCTTTGCTTGGTAGCCGCTGATTCTACTAATGCTAGTTGCTAGTTAGCCTTGCTTTTGCATTTGTTCTAGATTTTTTTGAGGATTCATGGTATATGGTTACATATCCGATCGAAATAATCATGATACGTGGTTTATGGTTAAATTGTACATATCTGATCGTTAGACGATAATGAGTTGATGCTTAGTTTGGTCGAAAATGATCGGATGGTTACATGAACCGAAAAATAGTTACATGAATCGAAAAAATAGCTACATGCACGAGAAAAATGATTACATGACCCGAAAAAATAGTTAGATGAACCTGAAAATAGTTACATAAACCTAAAGTATAGCTACATGAACCTAACAAATAGTTTTATGAACTAAGAAAATACCTAAATGACCCTGAAAAATAGTTACATTTACATTAATCAAAAAAATAGTTACATAAACTCAAACATGGTTACATAAACCTTAAAATTAGTTATATGAACTCAAAAATTAGTTACATGACCCCGAAATATAGTTATATGACATTCCCGAAATAGTTAAATACTAATAATTTCAAACTACTATATACAAAATAATTTTTGTATCGAGTTTGGTCTTGTTTGTCGGAAAAAATATAAATAACGTAGTGGTGAAAACCGTTTGTCAATCTAAGCTTCAAATAAAAAATTATGGCGAAAAAATGGAAGAAATGAAGCTTTGTATGGCTAGTTAATGTATCTTCTAGGCTCTATTTAATTCCATCTCATGAAAAAGGAGGCGTATGCAAGCTGGAGTTAATACTTGATGATTTAAACCAAACTGAACCAGGCTGCGACCCAAGCGTAGCTACTCCTAAAAATATATATGTAAAATACCAATATATGTTCACGGAGCAATTTAAATATATATATATTCAGACACACGTAAATTTTGAACAGTAATTTTCTACAGTATTTTTAAAATTGATTAATATATTCAATAATAGTACAATACTAGCACACAAGACTTCACAATATATTTGTTATACAATAGTAGTACAATATTTCAATTACTAGAGTGGATGGAATGCTTTCCGAGAGATTATGAAACATCCAAATTAGCACAATTAGCTTTTCTTTACTAATACTCTTTCTACCTGTAATGATGACATATCACAGTTACCTTTTATGTGTTAATATTATTTCTGTTATCTGTGCTAATATTTTTATTTTCTGAAATAACAGCCGTAAATGACTCTTTTTTAATATTTCAATCTTTTCATGTCATTTCATGTTCTTCTTCATATAATAATTGATATATTTATATCAATAATGATTATCTATTATATTCTCACTATATATAAGTTCCTGTTATAATATTTTTGGGAAACTAATTTCAAACAACATTTTGCTTATGTCCGCAATATCCATTTCGATATCGTTGACATATATATTAAATTTATCACTAATTAATTGTTAAATTTATCATTGATTAATTGCTATATTTATTCTAATAAGTTAAATTTATCATTAATTAATATGTTTTTCGCCATTTAAGCCTTACATTGTGAAGACTATCTTTTAAAAGTTTATAAATTTTATCCTTAATATTTCTTACTTCATTTCAGCCTTACTTATTATCATCTATAATTGAATAGAATCTCTTGGATGGATCGTATATCGGTTTAACAATGGAAGATATACTTCGAAATGGAAAGCTAAAATGAAGTAATAAATATTAACTTAAATAAGAAAGAAATTTCATAACAAATTAGAAGCAATGAAACAATTAATCAATGATAAATTTGAAATATCAGTCACTGATAACGACATGGATATTACCGGACATGGACAAAATACAATTTAAAATTAGTTACCCATGAATCATACAACGAAAGATTATATATACATGGAGAATAGAAAAGGCTAGTAAATATTGGTATAAATATATCAATTATTATATGAAGAAAGGATATGAAATAATACGACAATATTTAAATATTGAAAAGGAGTGATGCACAACTATTATTTCAAAAAGAAAGAATATTAACACAGAAGATAGGAAGAATATTAGGGTATTCCCAATGCCACCTCTATAGATGGCCAAACGGGCGACCGGCCAGGCACGACCCGAGGAAGGTGGCGGGCTGTGCCGTGCCGGCCCACGGGCCGAGGCAAAGGCCCAGACATGGCGTTGCCGACCGAAGGCACTAACGGGCCCATCAAGCCTTGTACTAAATAGAGAACATAGCAGGTAAAATTGTTGACACTAGGCTTTGAACCTGGGACATATTGACATCCAAAGCTCTATTGCCACACCTACTAGCCACTAGAACTTGGTATCTCTTTTGATGGTTGTCATGTCATGTTATATTATAATATACATGGTGATGAATAAAAAATCAAAAAAATTAATCGTGTCGGGCCAATATAGGAGGAATATCCATATAATTATATGCCTCGCCAATATAGGTATATGGGTACTAAAAGTAGAGAATTCAAAAGGGCAGTGAAGTTCCAAAGTTATAAAAGTGATGGAGCATTATTAAATATAGCTGCACATGATCCAGTTGACCGGCCTAACATTATAATCATTTGGAAAGATTTGATAGTCCAAAACTACATACAAAATCAGTATAATATAGGTATAAAGTAGAAGATATGACAACATACTTAGAAACATATTTAGGAGAATCAACGAATGTCCTATTGTACGAAATGAAATGACAAGATTTAAATATAGAGAAAGTTTCAGGCAAAAAAGAATATTAGCATAGAAAGCATAAAAAATATTAGGACACAGGAGCTGCCCATGCTAGGTCATCAATCCAGACAAAAATATTAGCACATAATAGCTATTCGTGGTACTCTGGATGTTTTATAATTAATGGCCCTATAAAAGGAGAAGGTCGGCATGAAGAGAACATATGAAGATTGCAAGTGCCCACACTCTTGATAGGAACGCTCTCAGAAAGCATTATACCCACTCTAGTAATGAAAGTATTGTATAAGAGTCAAGAGACATCATGACATTATCGAAACCTTATAACCTATTTAGAAGGTTTTTGGTATTTCATTTTCCCCATTCTCTAAACCATACTGTATTTTCATCCTCTCGAGAATCTCTAAATAAAGAGACTAGGAGCGAGTAAATCTAAATTTATGGACTAATTTATAGCATCTTCGACAGCGGCCCTATATGGGTACCTAGATTTTAATTTAAGAATTTTAGTAAAGAAAAACAACTCCAACAAGAAGTCCTATCTTGGAAAAAAATCTTAAAATAGGATAGAGCCCTAAGTGGAGTACCCATATTTAGCTACTCTTCTCGAATGCCCTGAAGAGATACGTATTAATATAGGGATAATTGTTGAAGTCAACAAATATTTAGAGCCCTTATATTCAAAATTTCAAATATAGGGATCAAGTCTTTGGACTTACCGTTGGAGATGCTCTTAATGACTAAGAGCATACCCACTCACTTCCATCGTGACCGGCTCAAGATCACGAGCGCAGCGTCTTGCTGAAATTTTTGAACGCTACAGATCGCGGGCGGCTCATGGGCGGCCGGCGAGCCATTAAGCGCTAATGCCGGCGGGTATAGATGGCCAGATGGGCCGGGCCTAATGGGTCGGCCCGGGAGCCCGCTTTTTTGGCACGGCACGGCACGGCATCACTACTAAAATAAATGGGGTCGCGCCCCAAGACGATGCGTAGGGCCGTGCCTGAGCCGAAGCTGGAGCCCGTGGGCCAGCACGGCACGGCCCATGTAAGGGCGGTACTAAGGAGGTACTAAGGGGCCCGTGGGCTGGGCACGGTACGGCCCACATAAGACAATCACCAGTGTCTCGCGACCATGAGCCCGCGACCCTCCCCCTTCCAACTGGGCTGGGCCTCTCCCATTTCGCCCGGCTCGCCTCAGCAGCAGGAGAGGGGGGCGATATAAAACCCCCTCTCGCCGTGGCAGGTCCAGCGACGCCACTTGCGCCTCGCAGACCTCCACCCCACGCCGCCCCCCCATTTCCCCCAAATCCCTAACCCTAATACCCAAATCCTCCCACGAGGCCACGACCGTCCCACGCGCCACGCCCACGCCGTTTCTCTGCTCGCTCCGCCGTGGAGCACGGTGGCGGAGCGCCGCCGCCGACCGGAGCCCCTCTCTGTCCGGCTGTCCCTCTCCCTCTGGCTCCGCCGCGGAGCCATGGTGGCGGAGCGTCGCCGCCGACTGGAGCCCCTCTCTGTCCCTACTCCCTCTGTCCCTCACTCGCTCTCCTGATCTCCTCTCCCGCGTTCCCGCTGCCTCACCTCGCCGATGTCGCACCGTCGCCGCCCTCTCGACGTCTCCTCTCGTGTGCTCGTGCTCGTCTCTTGAAGATCGTGTCGGTGTGAGACTAAGTCTCTCGCCTCTCGACGTCTCTGGGCTCCGGCGTGGTGCTAACTGCTAAGGTGAGAGCGTGAGCCGTGAGGCTTCTTTTTTTATTTTCGACATGCTCTTGGCTTTGGTCAGATCTGACATGCTCTTGGTCAGATCCGACATGCTCTTGATCAGATCTGACGTTGTTGTGTTCTAGGCTTCTTGCTTGTTGCTCTTTTTTTTTGCAGCGTCGTTGAGTAACCGGAGGCGCCCCGAATGGCGCTAGATCCGACCTCCATCGACTATGAACTCGAGCAGCAAGGGCACAATGAGGTAGACGAGGAGCGGCAAGCCTTGTTTGGTAGCAGTACTGCTCCTATCGACTTGGCTGGCGATGGTGCTACTGCTGCCGATGCCGAGGGCACGGCAACGCCGACAGGGACGGCGGCGACGGACTCCACGAGTCAGGGCACTGCCAGTTCCGTCCGCGCCCGCGGGAAGAGGAGTCGAACAAGGAAGACGACCTCTGATGTCTGGGATGATTTTGAGAAGTTGACGAAAATGCAGAATGGTAAGGAAGTCAGGTATGCTGCTAAGTACAATCACTGCAAAAAAATCTTGTCTGCCTTGTCCACTGGTGGTACTGGACACTTGCTCCGGCATCGTGATGCTTGCAAAGCGAAGCTTGGCCACTCGGCTTTGTCTCAGTCTTTGCTTAAAATGAACCCTGATGGTTCTATCACTCCATGGGAGTACAATGCTCAGTTTGCTCGCATCGAGTTGTGTCGGTTGATAGCTAGAGAGGATCTGCCTCTTTGTTTTGGTGAATCTGCTGCTTTTGAGGATTACATCAAGCGTGCTCACAATCCTCGTTTTTCTAGTGTCTATAGGCAAACCACAACTAGAGACTTGGTTAAGTATTTCAATTAACGCCGTTCAAAACTTCTTGATTGCTTGAAATATGTTTCATCTGTTGCTCTTATTTCAGATATTTGGTCTGGTAATGCCAATCTGTTGTTGTTCATTATGTGAATGGTGACTGGGAATTGGAAAAAAGGGTAATAGGGCTTCGGCTTATTGATGTTTCCCACTCTGGTTCTAATATTTCTGAACGTGTTGCCTCTGTGGTGGAAGAGTTTGGGTTAACTGATAAGATTTTCTCTGTTACACTAGACAATGCATCATCTAACTCCACTGCAATGGCCCTTTTGACTCCAGTTTTTAATGGTTATGTTGGTTGTACATTCATGCATCAGCGTTGTGCTTGCCATATCATTAATTTGATTATGAAATCTGGTCTGAAAAGGCTCAAGCCTTATTTGGAAGCATTTCGAACTGCTATTTCCTTCTTGAATTCTTCTAATCAACGCATAGCTGCATACAAGAGCTATTGTGTGGCTTTGGGGGTACGCCCTCGCAAGTTTGGCTTGGACATGGATGTGCGCTGGAATTCCACATATCTTATGCTTAAGAATGTTATCCCACATAAAGAGACATTTTCTGTCTTTATACACACCCATTATCGCCAGACTGATGGGTGTTCTTTACTCACAGAGGATCATTGGTATGTTGGAGAAAAGATTTTAGAGTTCTTAGAGCTGTTCTATGACTGCACTGTTACTCTATCTGGTGTTTATTATCTGACTTCACCACTTATATTGCATCACATTCTTGAGATTGCTAGTCATTTGAATGCTTATGAGAATGATGCTATGTTGAGAAATTCTGTTTGTTCTATAAAGTCAAAGTTTCTTAAGTATTGGAGAAATATCCCTATGCTTTATGCTTTTGCATTTGTTCTTGATCCCATAGCTAAGATGAGAGGGTTTAGCAATGTTCTTCAGCTGCTCTCTCAGCTTTATGGTACTAATTACTCTACTTACCTCAATGAGGTGAGAGCTGAATTGTCTAACACTTTTGGTAAGTATGAGAACAAGTTTGGTTCAGTTCGTTTGCAGAGACCATCACATCCTTCTTCATCACGTACTGGTAAGAAAAAGATGAATTGGGGTAAGATATACAGTCTTGGTTCTGATGGCTCTGGTGCATCTGGAACTGTTTCTAGTGCATCTGGTTCTGCTTCGCTCCATCCGTGATCTGCTCATCGCATTTGGTGCATCCGGTTTGCACCGCCGCTTCGCTCTCGAGTTGGTATCCTATCTGGACAGTGACACAGTCACAGTCTATGATGATGATTTCAACATATTGAATTGGTGGCATGAACACAAGCTCTCTTATCCAATTCTTTCTATCTTAGCTAGAGATGTTATGACTGTTCCTGTTCCCACAATATCTTCAGAGTCTACGTTTAGTCTTACTAGCAGGGTTATTGAGGAGCGGCGACGTCGTTTGACCACTGACATGGTGGAGATGCTATCCTGCCTGAAAGATTGGGAGCAAGGCGAAGCCCGTGCACAACACAATGTTGAGAACCAAGAGCTTGAAGAATCTTTCCAGAACTTATATCTTGATGGAGAGGCAGATCCAGTTGCACCATCTGGTCCATGTGCTTAGTGCTTACTGCCTTACTGCCTTACTTCAGTTACTTGCTTAGTTGCTTAGAAATTAGAATCTTATCCAGTTGCATCTGGCATTCTGGACCTGTCACCTGGTTCTGTAATAACTCTAAGTCTCTCATTCTGTAAACTTAAGCACTAAGACCTGAGGACTTGAGTATGAGCTGGGGAGGCTGTACTCTTTTCCTTTCTAGGGTTTTATCTCACGAGGTGTGAGTTTTACCTAGAAAGGTTTTTAATGAGGCAGCCAAACATATAGACAGCTCAAATAAAACTACTTAGTTCTCATTAGTTTTTTGTCTTTCTGTTTCTATTTGCCTTTACTGCTTGGCATAATTTTGGTCTGATACTCTGATGTGATGATCTCATATTGTCATAGATGATAAGACTCATAGTCTCATATTCTCATCAGTTGTTCACTTATTCTTTGTTGATTGTTGACTGTTAACTGTTAAGTGTTGAGTTCAATTGAGAACTTGAGACTTGTCACTTCTCATTTGAGAGTTGAGTTTGACTGTTTGAGTACTTGACTCTGCACTCTTGAGAGATGAGATCTGATCAGATTGTGGGTTTGTCACTTTGTCTTGTGAATTGTGGATCTGTCATGCATGAATCATGAAATGAACATATTGAATTGAGATGAGATCTGATCAGATTCTTCCAGCTTTGTCAAAGTTTCATAAGTTCATTGTATTTGCCACTGAATTGTGAATTGTTTGAGATGTTATTTGTTTTTCGGGCTGTCGGGCTGGCACGGCCCGTTGGGCACAATGGGCTAATGGGCCGGCACGGCACGATTAAAAGGCTACCGTGCCGTGCCGTGGGCCTGGACCTAAGCCCATGGGCTGGCACGGCACGGCACGATTAAGTAATCGTGCCGTGCCGTGCCTGTCTTATCCATGCCATGCCGTGCCGTGCCGCCCATCTGGCCATCTATACCGGCGGGTGATGGGGGCTGAGCTGGGGATGCTCTAAGGCATGTTCTTTTAAATTTAATTTACAACTAACAGCTAACATTAGAAATTTGTTATTTTGTATAAACAAAAGATGTAATATTTTATAGTTAATTTTATGGGATTTTCATTGGTCCACCTCGGTTCCTAAAATAATTTTAGGGTAAATTGCATCTTTAGTCCCCAAACTTCTTCGTCTGTGCAAATAAATACAAAAGTATTAAAACCGCTTATTTAGGTATCTGAACTTTCGAAACTTTACACTTAAATCCAAAGGGTGGTTTTGCAGGGTGGTTTGGTGACGTGGACTACCAGTCACCTGCCATGTGGCCCTATTATGTACACGTGTCTGTGCATGGAACATATATGTCGATTTTCATAATTTTAAATTTTAAAAATCAATTTCTATATGTTAAAATCAATATGTGAATTTCTATTAAATTTTAAAAAATTGTTTTCAATATTTTGAAATTTGATAGAAGGATTTTTATAAATTTTTAATTTGAAAAAATTAATTTTAAAAAATTTAATTTCGAAAATGATTTCTAGACTTTAAAAAAAAATTAAAAAATGAATCTAATATATAAAAATTATGAAAAATAGAAAATATATGTTCTAAAAATCTTTTTGAAATATAAAAACACAAAAAATCAGTTTTAAAACTTTAAACCCACAAAATTTATATTGTAAAATTTAAAAACTAAGTATATTGTCTGTGTAAGGCTACATGGCAGGTAACATGACAGTGCATGTCAGTAAAGCACCTTGCAAAACCACACTTTGGATCTAAATGCGACGGTTTAAGTTCAGGCACCTAAATAACCGGTTTTAATACTGACATATTTACGTGCACATGTGGGACAAGTTTGGAGACTAGCGGTGTATTTACTCATAAATTGATTAAATAATATACATATAATTGGAAATTGGGAAACTATGCGGCATATTTTATTTATTAGCGATCTAGGCTCGCTCGCCACGCCGGCGTCAGCAGGTCGGCTTCCGCCACGCCGGCGACGTAGTCGCTTCCGCCACGCCAGACGCCGAAGCCACCCGGTGGGACACGCTGGCGGCTCTCCGCTGCCTCGGATTCCTCATGGCCCGTGCTCGCCTGCCCGTCGACCGCGCCTCGGATTCGCTAGCGTTAAAGTGCGTGCCGTGTTGAAGTGCGTGCCAGTGCCAGCAGCTGCATGTGAGAGAACAGAATCAGCAGGTGAGACGTCATTTCATGTCTCCCAATTATATGTTAAACCTGTGTTTAATTTAATTAAAAAGTGATTAGTCATTAATAAATTGCATGCTTATGATGATTTAATCACGTACGCCCGGCTATATAAGCAGGGTGGTCTCTCGGTTCTCGACATTTTGTGCCGCCTTGCTAAGTCCTCTGCAAAGCATTTCTGCTGCCTTGTGCTCAGCTTGCTGCTCGTTGCTCAGCTTCCTGCTGCTCGGTGCTAAGCCTGCTGCTCGTTGCTCATCTTGCTGCGCAATATTTACATTCGTTTGTGCTGGTAGCGTTTTTCTCCGTCTTCATCAAGGTGATCTTTTTTACTTTGTATAAGTATGAAGATAATGTAATATATAGATGAAGACATAGTTTGTAAATTTTATTCATTATTTCATGTGTTTGAATGCGCAGGTGTTGGTACCTCGTGAGCAGACTGTTTATTCGACATATTATTACTAGGTATGCATTTTAATAAACTCTCGTTTGTGGACTTGTATAATACAGATTAATGTAGATTTTATAAACAGTGAAATGTAGCATTATGTCGTAGATGTAATGACTATAGTAATTGACTAATTTCTAAAGGTTGTAAGAAAACAATAACGCAGACTGCATGTAACAATGTTTAGAATTTTAGGCACTAGCTAAATTAAATGGTAAATGACCGTGCATGTATAATCTGTATAGATTCATGAGTAATTATGAAATAGTTTGTACTAGAGGTAAGAAACTATTAAGATCAAATATGCATGTGATATTAACTCGTAGCAACTCAAAGTATGTTATGCTTTATGTTTAATATAGTCGAGTTAGTTAGCGTAAGTAAAAAATAGTTGTTCGTGAGACAAGGCATTATTTCATGCGAGTAGAGTTATATAATGTAGTACAAGCAAGTATTGATTAATTAACGTGAATGTTTTATTAACTCGCATAAACATATATTATATAACTACGCTTTTAATTACAATAGTTAGTCAATTAATTTGTTATCATTGAAAAATTGTTATTTAACTATTTAGTTCATTACAGTTAGTTAGTAAATAACGGTACTTATGACATTTGAGAAATAAACATTATTTTTGTTTTTGAGGGAATTTTTTAGCCTATGATTATAAAAATATATATGCAATGAAAAATCCTAAAATTATAGAAAGTGTGCGTAACAATTCTACAATCAATGAATAAAAATAACAATTATTGTCGAAGGTGTCTGCATGAAGACATAGTTTGAAAACTTTCATTCATTATTTTATGTGTTTGAATGGGCAGGTGTTGGTATCTCGTGAGCAGACTGTTTATTCGACATATTATTACTAGGTATGCATTTCAATAAACAAAGTTCTCGGACTTGTATCATACAGTAGAATCAATTATACATTAATGTAGATTTTGTAAGCAATGAAATTTAGCATTATGTCGTAGATGTTATAACTATAGTACTGATAAATTATAGCGGTGGTAAGAAAACATTAACGTAGACCGTGCATGTAACATTTAAAGTAAGTTAAATTTAAAATAAATAAAATATTTGCGGTGCTAAGAAAACGTTAACGCAGACTGTGAATGTAACATTTAAAGTTAGTTGAATTTGAAATAAAAATAATAATTTGACCACATTTTTATGTTAATGATTATTAATGTACATAAAACCTACACGTTTAAACACATGAAATAAAGAGTAAAAGCATAAACACCATCGTGCGTGGACAAGGATAGTGAGAACGAGCCTTCCTTTTATAGTCAAGTAATTGATTAAATTTTTCGTTAACATGTAATTTAGTACACTCCTCACTAAACATTGTTCGTTAGTTAATTAGTTTATTATGTTGCATGCATTACCATGTAAGACAATAAATGTGGAAAGACAATGTTTACAATTTTAGACACTAACATAAATATTTGTTATGTTTAATGCGTACGTAATTAAAAAGTTAGTCAATTAATTTGTTCTCATTAAAAAAATTGTTATTTAATTATTTAGTTCATTATAGGTAGTGGTAAAAACGGTACTTATAGAAAGTCTGCTGAACAATTCTAGACCGGCGGAATCAAAATAACAATTATTGTCGAAGGTGTCTGCATGTGTCTGTTTGTGTGAAAATATTAAAATTTATAGTACTGAATGCGAGCTTACATATATAGAGACGAGTGATAAAATTTTTTAATGACACATGGACAGATCTTTATGGCAACAACCTTGCATATTTTCTATGGGGATGCTCCAACACAAGTGCAGGGTGCTTTTGTTAGCATGCACAGTTGCATGCACACACAAGCTGCAATTGATCTTCCTATAGGACCTAAAGATTTAATAGGGGTGGTTGCCAGAACACTTGCCATAGATCGGCGGAACTTTAAAGTGCGCCTACAGGCGGTTCGTCCCCGTTACGTCCCGAACAGTTCGCATGTATTATGCAACCTGTGGGAGCTTCGGAACCGAGGTTCCTGAGACTTGTATGTTGCAAAGTCGATTGAGGAAGCGTTCGAGATTGGTGTGTACGCTGAAGTGGTACCACGAGAGGAGGGAGGCACAAGTGAATCATCAATGGCTGTAGAATCTGCTACGTGTGTTCGCAGTAACATGGTAGAGATAGGGGACTCATCGCGAGGTCGAATCGCGGAAGTAGAGGAGATGGTTGGAGGACATGATACGGTTGTCGTACCGGAGGAGATTGATGTGGCGGTCATGGAAGATGATGAGGCCGACGTGACGGGAGAAGGTGAGGATGATGGTGAGGATGATGCTGGGACTGCAGTCGCATACTTTCGCGAAATACAAGCAGCGAACTGCGTTATGCCTGATTTCTCCCAGATATCTAGCTGGGGATATCAGCATAGCGATATACAAGTAGGACAAACTTTTGGGAGTAAGCAGGAGGCGCAACACTTCATTTTCAATTTCGCCATCACCACACGTCGTGAGCACAAAGTGCTATTGTCTGGGCCTGACGTCTATGTGGTTGGGTGTAAAAAAGAGAGAGAGTGCTCGTACCGTGTACGGGCCCATAAACCAAAGAATGGTGAATACTTCATTATCTCACGGTATTTAACCGCATAGCTTGTAACGCGAGGGTGTCCTAAACATGAGCAAGGTCATGGATGCCGATATATAGCCCAAACACTCCTTACCATAGTCGAGTCGACATTAAATTAGCACCAAACACCATAATAGCGGAGATGCAGAATCAACAGGATGGTAATCCCATACCACCTTGCTTGGCGGGCAAAACAAAAGGCGTTAACAATGATATTTGGAGGATTCAAAGACTCCTATAACTGGGCTCCCCGTTTATTGAGGCAGATAGCATTATCCAACCCGTGCAATCGAATGGGAATTGACCAATGCCCGTACGGTGGCGAGATGGTTCTTACTCTGAAGGTCACATGTACCTGTTGAGACTTTGTTGGGCATTTGGTCCATGCATAGAAGCATTTAGACACTGCCGGCCAGTGATTTGCGTGGACGGTACATTCCTAAAAGGGAGGTACTGCGGGACGCTTTTAACCGCGTTAGCTGCCGATGGGAACAATCAGATATTACCTGTTGCCTTCGCCATTGTGGAGAGTAAGAACAATGACAGCTGGCTTTGGTTCCTGCGGTTCGTGATGAATGCGGTGGTCAGGGATAGAACCGGTGTTTGTGTTGTATCGGACCGTGGGTTGGGTATATTGCATGCACTGGATGTTCTGAAGGGAGGTCATGACCCAGCTTGTGCTTGGCCTGATGTTCAATCGAGGTGGTGCATGCGACACCTTGGTGCAAATTTATACACTGCATTCCGGAGCCGCACGATGGTCAAGAAGTTTAAGACAATGTGCTTGCAGAACCAATTGCGTAAGTTGCAAGCAATTTATAGGGACCTGAACCAACGCACACAAAGACTTGTCGCCGATCAGGAGCTGGAGGCCATGCAGATGGTTGGAGGCGAAGGAGTCGCTGTGGCCGCAACACAACGTCACAAGAAGGGATCACGGGTAAACCGACGGAGAAGTGGGCACTAGCTTATGATACTGACGGCGCCCGGTAAGTAGTGCCACTTGATCACACCCCTTTATGTACGAATGTTATACTAATAAAACGTACGTGTCATTTTCTAGGTATAAGATTATGACGACAAATATCGCCGAAGTCGCATAAACAACGCAGCTTCGAGGAGTTCGTGCTCTTCCGATATGCTCAATCATAGAGCTTACTTTCTATCGGACCATGGAGTACTTTCGAGACCGTGGCTATGCAGCAGAGCAATCGGCGCGCATGTTTGCTCCACGCGTCGAAGCGCCATCGAGCAAAGACGCTTGAAGGCGCAATTCCATGTAACCCAACTTTATGATAGGGTCAACAACGAATTCAAAGTAAGCTGCCGACGGAAGCACGGTCGGGTTTAGCGCGGTGACACCGCCCAAACTTGCTACATTGGAAGCTACGGCAGGTTTGCTCGTGCAACAAGCCACGATTGAGCATATCCCATGCTCCCACGCGGTCAAGCATACTGCCGTCGCCTTGGTGGCAACAATGGCCTCCAATTCGTATCCCCGTACTATACAATGCAAGCAATCCACGACACATGGAGGCCGAAATTTCGCAACTTCGATGATCGGGTTATAGAAAAATGGAGGCACCTCAGACATGGCTACCGCTTCCAGCTACCAAGCGAGACACACCGGGAAGGCCACCCTCCGCACGATTAGTGGGTGACATGGATGAATCACAATCGGTGGGTGGTTTAAGGCTTTGTGCTAGATGCAGGCAGCCTGGACATGACCGTCGCAGATGCCCAAACTAGACGGGCACTAGCTCATGTATTTTCCATGGGTATGCTTTGTATCTGTCACCCTTGTAGTAATGTATTCTAATATGGTCACCGTTAATATATTGCTGTTGTATTAAATTCAAGGTGGTTACAAGCTGTATTTGTATTCCGTTAAGTTCAAACAGGTTATAAGATGGAACTTCCGGAATTGCTCAAAGAGGCCATCGACAGTAAGCACCGGGCAAGAAAAATGATAGCTGGTGTACAGGTGACATTACATTCTATTGCTTGGAATGAAAGCATATATGATTTTTACGGTAATTTGCTATTTTCGTAGCTACGGCCCTTTCGTCTGAGGGGATCCAGGCTGCTTAAAAGGCTAGATGGGAGATTCCGTGTACCTCTGGCGCACTGTGGATTGCTCCCATTTGCATTGCTCATGGATGGGGCAAACTTGCCAGGTGGAGCGAAGACGCCTCTCCGCATCTCGCGATCTGAACTTTTAATCGCACTTGCGGATGATGGCGCCCCGAGACACATACTTTTCACTTTCCGTGTGGGAGATGATTTATCACGCTATGAGATGTCGCAATGATTACTGGTATTCCCATGGCGGGTCGCCCATTTGTTGTCATCAAGCCAGAACGGCTTGAATGGCAAGAGTACATACAGAATAGGTACGAAACAATCTATTATTCGAATGTATTGCACAATTAACCATTTCTATTTGTACACTGACAATAAGGAAACAAAACTACAGGTTCGGCGCTGAATACGGTGCGAAGAGTGATCAGGGCGTGTTATTCTCGTGGTGAAAGCATTGACGAGTATGGGGATTGCCTGAAGAGGCCGACATTGAGACCGTGAATGTGCATTACGGCATACCTACTTCTATTGCTTGTAAGTGTTATGTTCACGCACACAAATGGAGATTTCGTTGTCGCAAGATCTTGGTGGGTTGCTCGCCACCGCGCCGATACTCTTCACGGAACCACCAGATGCCTTCACTGGGCTCGCTTATTCTTGCCGACACATACCGCACTTTGTGCGAGGCATGTCGGAGGACAGCGGATAGTTCAACATGGCGGGTTGTCCCATCCTCGCTACTGCCAGTGGTCATGGTTCTACCGCCCATGCTTCGACCGCGCTAAGCACGCCAGACTACCCGTGGACGCCCCGATGACCTGCACGAGTTGGAGCATCCCACACTTGGATATAAATATATGCATGCCACACTTCGTTGGGCGCACGAGGTTGATCACGGGTCCTACATGCGGGTCGTTGCTGACCTGGATTTTATCACGAAAATGTTGTCTGTTGGGACCCGTTCTTCCATATGTTATGCATGAAATAGCACAAGGAGGACGATCTCGGCAGCTTGCTTAAACAAAGGAAGCGATCGGTTGACGAAATGTCATCCGGTATGCATGAACGCCGCCGAGGTGTACTCACCGGAGCGTGTTTTGCGCCGCTTTGATACCGCCAACTAGTCTCTGTTCCTCCACCGCGAGACGCCGTCGCCGCATGGGTATGCTTTCTATCAACCACGCTTATTTACACTCGCCATATTTTATTTTTGTTCGTACTAACCAAGCTGACTATTTCTTATTTCAGGAGGACCGGCCAGGGTCACAACCCTAATTGGACGGTGCAAAACGCGTCAGACATCGCTCGCTGGATGGAGGCAGCCACTATGGATGTAGTCGTGCCTGTTGGACCTTACAATCCATACGACTACAATGTCTATTATGATTGGTACATGCCGAGGACAAGATGCCATCTTTTAAATCGACCAGCGCAATAAAGAAGAACAACCGTGACGCAGCCATCAGAGTGAACGAGTTCACCGCCTGGTACGTGTGACTGCTTAAATGTCTTATCATATGTTCGAAGTTCATATATTACGTACCTAACGGTTGTCATATGTTTCAATACAGACACAGGAAAGCGCGTACGTGCAAGACGAGGCGGACTTTCTTATGACCCAAACGGAGGCGGGGGGATTGCGCATGGCGAATCCCCTTCGTAGTTTAATCCGAAGGACGGGCGACCGTATGCGATCCGCAGATACGGGCGGTCGGAGGTCACGAACCAATATAAATAGAAGGGACAGACAGTCCGAGATCGCCGATGCGCGACGAGCCTCTCGTAACGCTCCGCCCCACCAATAAGGACAATGTCCATGGAGAGGCAGCTGGACATGTTCCGTTTCGTCCCTCCCGATCCGACGAAGCTTCGACATCGCCCATGATATAGGTACCCACCAACATTCAGCTTTTACACCGCTTGCATCCCCACCGTGTACGGGTCACCCCATGGGCTGGATATTAATCGTCAACCAACTCAATCGGTCAGGAGGAAAGAAGATATGCACAGCACGCAACAATCTTTTAGGTATAGGGGCGATGCACCCACGCAAACCATAGCTGATTGGGAAAATGAGAACAACGCGTGGCAACAAATGTTTGGGTCAGCCGTACGATTCACTGATTTGTTGAATACGGTTGCTACACCCCACCCACCTGTCCCGCAACCAGATCAGCCAGGCGGGTCGAGTTGGCACATGCAGACACCGGCTCCACCACCGGGTGAGGATACATTTGCTGATTGGCATGTATATAGTGGGCAATCCTATCAATTTGGCACCACTCCTCGTGGCAGACCAGCCCGTGCCGCATCTGCCGACACGGTTTGGACCGTCACAAGCTGCGGGGATGCGTGAAACACGACCTCCTTTTCATTGGACACCCGAAAACTTCACAAGAAGAAGGGGGCCGCAATAAAAACTTACAAGCTGCGTCTGTTAACATTTTGTTTTCTTCGGTTTTTCAAAGTTTTGTATTCTTTCTGACCTAATTGTATAGAAGCCAACATTTGTAAATGGTGAAATATATTTATACATCCTCACCATATTTTTTTGTTGAATTTATGCAGCGTCAATTGTTATGTTGTTTTTGCTGACCTATCTTAACTGAAAATTAAATTCGGCTATGACAATTAAAGACATTGCATTATATGACCATTATGACAATTACGGACATTAATTGCATTTACCATCGTAGTACGATGGCCGAACAACGTTCCACCAATGCATGGATTAGACCAAGTTGGTGGGAATCGTCCGGTCCAGGAGGCCAGGCCCATTACCCATCGGAGGACCTTTCCATCAAAATAAAACAGGACTACCGCATGCAGTCAACCATGCTGCGGCCTGCCCTCACATCCATCGGGATCGGCCAAGTGTGCATGTGGAATTGATGCATGGTGCGTATATTCGATAGGCCAAGATCTCGGTTGGACCGACGGAGATTCTACCGATGTCCTCTATACGCAGTGAGTTGTACTTACATTCATATATAACTAATTTATTTCAGATGTAACCTAACATTGTGTCCTTTGCAAAACAGATGAACGATTGTCGTATGACATCATGGATGGATGATCCTTTTCCAATGGCAGCAGATGCATACATCACGCTTCTCCACGCAAGGATCGCAGATCTCAACAACGGCTCGAAATGACAAGCCGTACACTAGAGATGCAAGTCCGCATGGAACGCTTGTGCCCTGCATGCCGGATGCGTCGTGTGTAAACCGCTGGCACCAACATGTTACGTACTTTTATATTCCGATAAATCATGCATGCCATCGCTTATGTATGTCATGCTATTGTCCGTGTGTTTTTCGCATCGGTAATGTAGACATGCGAGCATCGGACTCGTGGTTTGTACCATGTGATATGTTGGCAAAGAACACGCCCGTCAAAGTGCCCTATCGATCGCGCGACTTCAACCCGCACCGCCAAAGTGTCTTCATACCTGCGACAGACTCATCGCTGGTAAAGTGTCGATCGCAGTGCACGACGTGACCGATCACCGCTAATCTCGACTACACCGTTGAAGTGATCTATCACTGAAAAGTTCTGCGGTGACACATCACATCATACAAAACTCTGTGGTCCAGCTGGCCCTGTTGAAGTGATCTATCACTGCAAAGGTCTGCAGTGACGCATTAAATCATCTCGAATCGGCGGTCCAACCGCCCCGCTGAAGTGATCTATCGCCGCAAAGGTCCGCCGTGACACATTTAATCATCTCAAGTCAGTGCGCTGCGATGTCTTATTCAATTCGAGCATGTTGCCCAATATCACCTATTTAAATCCATGCGGTCTCACTACCAACAGCACCACCAACAAGAGCATTCGAAGCACTTCACTTCGCAAACCTCTCAGCATCAAGCCAGTCATATGGAGTTTCCATCGCCACCAAGAGAGTCTCTCCACGAATCTGTCCCAGAAGGTGTTCAGCGGTTCATGTGTCTATGCGGCAGTCTTTGTGTTTTGAGGAAATCCCAAGACTTTTCCTATACGTACGGGAGAAGGTATTGGAAGTGCGCGAACTATGCGTACGATCGAACAGCCGACATGGAGAGGAGGGCAAAGTACCCTGTAAGTCACTTCTTACTTATTTCTTCCCTAACGAACATATACACGGAGATGCTAACCTCGATCTTTTTAGCCTCCATTATGCGAGTTTATCCAATACTTGGACGCGGAGCAGACTCCCGATATGGAGCGGCAGATGCACCGGGAAGGGGCGGAGCGCAGGGCCAGGGCCGAGGAACGGTGGCAAGACGCCCTCAGGGAAGAAAGAAACAAGCGTGCGAGAGAAGAGTTTCAGGCACAGCGCGAGGCTGACCGACAGCGCCAGTTCAATGAGCGTGAGGCAGACCGTGCCAGAAAGCGCGAGAGGGCTGCTAGAGTCAGGGATGTAGGACCTAGCGTGTTTGCGAAGGGGAAATACCCCCGCTGCACCCAGTAGTATGGTTATCGTTTATGACAACTATGTTTTTAAATCTCCTAAGGCATGTAGGTTTAGATATGATGCACTACTACGGTAGATTGTCTTATGTATCACGCGTGCCATTGCTTGTATGTTGTAATCTGAATTTTTATTATTTAATCTCCGGTTTTCTACATTAACAAGTTAAATGAATCATGCTTCCGCCGTCCGAATGGCTTAAGCCGCGTCGCTGGCTTCCGCCATACGACGTGGACAAAACCGTGCTAACTACATCGGATTCCCGCCATTGCTGCGTTGGATCAAGCGTACACTCGCAGATCGTGCATCATTGAATCGTTCTGATTGCCCCGATTCCGCTCGCCGCAAATCATTCATGGGCTGCCGTGAGCTGCAAAAAGACGCACCTGGTGTCCGGTCATTCGTTGTCTATCACGTACCCGTCTTTTTCTATCTGCCACGAGTATTCAGACACATTTAGATGAAAATTGCGAAAGCATTAAATGTCTATTTTCTTCCCTGAGGGCGTAGATACATTACTACGGTAGATTGCCAAAGTATTAAATGTCTATTGATACTTTACTATGGTAGATTGTTTTATGCATCACGCGTGCCATTGCTTGTATGATTAATCCGAAATTTTACCATTTAATCTCCGGTTCTCTATAACCATAAACTGTTTATTTGCTCCGACACAACGAACTAATCGCCGCTTTCTAATTTTAGAATTGCTTACTTTTTTTAATTTTGTACTTAATTCAACTGAGTGAACAAATAAATCAAATAATAGCAATTTTTTGTACTTAATTCCAAATTTATATTTTAATATGTATTATTCAACCAATTTTTCCTATTAAATGAGTTTTGGGCGGGATAGCCTCCTCCCCACTGCCGCGGCCTCCTCCGTCTCCCTCACCCGTGCCGCCTCCCTCCTCCTCACCAGCCGCCCGCCTCCCCATCTCCCCACCCGCCGACGCCGCCCTCTCTGCCTTCCCGCCCCTGCCTCCTCTCCACCGCCGCCTCGTCCACCCGGCGCCGCCGCTCCTCCTCGCCAAGGCCTCCCCACGCCACACCCCTCCCAGGCCGCAGCCTCCTCCCCACTGCCGCGGCCTCCTCCGTCTCCCTCACCCGCGCCCCCTCACCTCACCCGCGCCACCGGCCGCCTCTTCCATCTCCCCACCCGCCCTGGCCGCCGCCTCTCTGCCTTCCCGCCGCCTGCCTCCTCTCCATTGCCGCCAGATCCTCTCCACCGCAGCTCGTCCCCACCCGCGCCGCCGCTCCTCCCCACGCCACGCCCTTCCCACGCCACCCTCCCACCGCCGCAGCCTCCTCCCCACCGCGCGCCTCCTCCGTCTCCCTCACCCGCCCCTCCTCCTCACCCTCACCCGCTGCCGGCTGCCTCCTCCATCTCCCCACCCACCGCTGACGCCGCCTCTCGCTTTCCCGCATTGCCTCCTCTCCACCGCACCGCCAAGATCCTCTCCACCGCCGCCTCCTCCCCGCGCCGCGCCCTCCCCACGCTCACCCCTCTCAGCCGCTGCAGCCTCCTCCCCACTGCCGTGGCCTCCTCCGTCTCCCTCACCCGCGCCGCCCCTCCCTCACTCTCACCCGCGCCGCCGGCCGCCTCCTCCATCTCCATATCTACTTTGCCATTTTAAGTATGATGATTTTTCCTTTTGTTCTACCTGAAACTTGACTTTGCATTGATGTGCATTCAAATTCTTAATGCCTATATCATGGGTTATTTTAGATGTTATTCTCATGTATTTGGTAGTTGCAAACTGCCATCACAAAAGGAAGCAAGTACATTACTAATTTTCCTCTGTTTTTTTTTAAATCTAGATTGGCAAAGTTCTTATATTCAAATTTGGTGGTTGCAAACTGCCATCGCAAATTGTTTATGAACATGTTTTTATAATAAAGAAATCACCTCAGATGTTCAAACATTGATCTACTTTGCATTTACAGTATGCATGTATAACTGAAAGGCAGCCTTGATCTTAATCTCTATGTGACCTGAAAGGTACCTTATTGTTATCTGGCCAAAAGGCAGCTGTACGTAGTAATCAAGCTGTGTTATGGTTGTGCTATTTAAATGATGAAGAAACACTTCATAGTTAAGTTTGTACCGATGCACTAAGATTGATTATTGCTTGTAGTGCCAAGGAATGCACCCTGTGATTACAAGGAATTAATGTCTTGTCTGTATTGCTTTCTAGGTAATTCATATGTAACCAGTCTATTGAATGACCTTGACAAAGCTTTGCAGGTATTTTTTTGGTTTGTAGTTTTGCTCAAGTCTGATGAATGTTAGCACCTGGTCTATTCAAACAGTTCAACATTGATGATCTAGAGGTTTCCCTCTCATGCTTGTGTGGTAAACTCCCTTTCTGCACATTCTTCTATTAATTGTATGTTTATCATCAGGAGTTCTCGCACCGCACTTCTAATGATGCCCTGTATGATTGGGAATGCACAGTGAAATATCAATTATTCTATGGAGAACAGAGCTTTTCCATTTTACTCAACTACAATTGCATCAATTTGGAGAATTTAGCTTATCCAGCTTAATTGTACAGACTTTTGTCAATGACAACTGCAACCTCCGTACAAAGCCACAGAAGAAAATATTTCTAAAATTTAGCAGAGGGTAGCGACACAGCCGTTCATTATGCGATTTTGTATCTCACCTCATAAATTACTCTTTGTAATTCCATATGTTGTTTAAAATTATTATTTTTTCATCCCTTTATGGTCCATAGCAGAGCACGGGCATTTTACTATATTTATAATATTTCCTATTTCATATGGATCTGTAAAAAAAAATCATGTTTTGCCTTAATAATTTATTTTCAAGATTTCTAACATGTTTTGCCTTATAGTTTGTCAGAATCCCGAAACTATGATTGTAATAAGATGGTTTAGCTTTAAAAATACAAGAAGGGTTTTCTTTGCAGTGTCACGTTGGAATTGTAATAAGATGGTTCTAGGAACAATATTCGGCCTAGACTGATGTGAGTTCTATAATGGTAGTTTCTAATCCTTTATTTTAGATTGGCTGGGTTAGTGTTTCAATTGATATGTTTACCCATGGAGTAGAGCGGAGCTTTCATTGGATTAGCTTAGTGCCACGTTGGAATTGCATTTGACATTTGATAAAGATAAAGGATATTAGATTGAGTTAATGATTCTAGACTACTATAGCTGCTCACTGTTCTCTTATTGGGTGTTGATGTGCTGGTTCTATCATGTTCTTTTTCTATGCTTGTTTTGGTACCATGTAAAACATCTTTCAATTTCCATTGCTGTTTTGGAATGCTTTTATTGGTTTTATTTTGACTGATGACAGATAAAACATTTCTTCTCGGTGTCATATAATGTCGCGAACTCCGAACAACAAATCCTCGAAAGGAAAAGAAGGTATTTATAATTGTCATATCCAGATTTTATTGTTAAGTATGGTTTCCTTAATTCTAATTACATACCCAAACAACAAATCCTCAAAAGGAAAAGAACGTATTTATAACTTTCATATCCAGATTTTATTTTTTATTATGGTTTCCTTAATTCTTATTACATATTCTTATTACATACTATATGAAAACAACGTTGCAGTGTTTGTCGATCATAGTGTCCCAAAGAGGCTATGCCGCATTGCACCTGGTTCATTATACATTCGAGAAAACTTAAATGCTAGGCTAGAAAATGAATCGGACGATGAAAATATACCACCGCCACTGTATTCACCTTTTGGCGTGAATAGCAAACTGACGGGGTATGCTACAGCTACGCAAGCTGAATGTTCAAATGGTATGCCAATTGACGCTACATATATGGTTATATTTAGGATATATGCGCTATTTTGATGCATATATAACCCGATTGTCTCCATATATTTGATTTATAACAAGGAGACGACCCCTCCAACCTTCACAAACTGTAAATTTCATGTCTGGCCAAACTCAATCCACAATAGTCTATGAAGGCACACCAAATTCAAGCGCCGCGCAAGACGTTAGGGAATTGTCAAGAGATCGTCGTAGGATTCTATTTCAAAGAATGACCGAACAGCAAAGAGAAGAGCACAACTCTCGTCGCAGAGCAGCTAGAAAAAACCAGACCGAATAGCAAAGAGAAGAGCACAACTCTCTTCGCAGAGCAGCTAGACAAAACCAGATCGAACAGCAAAGAGAAGAGCACAACTCTCGTCGCAGAGCAGCTAGACAAAACCAGCCGGACAATGTTAGGTCAGAGATCGATGCGACACGTAGATTAGGCAGGCAAAACCAACCGGTCGAGGTTAGGGAGGAGATCAATGCCTCTCGATGAGCATCATCGCAAAGTCTACAACCAGAAGAGAGACAGAGACTACCGGATCGTCGGAATTCAAATTATGCGTCTAGACGTAACACCCCGTGTGCTGAATCAATTGCAATCCAAAGAACAGAAGTTGCTAGCCCTTCGACCAATAGACAATCAGCCGTTCTGCTTACTTCTGATGGTCTAGATAACACCCCATGTGCACCAGTTCAATCAGGTAAAACACGCTTCTATTATCTTGTGGTGGTTATTAATACCTGATTAATCACCGACCACTAAGCAAGGTGGAAAATGTAGATGAAGATGTCGATGGTGTCCTCGACGAGGAGCAGTATATCGTTGATGATGGAGGTACTTTTCTTGTTTCGTCTATTTCTTCCACCTTAATTATATAAGCAGTAGTAAGTTAGCTTACGGTAATATGATATGATTTGTTTCAGTTGATGATAATGGTATTTTAGATGACGTCCAAGAAACAGAAGGTTCTTGTTCAACAGAACCTATCCTAAATGATCCTTGTGATCATGTGTATGGCAACATCCCACAGAACACACATTTGCTGAGGCCCGAGCTAGACTGTGAGAAGTCGGTGCGAAGAGATTTCAATACGAGACAAAGGGCTTCTGCTGTCGCGACGGAAAGGTTATTCTGGCGAATCCGGACGTCGATGATGAACTTGTGAGACTATGGACGAGCTCAGAACCCGACACAATTTACTTTCGAGAGAATGTTAGATTCTTTAATGGCCATTTCTCTTTCACTACCCTTGGCGTTAGCTTAGATGAGCAATACGCCAACATGAGGGGCAGTAATTACACATTCCGTGTCCATGGAGGGATTTATCATAATGTACATTCTTTTGGTCCGAGAGACTCTGGCCCGCACCATCTTGAGCTTTATTTTTATGACAATGATCCCACACTTGCTCATCGATTTCGGCATTCTCCTAACTTGGACCAACAGGTCATAAGAAAACTTGTCAGCATTATGCATGGTAACCCGTATTCTCAAACCTTTAGGAATCTCGGGCAGGTCGGAGATCTCGATGAAGTCGCAATGTGTGCGACAACGGCGCATCTTCTAGGAGTGAACTATGGAAACATAGATAATGTACTTCTCGTGAAGGCGGAAGGACTTGCGATATTCAATCCAGTCTTCAACTGCACGATGGTGGTGCATGCGAAGACTAACGCAAAAGGTGGCTTCAAATTTGCCGTCCACTATGATGGCGATTTATATGTGTCGGTTTCTACTCTAGATATCGCTGAAGAACTTCAGGACATAAAAGAAAGTTTTGGACATGTCAATGTGACTTTCCGTCGGGTACATCGAATAATTCCATTCAATGGTGTTGCTTCCGATCCATGCACCGCCACTCCTGCTGTGGAAAAGCCGTCCGTTGGAGAAATGAGAAATAGTACGGACATGCGTAATGCTTCAACCGAGCATCTTAAATATATGGCCAGTAATTTCGGAATTATGCCGTATGCTCAAAATGGTATGTATATTTTCATTTTATTCACTTGTGAATTTCTTGCATTGCGTTTAACATACATCTACTTCTACTTACATATCTGATACGTGCAGTATCACGAAAGATAGGGAAGACCATGGTCGACCTACTAGGAGTGAAGTATGGCACGGTTGATAACGTGCTTCTAATAAAAGTGCAAGGGGTTGCACAATACAATCATGTGTTTAATGCAACGCGAGTCATGGAAGCCAAAGTTCATAATAGGGGAGGATTTCGTTGTGTCGTTTATTTCAGTGGAGACATCTTTGTATCTGTCCGGTCATCAGATGTTGCCGATGACCTTGAGGATACAAAAGAAAGCTTTGGCATGGTATACGTGGTATTCAGGCGTATCCATCGTCTACTTTGTTTTGAAGATGCAGATTTGGATCCATGCACCTCAAGTCCAATTGTGTCACAACCTTCAATTGGGATGTTGAGGAATAAAAGGAGGCGTCGTTTTAGTATCTAAATTTTTATTCTTTGATATTTGGATCATGTTTTATTTTGAAGCATAACTGATCATTGATGCCTATTAATAAATCACTTTATTTTTTGGTTCACAATTCATATATTTACGATTCAAATTCAAATAGGCATGCTTGATGACCTTTTTATATGTGATTGATATTCACAGCCACATGCTTGCATTTTGTGACTATCATGCCATAATGATTATGTGACGTACTATTTTTATTATTTCTTTCGATGGTTCCTAAATTTTGTCATAGTGTTAGGTGATTTAGTATTTTTATTTCTTTAGTTGGTTCTTAAATTTGGTTATTGTGTTGGTTGGTGGCCAATGATTTTTATGTCAAATAATGCTTCAACTTAAACGATCCAAGCTACAACATGTCACGTGATACACTCTCGATCTTTTCTGCAAATCACCCTTCAGTGTTATATTTTTATCTACGAATTATGTTTTTCTTTCATCCCTTTATGGTCCGTGGCAGAGCACGGGTATTTTACTAGTTTTTCATAAAACCTCTTGAGATCAAATGAAAATGAATTTGCTCAGAGTTTGCCCACTCCTTTTGATTCTTGCAATCAATACATGGGCAACATATATAGTTTATGGTAATATTGGTTCGACATGACGAATAAAAGTTTCCAAACCCTTCACGAACTGCGAGGAACATCGGTACTTGTACATCCATCGTGGATTCATCTACATTATACATATTGATATCATTGAGTGCGACAGTAGCTTGTGTATCAAATACACATATTGATACCATACAAACAAACATGATTTAATATTACACATACAAACATGATTTAATACTTCACATACAATCATGATTTAATAGTACACATTAAAAGACATCAATAAACACACAAAATCTGCAGCAGGTACAATTATACATAAATTGTTCGGACAACAAAATTTGTTAAGTGCATAAAACCTAAATTAATAAGGACAACACAGAGTGCGATATCGATGTCGTAATCGCACTCTACGGAAAAGTGACTTTCCCATCGCCATGTCGCCCTCGCCCTAGCCCTTGCCCTGTCCCTGCTCATGTAACATCCCAATTTGGGGAGGTTTAACAAAATTTGGCCAAATTTGAAATCCGTTTGAATTCGTGCACTGACCGACAGGTGGGCCCCTTACCACAGCAGCTTTCTCTCTCTCTTTCTCCTTCTCTCTGTTTCTCTCTCTTCCCTGTCTCTTTCTCTCTCTGCCTAACCACGCCGTTCTGTAGTCCTAGGAGCACTGTTGCCACTCTGTGTCGCCGTGCTTGCCGCGCCGCACGCCGACCACCATCATGGCTGCGCCGCGTGCAAGTCTCGTTGCCGCTCCGCGCCATGCCCTGCAGCCTCGCCGCCTGTAGCTCTGCCCAGCCCGCGCCGTCCTGTCACTTCTCCGCCCCTTTTCCATGCGTCACCGAGCGCGTCTTCGGGCCCTAACTCGCCCCGTGACCATTTAAGCACCGCCAAGTGCCGCCAAAGTCGTCGGAGCCGTCGTATTGCCGGAATTTCTCGCCGACCCGAAACCCTTGGCGAAGCATCTCTCCGTCGATATCTTCTTCCTCGGTTTGCTATTTTTCAATTCCTTCCGTCCTGAGAATCCTTAAGGCCTCACGAGTATTTCCCCTCATCTAATTTGGCTAGTGTGTGGCCGGAGATCGTCGCCGCCGTTGGCCTATTTTGGTACCGCCGTGGAGCTCATGTCGACATGCCGTTTCGAGCCTTATCCGAGCTCCTGCGTCTCTTGGTAAGCACTCAATTCCCTCCCCGATACTCGCCCACCGTCCAATTTGGTCGTAGCCTTACCGTAGTGCCGCCGCCGTGCACCCTATGTATCACCGCCACTGTAGCTCGCCGCGCCGCCGTGTCCGACCGCCGCAGACCATGTAATTGGCACCGTTAGAAGCAAGCCGTCGAGACGAACCCGTAGAGCCCAAGATCATCTAAAACGGTGGACTGTAGCTCCCGCAATCGCCGTTTCTCTCCACGGGCTGTGTGCTGATCCGGGGTTGAAGACAGCTAACGTCATCACATGACGTCAGCAGTTAGAGTGCAGTAAATTACAAGTTTTGATTTATGCTTTCTATTTATTAAAAATAGAAGGAGACTTCCAAAAATTAAGGAAAACTTATGTAAGATACTATATGCTGTATAGAGCCTAATAAAAATATAACTTTGCATATTTCACTAATACATTGTTATATAAAATTAATAACATAATTACTTTAGTATTTGTTAATTAAAATAGCAAAACAGCTCCAAAATTCCTTAAAAAAATACAAAATACTATATTTAATATACATCATAGGAAAAATATAATTGTGCCATTAAGTTATAGGAATTTCTATAAACAAATTAAAGTGGGTATTTTAAGACCTTATTTATTAATTGAAAATGTAAATAAAGGGCATTTTATAAAATATAAAATATAGCCTTTTAAAATTCTAGGTAGAACATCCCCGCTGTAGTTGTCTTGGTCAGAGCCATACGCTAGCAAAGTCATTGCTTGATGTCAAGTGTAGTCGTCGTTTGATGCCGAACCGTTTATAGCCTTTTCTAGCGATTAAATCCTTTATTAATTCTAGAATTCGGTTTAGATTTATTTAAAATAGCTAAGGGGCTTCCAAAAATTCTAGAAAAATGTAGATAAATATTAGACACCATTTCTGGCCTTATAAAAACAAGAACTTGGCCACTGTATAAGGGAATTTGGCACTGCTAGTTGAAAATGTGAATTTTCATATATATAAATGACTAAGTTAATTCTAGGGTAATGGTTGGTTTTATTAACTAATGTTCCTTAGAAAATATATTAGGAGAGTAAGTGCCTCAATAAATCTAGGAATATTTCAAATTGACATTTCCACTTAAATATATAGATGTATGTATGTATGTTCATAGGAACACTTCATTTAGAAACACCAACCATTAACTAGCATTTTCCTTATTAATTTATTTAAGGAGCTGACTTTAGAAAGTAGATTAATAATAAATATAACCTAGATTTATCTCTTTATTTAGGAAAACATAGTAAAATTTCCACTCTGATAACCATTACCCCGCTCATAGGATGAATTCCGGAAAGTCATCATTTTACGTCGCTTAGAAACCCTAATCACGCTTTTGCGACCTTATCATACAAAATCGTATTTTGGGATTTAGTAGACTATTATATACTATTAATATTATTTATTAATGCACCGTGCCAAGCATAGCATATCATGCGCAAAGTAGGTTCGCTAGTCGAGCTTGGTATATAGGTCGAGGGTTTAACCTAGATCGTGCATGCATCATGTTTTCCATCGCATTAGTAAGTAAATAGTTGTTGTTGGTTTGATTAGACATAGGCAATCCCGAAGGGAGATTTGGGGACGCCGAGGAGGACCACCTACAAGATGAAGGCGAGTTAACACTTACTCTTTAGATGTGATCTGTATTAGGGAGAGACAGCGACTCTCCTTAGTGCGGATTAACATCGCTAATACCATGCTCATTACCCAGCTTTTCTAAACTATATTGTTTAAATATTAAAAATGCATGCTTACTAGATTGCCTAATTGTTAATCATGTTATACTTATACATGCCAGCCTTGAAATGTTTAGCCTTAATGACTGCCTTGATTGCCATTGCTCTTGTTAGCCTATGATTAGTCTAGTAACCACTTTAACCCTACCTAATGGGTAAAACTTGCTTAGACTGGCTTAGGCTTAACAAATCTTCTGGCTAATCGCCACAGAACGGTGAACCGATATTCACCGGACATTCATGATACTCATTCAATATGATTTGACATGTGACAGTTAGGGCTGGTAGATGCATGTTAGGCTGGTTGTGTTTGTGGGTATGGATATGGGGATACTTGGTCGGTTGGGTCGGTTGGTTGGGAAAGTCCAAGTGTGTGGTGTGGTGTGGTCGATGACCGTGGAAGTAGAGAAAGAATGGTGGGTTGCCCCTAGTTGGATTTGGGCATCCTGATGGATGATTAAGGCACGAGATGCCTAGTGCTGGGTTTAGCCAGGGCTTACCCAGGAGGAGCGCGGATAAACACGCGTAGCGGAAAGATCGCTGCCCAGGTTGGTTCCAACACAACGCGTGGCCATCGCGCGGAGCACCAGACTTGGATCGCCAGGAGTGAGCACTCTGCGGAGGCCCTCTAGGACCAGTCTCGATAGGGGCCGGAATGGGCCTTCCCCTAGGGTGAAAATGGCCACACATCCCTAGGATGACAGTCGGCTAGTGAGGGCCGGCAACCCTACTAGGTCGGGGTGATCATGCCATGGTATGTGTGGTCCGCAACAGGATTCGCCAAATCCTGGAAGGATGGCAGAACTAGGATTGGTTGGGGGCAACCAGGAGAAAGTCTGGTTGGGAGCAACCAGGAGGAAAGTTCATGAGGAACAAACAAGCTGGTATGGTGATTGTGTAAGCTGGTTGAGTTATGATCGAGGATTAGTCAATTTGTGTGTTAACTGTGTATAAGCTGGTATGGATTGAGGTGATTGTGTAAGCTGGGTTGTGTATTTGGATGAGAGTTGGTCGATTAAGGGTTGGTTGGTGTGCATGGTTGGTTAATTGTGTTTGGGTGCATTATTAAGATGGAAACCCTTGATTGGTATTAATAAGATCAAGTTCTAGTTGATGCTAGCTAGGATGTTTCCAAAATATTATAAACTTGGCTTTACGCAAATAAAATAACCCCTTTCCTCCAAATAAAGCCTTCTACACTAAATGCATTAAGGGAAGTGTTAACTAGCCAGCGTTTGGATGACGCTGACCTCGCCTACTTACCTTCTTTAGACGATGGAGTCGAAGATGACCCTTACGCGTGTCTCGAAGACAACGGACAGGACCATGGTGGACCCGAGGAGTCTTAGGGGTCGCTCCAGTCGATGAAGGACCGTAGTCGATAGAGTTTCTTTTTGGTAGTTATTTTGGGAGAATGCTGTAAACTCTGAAACTATTCTTTTGTACCCAAGGCGTGTATGGGCCGCCTCGCTAAAGTCGCCTATGGGCGCAACACTGTGATGTAATATTCTGGAATTTATTCTATCGATGTATGCTTGTATCGGCTACGTGGTCTTTCGCGCTAGCGTACTGATCCAGGGGCTAGTGCACGGGATCGTCAACCCTCAAGGTAAATTAAAAATGAGGGGTGACAAAGCTGGTATCAGAGCATGCGACTGTAGGATCCGTATGACTTAGAGGTCGAAAATAGGGAAAATTATATATATTTTCACTTTGAGACTATTTTATGCCTAGAACACCTCTAATACTCTGTCTATCTGTTCTAACAAAAATTATTGTCAAAATTTTTCGGTAAAGCGATCTTTACCGCCAGTACTCCTAAACCGACAATTGGTCGATGGAGCGCTGGAGGAGAGCAGGCTGCTATGTTCGTCGCTCCGGGCGACGAACAATGTTCTGAGGGTGGGGAGGGGGAGAGAGGACTCCTCCACCACTACGATAGGAGACTTGCCTACACGAGCCTTGCATACACGAGACGTCAAACAGACGTGGCGAGGGCTGCACATCACTTACTCCGGGAGAAGGAGGCACCACAGATGATGGCCCAACAGGACCAGCGGGATCATTCGCTCTCACCTTCGGGGCCGCATTGTCCTCCGCCGGAGCCTGAGAAACCCCCGCACTGTGATGTGGAAGAGGATACTGCCGCACAAGACTTAGTGGGGATACCACGCCACGGGCCACTTTCTTCCGGGGCTCCCCAGGAGCAGTTACAGATAGACGTCGATTCCGACGCCGACACCGACACTGGAGGAGATGCCGTTCCTGCACCACCAGCTCCGGAACTGTCGATGAAGCCGTCCTTTGCTCTCGGCTTCGACTTCATTTTGAAGTGTGCGTCCCCGCGTGTCGTCTACTCGCGTTGGCGCCATGACTAGAGCAGTTAGTCTCTCTCTCCGTGAGCCGTAAAGCCGTCCGCCCTATTAGATGATGGACTTTAGTTGAGATTAGTGGATGGCTGATGTCCTATTAGATGATGGACTCAGTTTAAGTATGATGAATTGTGGGCCCTATTTGTGATAGGGCAAAAACATTTGGTCTGTACCATATTTTGCTTGCCTCTATGGCAAGGGTTTTTGAAAACTGCCTTATTTGGCAGCAAAATTATGTTCTGCATTGTTTCCTTGACTTGGTTGATTCTGTTTCTTGTTGCATTCAATCTATTTTGTGATAAAAATTTCATGCATACTTATTTATGAGTACACTCTATAGATAGCAATAGGTAGAGGAGCCGGTCGGGCTCATAGGGCTGGTGCCGCTTGGGATGCTGGTAGAGGCCGAGGTCATGGCCAAGAACGTGGCCGTGGTCTTGAGGACATTTCGGCACCACCACCCATGGATCTGACCTAAGGTCAAGTCAGGGGCCATGGTCTTGTGGACATTCCGGCACCACCACTCGGAGATCGGACCCTAGATTAAGTCATGGATTATCAAGCGCAAATGCTCGGCGCGATGCCTGTGCATTGCATTTAGATTATTTGATTCTAGCATCTTGGCCAATTTCACTTATTTAAACCCACCCTGACAACCAACAGGTGAGATGGTCACAAACACCACAAACATGAGGGTTCTAACCACTTCAGTTCACAAAGGAAGTCCCTCAAGGAAGTTGTCCCAGAATGTGTTCAACCGTCCATGTGTCTATGCGGAAGTCTTTGCAATCTAATGAAATCCGAAGACATGTCCTACACTTACGGGAAAAAATATTGGATTTGCGCAAACTATGCGTACGACCGAACCGACAAGATGGAAAGGAAGCCAAAGTATCCTGTAAGTCACTTTTTACATTTTTCAGCTCTTACAAAAACATACACGCAAATGCTAATCTCAAACTTAATAGCCTCCAATGTGCGAGTTTATGCAATATTTGGACGTAGAACAGACCCCCGAACTGGAGCAGCAGATGCAAAGGGAAGCGCTGTCGCTCACGGTCAGGGCTGAGGAACGGTGGCAAGACAGGGGCGGACGCACAGTAGTGCATGGGGTAGCATCTGCTACCCCAAAATTTTTCAAAAAAATTCGCATATAGGTATATATATCCCAAAGAAATGCAAATGCCCATCTAACAGTCACTCTAACACATATCAAGAATGGTCCAATAGCCCACCCACAACCCACGCACACTCAACAAGACAATAACAGTGCCTCACCTCCAAGCATCGACTCAAGAAGGCCTCGCGATCGATCTCCCGGCGTCTCTCTCGAGCGACACAGGCACGAGCACGGGCGCATCTTCCCCTTCCCCAAATGGCCAAATCCCCAATCCTCTCTCTATCCCATCCCTAACCCTAACTCTCCCTTAGCCCTTCCCAGTCCCCTCAGCAGCGAATAGCCACAAGACGCCCCGCCGTGGCCCAGAGGCAAGATCAGCTTGCTTGCCAAAGACCGCCACGCCGCCACGCCCGCCCTCGCCTCCTCCACCCGCGGTTAGTACCTATCCACTCCATATATTTGATATGTGATTGCAATTCTTCAAAATTAGAATTTAAAAGTGAATGATTGAATGACGAATGTGCAATATTTGTGGTTTGGTTTAAGGATTAAACGATGAAGAGGAACAATCCTATAGTTTCTCTGTGGAGTGCTCATGCTAATAAAGGCAAAGTTCAAAAAGTTTGAGCTCCTACCGGTCCATCTTAATTGACACCAATTGAAAATACTATTATATTCGGTGTGTTTTTTTCATTGAATTGTGTTGCTAAGGTCGGTGTCCGTCGTCCGCTACCGCATCGTTGAATTCCTGGATTTGCCACTGTGGCAAGACACCCTGAGGGAAGAAAATACCAAGCGTTCCAGAGAAGAGTTTTAGGCAAAGCGGTAGGCTGACCGGTAGTGACAGCTCAATGAGCATGAGGCAGACCGTGCCAGAAAGCGTGAGAGGGCTGCTTGCGCCAGGGCAGCAGGACCTAACGCGTTTGCGAAGGGGAAATACCCCTGCTGCATCCAGTAGTATGATTATCGTGTAGCACAACTATGTTTTCAAATCTCATAAGGCATGTAGGTTTAGATATGATGCACAACTATGACAAACTGTTTTATACATTATCAGTGTTAGCCTAAACGGTAAACGCTAAACAGTCGGCCACTCTTCGTTTAGCGAATAGTCGGACTATACGGCCGATTAAACGTGCCAAAAAACGGATTAAACGGGATTATACGGATTAAACGGCCTAAACGGCCTACACAGTTGACTACTGAGTAGCGTTTAAACGGTGTGTAAACGGTCTAAACGGCTGTGTAGGCGAACAGGGTACATTATACATGCCATTATTTGTATCATGAAATCCTAATGTTTTATTATTTAACTGCCGGTTCTCTAAAACCATAGACCATTTACTTGATTCGACACAACGAACTAATCACCGGTTCTAATTTTAGTATTGTTTACTTGTTTTTATTTTTCCTACCTACTTCAACGAAGTGAATAAATTAACGACACTAAGTAATGTTACAAACGTATTCGAAACATGCAAACTAACAGCACTAAGTAACGTTACAACGAATATGTTGCTATTTAACTATGTATTACTCCTCGAGGTTTATCACGCCGTTGTGAACGGCGAAGGGGTGAAACAGAGAGCTTGCGAGGCCCGGAAAATGAAAACATTACGTTTAATCTCGTTTTTACGTTTAATCTAGTTTCCTAGAATTACACTTTTTCATAAATGCTTAAAAATAAATATAATATTTCTAAATATATGAGCGCAGCTATCTATTTACAATTGACATAAAATGTTACATTACTAAATAATGTAATTATAATGTAAATAATTGATAAACAACATTTGGGCGGGAAAATGTGAACATTTATCGTCGTTTTGTGTGGCAGAGCAGTGCAACGATGCTGGCACGTGAGGGAGGGAGATGCTGGACATGTGGCGAGCCTCGGTGGCTTCCACCGTGTGGGATGGTGGAAGCTAGCTTTCCGCCAAGTGCCGTGGCAGAAGCCCGGTTTCCGTCGGCCCACGTGGCTAAAGCCGTATCACGTGGTGGAAAGAAACTCATTTTTGTAAAACCCAAAATATGTGAAATACTTTCACAATTTTCATTACATATATTATTAAACCAATTTTTTCGTCTCGCGTCCTTGCTCAGCTCCCATTGGTAGCCCGTACCTCATCATCCTCTCCCTAAGGCTTTGTACATTTCAGCTTAACGTAGCATAGCGTAGCGTTTCAACAAAATTTATCTTTTTTATATAGCCTATTTGGTGTAATAATTTGTAATGATTTTTCTCAGGTTGTTAATTAGTAGTCCTCTTAAAGGTTCTAAAACTATTTTTAATTTATTTTTTAATAATATTTAAACCTCTTTTTAAAACTTTCAAATTTGCTAAAACGCTACGCTACGCTATGATAAGCTGAATTGTACGATGCCTAAATATTCTATTCGCCAGCAAGGACGAGCTAGCCCTCTAGCTCCTGACCTGCAGCTCCCCGGTCGCCTCCGATTGGTCCAGCGAAGCCGGCCCTTCTACAGTTGTTGTACCTTGCAGCGTCCTTCTCTCCTTGTAGCCATACCCCTGTAATTCTTTTCTTCTTCCCTCTCGTCATATAAATAAAAATCGAGTTGAATCCCTTTATGTTTTTACCTGTTCTAATCCCTAAATCAAATTGTTAGAACACATATATATACAGCTTTTGTATCATGTCCATCAAACAAACAAACTTTATCCCATCGTTACGTTGTATTTGCCAATATGGCATATATTACAAAGGTTTTGGCTCAACAGTCTTATAATAACGGAAAACATTCATTGTAAACGTAGTACAACCAGAAAACAATGAAAAACCAAAAAAACTCCACTAGCTAGCAAAACTATAGACACACACTCATAAACATTACAATAGTCTTCGACTTAAACTCCAATTTTGAATTCATCGTCTTGCAACTCCTCATGTGGATAAGGATTTGATGGCTCTAACCTGCATGTTGGAATGAGCAACCTGCATGAAAGACATGAAGAGTACGCGAATACTCAACAAGTAAGGCTGATTATATGCAACTAAGCCTTACAAGAACGAGTAAGGTTATTTTGCATAAAGCCAGATTTATAAAGTTTTCCTTATGTTTTGAAACACATGGAAAACATTGGGAAAATAAATATTTGAATCACTTATTTTTAGTGTTCCAATGACCGTTTGTTTTGACCCAAGTGGATAATCACAGTTCCCCACCGTGTATTTAACACCCTTGTGCTCACAATATCCCTATGAAAAATAAATCAAAACACACGACTGCTGTCGTGGTTTTCCTTTTAATCATTTTGAAAACAAATAGTTAAAAAGTACCAAAGAGGTTGCTCCTCGTTGACCTCCCTTGACCATGGACATAATTATCATGATAGTTGTACTCTCTATAGAAGTTGCATGTTTTACCCATGTGATCGATACAATGCACTCCCGTCGAAGGGCATCGTAATGAGGCCTGTTACCACCTACCTCTTGGCTAGCATCCCTTATAACGATTCCCGCAGTGTAGGATGAACCTTCCGTTGGTTGTGTTCCCCTCTTCTACGAGTTTCTACACCTTCTACGCCACACGGGTGTCCAAACCAAGAGTATAATGGGAACTTAGTCAAGGCTTTCACATACAAGCACACATGGTCGCACTGTAGTACTTAGC